>VWPW01028657.1:366265-391938 GCA_013389825.1 Crypturellus undulatus | reverse complement strand
TTTTTTTTTTTTTTTTGGTATTTAGGGTGCATGAGCCAAGATGCGATTCACAGACTGCGAGGCCAAAGCTGGTGTCTCACTTTTGAGGGAGGGAGGTAGAGGAGGATTGACTCATAATCTGCTGTTAGAAAGCTACAGCAAAAAAGCTTGAAATACCTAGAGGACTTTTATTGCTCACCTCAGACCTACGTAGCTGTTGTAGCATCTACTGGAGAGAAACAAGGTGAAATGGGAGAGCTTATTTGCAATTCAGGATGACATAAGTGACCATAAATCTCAGGCTGGAAGAGAGATATTTGAGAAAAGTGCTGCTGTATTTAGTAGCATTTCAGAAAGAAACCTGATTAGCAGAGAATATCTACACGCAGGCAAAGGCAGCAGCACAAGGAGCCTGGCAAAGCCATAACCAGTGCTTGGCTCTGGTCTTTTAGTTGGAGAAACGCGTTTTTCACATTTATTCCCTCTGGAGCTCCACATACTGATTCTGGAGCTGTCTTGTCCCAGGTTGGTTTGCTTGTGCTCATTTTGCAGCCAGCTCCCCAGTTCTCAGTTTTCACTCTCAGAGACCACCACTTTAGGTGAAATTTTCCCCTTTATTTTAAGTAAAGCCCTTGTCAGGAGCTGGGCCCTTGTGGTTGCAGGGAAATTTTTGAAAAAAATATGGCACAGGATTAAAATGCCAAAAGGCAAAGAGAAATCATTTTTGACATCTACTGAAAACAGTTTCATGGCAGGTTGTCAACTAACTTACTGATGCATTTTGAATATTGCCATAATTTTAGATAGCTTCTCCTTACATTCCTGACATCTGGGGAAAGCAGACAAAAACTGAGATGAAAGTTCAACTGAGCAAAAGTTAACATGATTTTTGGCAAGGCAGGTATGTCTTTACTGCTTTCCTATTTGACCAGTCTTACATTTTTTACCAGATTGCAGTTCACTCCCCGCTGTTATGAACGGGAGCTATTCCCTGAACACTTTATCATTATTAAATGCTCAATCAATATTCTGTCAGGATTTTCTATTTTCCACCACGACTTGTTGCTCCTGTCAGTCTACCTCATGGGACGTGTCCCTGCAGCTCCTGGTCGCGGGAGTCTCCTTGCCACGCAGGGACGGGCACGGGGGCGGCTGCTGGAGCCGCTGCGGGGGGCAGCGTCTGCCTCGTCATGAGGTGGAAGAGGAGCCACTCGGGGCGAGTCTGCCGGCAGCCACGAGCTGTCGAGGCAGCGCGTGGTTTGCGCTGGACTGCGTGGGGGTAAGGTAGCATCAGCTCTCACCGGAGAGAATTGGGATCCTGGCATAAGGGAAAAGCAGCATCCAGGGCCCAAGTTTAGCATGTTATTTGGACAGGAGCATTTGTAGCCCAGAAAGTGCAGCAAAAACACCGAGATATGCAATGAATTAACATCAGACTAACCGCTTTATTATGTGAAAAATATAATAATATTTTTTTTCATCCCCTTCCTTAGAAGATTTTTCAATCTAGAAGGTGATGGAGCATCACCGATGCCTGGCAGAGCCCAGGGCTGCTGGGAATGAGGACATCTCCTTCCCGCCGCTCCTGGGTACCTCTTCCCTCCTGAGAGACTGGCTTTATAACTACATAGGAACAGGTATTTTAAACACATAAAGAAATAAAATATTAATAATAAAATAATAAAGTAAATATATAAGAAAATAAATAATAAACGTAACTGCAACAACTAAATAACCATGATTTTTTTTCTTCTTGAGTGTATCAAAAGGTTTGTGGGTTTAAACTAAAAGTCATTTAGGCAGTCAGCAGAGCAATGATCCAATCTGTTACCACTCGCTTGATGCTCTGGTGTTTTACCACACAGCATCATTGCTCACCCTCACACTCTCTCCTCCCTCCATATAGGGGAGAAGAAACTGCACTTTTCACCAGAAGTGCCAGGTTGTTTCTCAGGTTAGGACAAGCAAGCCCTCCTTCAAGTGGACTCGTATAACTAGCTGGATGGAAGGACAGGTTTCCTTTTCACAGTGTGAAAATGCTGTACCATGTCCAAACCCAGGTTGGGATTTCAGGTTGTAAAGTCACAGCTGGTGACTTCTGCTGCTCCTATGGCTTAACTTCACTTAGAACAACTTCAGATGTTTGTAATTTAGAGGGTTCACGGTAAGATTAGCTCTTACCTCACCATAATTTCAGACTGTATTTTTTTTTAATGAGAGGAAAAATATCCTTCCTGGGGGTCATATGACACTAATCCAGCACACCTGGAGGTTACTGCCAATGTGGGGAGGAGAGGTGCAGTCTCTGACTTCTCCAGTCCCAGCCTTCTACCATTTCCCCTTTTAAAATAACCTTTTAAAAGTTTATTTAATTTTATTATAACCTACCTAAAATAAGGTTTCCCCTTTTAAAATAACAGCTGCAGCATATACTGAATAAGCCAACTAACCAAACAGAAACCTATGCCACCAAAATGACGTGCAGGCCATGGATATCATGCCGTTATTGGATGTGACCCAAAGGGAGGAGGTCTGTGACTCAGGGAGGAGAGAGGGGAGCCTCTGGTGCTCCAGATTCCAGGTGAGGGTGAAGCACTCACTCCTCCCGTAAATCCCTAAGGAGCCACTGGCCCTTCGGGAATTGGAGAGGACACTGTCTCGCTGACATATTTTGGATCTGACATGAACTGCGATGTTCTCACTAATTTCCAGAGAATCCCAGAGAGCTTCCTAAGGAGGTGATTTAACCCAAACAGCTGAGCTAAATCCCCCTTCTGGTGGGACCGTCCTCCCTGGGTGTACTCCCCTCCAGAGAGAATCACCTAGTTCAGCAGACAGACTGACTGTTTTTATCTCCCTTATTCAGCAGGAATATTATTAAAACTGTCACACTGTTGCGTGCTGCAGCCTTCTCCTTGAGGCCTGCAGCCCTTCCAAGCGTGGGAAGACATTCATCACACTGTATGCTAACGTGACACGTTTCTTCCAGACGTGGCCCTACGTCTGGGAGCCGCTGAGGTGAGATACTGTTATTCTGCAGCTGCTGTTTCGATGGCGAGACAATCTGAAGCATAAACCCCACATTTCTACCCCAGCAGGCAGAAGTTTAGCCACATGGGCACCACTAACATTGGTATGAATGGACCAGAGAGAATCCCAGCCAGCTTTAAGCATTTAATTCTAGTTATTCACACATACTGCTGTATGGCGAGGTGTAAATTCTAAAAGAATTGTGGTTGTGGGGCGTCCTTCAGTGCTGCAAAGAGCAGCACCAGGGCTTGCTGGGAAGAAGGGGCTGTGTTTAGGGAGGGGAGGGAGGGGTTTGGAAATGATGCTCATTTTAGATCCTGCAGAAACAGAAGTTTTTGGCAGGGAGACCTGCAATGGAGCTGATGGTGAAGCCTTTTCACACACCAGAGGACATCTGTGATGGGATGCAGCTGATAGTCAAGTCACTAAGAGAGAGCCCAGTCTCTTGGCTGCAGACATGTCCCCACACTGTTTTTCAAACCAAAATAGTGGAGGAAACCCTAGGGTGTGCATTACATGCAGACAATCAGAGCCAGTGATCACAGTGGTCCCTTTTAGCCTTCACCTGACATATCTGAAATGAAGGATTTGGATCTGGACCACGGGGGACTTGAGCAAGACTTGACACCACTTGCCTGCAACCAGGTTCATAGAGGGGTCTGCTTACCGGCCCAGGTTTAGGTGCTGCAGGGCTGGGGCACAATCCTCATCCACCCTGGAGCCACCTGCACACAATGTCTCTCTGCTCCCCATGCCCTGGAGGCTCTGGGACTCCAGAAGCCCCAAGCCTGGAACCCACCCGCACTAAGTGACATGGTGGTCCAAACACCCCCTCCTGTCAGCAATCCTGATGGCGTAAAAGGAGGTCTGCAGTTACACCAGGGAAAAGTCAGAGCTGCCCTGGCTGAATTAGGCATAACTCGCTTGGTCGGAGTGAGAACTGCAGCACCTGAATATGTATTTCAAAGTCAGCTTTTCTTTCAGGAGAAAAACAAACTCAACTCCCAAGGAGCTGCTGGAGGCGGAGGTTGTGCTCTCAAGGGAACTGCAGCCGGCAGAGGGGCGGCCACTGTGAAGGCAGCGGCCGCATCTTGGCGGGGACCGGGCACGTCTTGGTGGGAAGGGCTGGTGACTCACGTCCTCCTGGCCGGTGAGGTGACCGTCCCCCCCAGCAGGGCGCCACTATTTTGGGTGAGGTCGGACGCTCCTGAGTCACACCGGAGCAATGCGAGGCTGCCAGCGGGGGAGGGAAACATCCACGGGTCTTCCATCTGCCACCTCATCCCTTGCTCAGAGGCCATCTCCCTCCCCAAACCCTGCTGCAGTTGCGGGAAGGAGGTGGGGATGGGCCAATGCTGAAGCCCATGTCTGAGGAAGCCAAACACAGTGGCTGGGCTGATCCAGTCATTGTGTTTGCGAAGGACACATCCCGGTGCTTGAGCTGGAGCCTGGTGGGAACCCAAGCTGCACCACCCAGAACAGACCGCAGCCCTCCAGGACACTCCTGCAAGCCCTCGGCCGCCAAGCAGGCAGAGGCATTCGGTGCAGGGAGGGTGCTGGGGGGACCGTCTCTGGTTTTATTAGCAGAGATACCTGTGGATATGTGGGAGAAGAAGTCATCCTCTGAGCTCATTTGTGAGGGAAAAGTCCATTATTTTGTCAGCATCATTTTCCGAAAATTGCTCTGATTCAGATTGACTCGGGTCCAGCCAACTAGAGTAGGTTTTTGCATGAGTTCACACAGGAGTTTGGGATCTTTAGGACTGCATTAAAGCAGCCTCCCTGCATCAGGAGGGGAGTGCCCATGGGTGAAGCCACCTGGGTCACTCATTGGGATCGCTGAGGTTCCCAGTGCAGACTCAGCTCTGGCCAAAGGAAGCAGAGAGCTAAGCACAAAAAAACAACGCCCCCTCTCCCCCCCCAAAAAAAAGCCTAAATCTAAATCTTTAAAGTCAAAGCAACTTTGGCTTATGCATACACACTGTTAAGGAGCTCTTGGCAGAACAGTAAATAGCCATAGCCTCCTAAGGAAAGGACATCTCTGCTTCCTTCATGGATTAAACAAGCATCCCATGGCCTGTCCATCACAGACACCCAACAAAGGGTGGGGGTGTCTCTCCCCAGTCAGCAGAGCAAGATCCCATAGGGATTGCAAACGGGAGCAAAGCGCTTGGCTGGGTGTACACAGACCACATGAATCACAGAGTCACAGGATGGTTGAGGTTGGAAGGGGCCTCTAGAGATCATCTAGTCCAACCCCCTGCTTCAGCAGGGACACCCAGAGCACGTGGCACAGGGTGGCATCCAGGCGGGTCTGGAAGATCTCCAGAGAAGGAGACTCCACAGCCTCTCTGGGCAGCCTGTGCCAGGGCTCTGTCACCCCCACAGCAAAGAAGTTCTTCCTCACATGGAGGGGGAACTTTCTGTGTTTTAATTTATACCCATAAATTTATACCCATTAATGTGCTTTTTATTTTCATATTTTCTCTCTAGTTTCATCAAAATTAACCTGACCTTAGCTAAAGGCATCAAACCAGGCCCTGCATGACAGGCCATCAAGTCGTACACCCTCTAAGCTGGAGGAGCTGGAGACTTTGCATCTTTGTTTCATTAGGAAAAAGAGCCTGCTGTAATTCTGGCGCTGGGATGAGTTGAGGACATCATTTTCCATGCAAATGGCTATGATATCAGCCTGATTATGGGGAAAATAAAAGCTAGACAGCACTGCAGCTGGAGAAAATCCAAAGAATCGGCAAAAGAAGAGGCCCAGCTTTTGTCTGAGCAAAGACGGGACAGTTTGCACTTCCCGCCTTCTCCCCTCAGCATAGTCAGTCTGCAGCCACATATTGTGACCGTGTATTAGTTTCCCAAAGTCGATGCTTGCAAGGCTGATGATATTATTATCGTCTTGCCATTTGACATTCACAAAACAAATGAAAAGAAAAACACCGCACCAAACCAACAAAGGAAAACAGTTTTTTTTTTTTTATCTTGGAAATATTTATTACAATAACTCAAAGATACATCGGAATAGACTTTATTTTAGGAAACAAGCTGCCCACTGGTGGAGGAGTGGACCTAGCATTGCAACAGGCATTAAGTCATGCTGGGAGCGACCTACCCGGGTCCCCCATGCTTTTGGGAGCCTCGTGTGCAGTGGTGCTGGTGCAGAGATGCACCAGCCTGGAGAGCTGGGACCTGGATCCATCGGCATTGCCACACGGATGGGAAGAGGGAAGATACCAGAGCTGCAAGAACTGCTTGATTTGTCTTTTCATCTGCAGCTACATTTGTAGCTACAGTGAAATGTTTGAGACAGAGACATTCTGAAAGTGAAAATTCCTGCATAAAACATGGAAAAACAGTTCAAGAGAGTTTTCCCATAAATATTTAAGTGCTTTTATATTTTTTCCCTCATTTCATGAAGCGCTAATGACGACATCTCACAGACAAAAACAGAAGTTCAGCTGCCTTATTATATTCTGAGTATTAGCCAGTTCTTAGTCCCAATTTAAACACCTTTCACTCGTCATGCTCTCATTACACATGAGCCAGGAGACATTTCTAAACAGAGATGTTATTTAAAATGCATAGGGAAGTCTGCCCCTTTGGCTTGGTAATGGAAAGTTTATTTTTAGGCGATAGGGATGCAGTTTTTTGAGAGGGTGCAGAGAAAGCAGCATTGGCAGACGCTGAGGTTAGCGGAGTGACTCCTGCTTTAACCACCCACCCGTGAGGATTGGGCAAGAAGGGCACATGACTGAGTCTTCACTGGGAGAAAATGTAGTTTTAGTCTCCAGCACAAGCCCATAGACTTCAAAATGGGAAGTGAAAAGACTGTGGACATGTCAGCTTTAAGAAATATGAAAATGGATCTGATATTTTAAATATCTTTCCGGTCAAGATTGCCTGCTTTTTTTAGTGCATGTTACCTTCCCTCTTCCCCTCTGTTCCCATCCCCAGTAGCGACAAACAAAACAGTTCATATAACCAGGCCCTATCCTGTAAATCTGAACTGTTTAATCACAAAGAAGAGGAAAAAAGTAACATATAATAAATTCCAGTATCTTGGTATTGATGCCCTTAATTGTAGAAATCTGTGTCGGAGAAAATCCTCTCAAAGGCGCAGACTGAGCTGCTGAAGCAGCTTCATTTTTCCCTCAGAAGGAATACGGAAAACAAAGATCCAACCTAGGTAAAAGCTGCCGTTCTTTAGGTGAACATTTAAGGTGACTATGTCCCTCCATAAGCAAAGTAAGTGACATGGGAATAAAGGTTGGGTCATGTAGATCCAGGTCCTCTTCTTCTCATCAAGATCCCTCTGAATCCAAGTTCAACACCCCTAGGGATTTCAATCATGAGGCTGGAGAGAGGGCAGCATTTTGAGCACCAGCGTTTCACTGATACCCAGCCAGAGTTCTGCAATAAAGTGTGATTTTATGGTGCTCTGGCAAGGCGCTTCACCTGAGCTGGAAACAGAGCCACAGCACTGAAACACACTGCTAAATGTGCAAGTTAAACAGAGACGATTTAACACTTCACCCAGAATACAAATAGCAGCTTTACTGCTGCCAACAGTGAGTCCCAGTTCTAGCAATGTGAGGAATACCGCACTCAGTTAAAGTGAAACATCCCCGGAGGGTGGGGTTTTTAAACACAATTATGTGGTCCCATCCTCTTCTGGAGGTGTTGGAGACTGGTTGAAGTTAGTCTTTGTGGGAGTTGAGTGAATTTGGGACAGAGACAAAAAAAAAAAAAAGTACCAAAACGTACAGGATTTCTGGAAGACTCAGAATTAACATTTGTCGAGAGCTGGAAAGATTTGTCAAGCTAAAGAAGTCACCCAGACATGTGCTTCCAAGAGACTGCAGGCAGCTCTGGCCCTGTGATAAGGAACCCCAAAATAGCGAAACCTCCCTGCAGTAGACAGGGGTGAAGACACAGAGTGGATGAGGTTGGAAGGGACCTCTAGAGGTCATCTAGTCCAACTCCCTGCTCCAGCAGGGACACCTAGAGCACATGGCACAGGGTGGCATCCAGGCAGGTTTGGAAGATCTCCAGAGAAGGAGACAGGTAGAGCCCCAGGTTGCCGATATCAGCACCAAGCACCACGAGGAGGGAAAACATGCAAGAACCGTTTCACCTTGGAGGAGCTTGCTGGGGTCAGCACTCACTCTGCACACGCAGGTGGGACCAGGAGACACACAACCTTCAGCACAAGGTCACTACGAAAGCCCCCAAGATACTGATTTTTAAACCAACATGCATCGCCTTTGTGCTGGCCAAAACAGAGCCAAAAATAATATCAGCACTGACAGCAATAAAATGGGTGGAATTTGGGGTCTACATGGATCATCTTATACCCATGAGGGCATATGCAAAATAAATATATGAATATTCAGAGGATTTAATGAGCATTAAAAAAATGGAGACAGCATTTGAACTGAAAGATAGCAAAAGCTTGGCCTGTGGCTCCAGTCAGCTTTGTGATAAGCTAGAGTTGCTAGATGATTCTGTGACTAAAATGAGATAGAGATATTTAACTCAATTACAACCCTTACTTTTCATACAAGAATTAAATACAGCAAGCTGCATGAGTAGATTGTAGAAAAACTTTTCTAACATGGCTCATAACTCAGTAAAAGTTATTACAGAGATTCCTTGTGGTTCATTTTGCTCTCATTAATTCTGAATAAGGTGCTTGGGAAATTAGGAAAGCTGTCAGGAAGTTGTGTGAGCTTCCCACACAGACCTGTTTTAGAAAGCGTGTGAATTTCAGAGAGACACTGGAGACCAAAGACGACTTTTCAGGCCAGCTGCTGGGCAATCCCCAGCAATCACATCATGTAACGCCCTTTGGATCAAGTGCCTGTGGTCAGCATAATTACAGCTGCACTACAAAGACCATGTTATACCTCACTGAAATAATATTTTTCGGGACATGTGTCCATGTTTACTTCAACTGTCAAATTCTCTTGCACAGAAACCTAAAAACTCAAACCTAAATTTTGAACACTAATACGAGATAAATTACAAGAAAATTACTGTTTAATTTGCACGTAGGCTTAAAAATAATTCAAAGTTGGAATGTCTCCAAGACATATATTTATGCAGCACAGAGTTAAACGAAGCCAAAAAGTTAAATCTTTATTAATACATTAACAAAGTACACACAACCGGACAAGTTAAGATTTCTTCCCACCAATGCATGAGCCAAGTATACTTAACCTTTCCTCACTGACACAAGAGACCATTAATTAAAAACGCTGTGGCTAAAACAGCCCACAGAACAGGAGGGGAGAAGGGAAGAGGCAAAACAGGAAACTACAAGGGCTAGGAGAGAAAGTATGAAATTATCTTTCCGAAAATTCCTGCAAATGAAGCCCCTTTCTCATTGCATTGCTTCTCCACGCTTGCGGCCAGCCTAGGGCAGCAAACGGCTGACAAACACAGGGCTGGAGCCCAGCAGGACACAGGCAGGCAGGGAAGCAAACGCAGAGATCAGTGCGACTCCACAACCCCATCCAGCCACCAGGGCATCGTGAAAACAGAAGCTGCCGCCACGCATTACACAGTGAGAAATCAATGCTTTGGGGGAAGACCCAGGAGGGTCTAAGACACAGGAGTTTACAACTTGTTATGCAGTACAGTATTGGCCCTCTTACGTTTCCTCTTGACATCTCTGAGGGATGCATTTGGCATCTAATGCCAGCTTTGACACATAAAGTTTAAAACTCCAGAAGGATCATCAAGGTCTTTCTACCTCCAAGACCAAATAAAAGTGGCTCGAGTCTTTTGTAGCACTAATACATTTCCTCTAAATGACCAGGTGAAGCCCATGGACAAGGACGAGAGAGGAACGAAGGCTGCAACCTTTCACTGAGCCTCTTTCCTTTCCACCTGCCTTTCCTCAGAGCAGCTGGGTGAACCAACTGCTTGGACAGGCCACAGTGGCACCAACTGGGAAGACA
This sequence comes from Crypturellus undulatus, assembly GCA_013389825.1. Classification (NCBI taxonomy): domain Eukaryota; kingdom Metazoa; phylum Chordata; class Aves; order Tinamiformes; family Tinamidae; genus Crypturellus; species Crypturellus undulatus. The sequence continues at coordinate 381,958 of VWPW01028657.1, read as the reverse complement.
GGACAGCAGGTATGATTTTTGCTATGTACAAAACCAAGCTGAGCAAAATACTTCATGGTAAGAGGTACCTTGCACCGCTGGTGGAAGTAGGAAGGACAACAAAGACCCTGCTGAAACGCATTACTGAAAATACTATGCAAGGTTAGCGCTGCTTTTGGGACAAGTTTCTAATAAGCCTCAATCCACAAAACTGAACTCCATAACTCCACTGAAATCTGTGGGGCTGGAGCTGCCCAGTAGTAGCACACTATACAAAAACACTAGGGTGCTGCTTCACATTGTTTGGTGAGGACTCATGGACGCTAAAGACACTGCCTAGGGTGAAGTGCTCTCTGAGATTACTTAAAGCCACAGAAATGCTGTGAGCAACACGTGTGGACAACTCCCAACAGAGATGTTTCAGACTCTCTCAAAGCTGATGTTAATGCAGCGTAATGTAGCCTGGACCACTGTCACCTCCAGTTTTCTTTAGACAAGCCCTTGGGCAAGTGCCAGACTCTCACTTTCTCCCTCTTAAGTCAGGGTTGATGCATACTGGGGAGAGAGTTTCCACTGACACATACTTAGGACTGTGCAAATATAAACCCTGGCTATCATGGCTTTATAAATGGACCATGTTACTGTTTCCATCATCATCCTGCTAGAGGCCAGGTAAATGATAGATAATTGGTTACCTGTAGTCCTCTGCAATATTCACTGTAGACAAAAGCCTCTTTCGTCGTCCTTTACCAGCCATTGAGGAGCCAAGGACAATTAACGTTCTAGCTTAGGGGTTTTACACAGGTGTCCAAGTCTAGGCAGTTAGATCCTGACCTGAAATCGTATAGTATCAAGATTTTTTTTGTGTGTGTGTGGGGGGGAAAGACTGAGTATGTAGCAAAATTCGGTGATTTTTCTTTTCTTTTTGAAACACAAGGGCAATGCTCTTAATAAATACTGGAGTGAAATACATTCTAACAACAGAACTGAATGAAGACATTCGGTATTACAGCCATGTGCTATGGAGAAGGGAAGCTTAATTCCAACTTTCAGCCCCATTCAGCATGCCTGAGCCTCCCACAGAAGTCTGAGCTCCGTATGCCTTTGAGAATGGAGGAGCTGGTGTCTCGTTTGTAGTTTTAAGAGATGAAATGATCAATATTTCAGTTTCTGAAACACGGAAGTGGAAGACAAGAAGCAACCAAAAAAATACCGGTAAAAACACTTGGTACTGACTGGCCTGGTTTAATCCCAAAAGCTATTTTAAAGCATTTAATCCAAAAGAAGAAAGGACCTTGAAAACATCCATTGTAATACTGTAAAACAATGTAATATAACAGCCAGTACCATCTTACGTTATTGTGAAGTTATTTAGAAAGCTATCTGCTAGCCAAACTGAAGTCAGTAATGTACAAAACCCTGCTAAAACAGCACAGAAAACAGGACTTTTCTCCATTGAGAATACAGAGTTTGCAATGTTAATATGTGGAGCTGGATTTAGTTCAAAAGCTGCTGCAGTCATATTGGCTTTGTGATACTGAATTTACTTCCAAGCATGGTAAGCTGTAACACTGCAATCTTCTCTCCAAGCGTCTTAACAGATGGGATGTCTAGCACATGGAGGCACCTTGAAACAAACAGACCTCTCATAAGACGGGCAGGCTCCAGTGGGGCACGAATAACTCCTGGACACCAAAGTGTGTCCGCCTGCGCTAACAAAGTTGTGGCTCATCCACAGAGATGTGTGCTAGGTGGAACATTTCCAATGGCACTGGGGAATTCACAGAGCCTGAGACAGCTGAGCAGTGGCCTAAAAGCAACGGTTAATAATGAGAACTTATTGGCTTATATGAAGCTGCTGAGCTATGAATGCAATTTCTCTTCCCCTCTCCGATCCTTCACATCAGGCAACCCTGATGGAAGTTAATTCTACATTCAGTGCACATTCCTACTCAAATATCAGTAATGGAAGTGGAGGGGAAAGGACTCTTGAGACAGTGGGCTCCAGGACCCAGCAAGGGCAGGGCCCTTCCCAATGAGCAATCTTCTCAAAGCAGAGCCTGCTTTTCCTCTTACATAGTCACTGCCAACTTTTTTCCTTCTTCCCAAGAAGTCACCTGGCTGTAGGTGCATGGAAAGCTGCTGAAGACACACACGCAGCCAGCTAAGCCCTCTTTTGGCTCTTTTCTCCTCTTCCCCTTATGAAGGGCTCAGAAAAATGAGCACATTAGCAGGCTTAATGAGTTACCACGTATCACCTAGGCCTTGGTGACCGTGCTGAGGACGCACACAATCAATAGCAAACCTGAGATAAGACACATGAGCTCAAGCCTCAGCGATGGAGGTTTAAACTAATCCATTTAACCTTGAGTTTGCAGTATGTAAGGAGCATACATGCAAAGAATTGCTGCACCTCACCTTACATGTTAAGCTGCGGCAATACATCTACTTAGTGTAAGCTCTTGATTTCCAGTTCTAGAAGAGTGGCAGGTTGGCACAACAGAGCTGAGGGAGTGTCTTCAAGTCTGAATTTGGCATCACAGCATAAGAGGGAGTTAAGGCAAGGTTGGAAAGTTAGGTTGGTGCACAAGGATAGTGCAGCTTCCAGCATTACTCAGCTGGGGATGGAGCATCATATGAGTGTTTTCTCAACACTGCATTTTCCAGTGCCGTACGTAAAGCAGTTAGGTCATGAACTTAAGTCAGAGATGTACCCTGGTGAAATGAGACCTACATTAACACCGTATTCTGACAGGGCAGGGCATTCAAAACAGAGTGTAACAAACAAGAGGGAATTCAGACCAATAACAACTCAGAACACGCTCCCAGATTGTGTAGCTGCTGATCTCCAGAACCATTGCATAAGCAAGCAGAAGTCTCCACCCATTTATGCACAGTCAAGTCAGAAGGACAGGGTGGGACTTAAACCCTAACTTTAAAACTGATTTTACATCACATGAAATGAAAAATATGCCTTGTTTTAAACCCTTAGTTATGAAGGAAAAAAAGTCCCCAAAACAGAGTGTCTAGAAAAGACAAGTATTGCCATTCTGAAATTACATTAGTTCAGTAATGCCACACTTGAAGGGAGATATCCAACTCTGAATGTTCATTATAGGTTGAGATCCTTCAACAGCATCAACGGAAAGTGCAGAAGGAAGTAGAAAACTCATGGCCTGCACATCTGCACCAATGAAAAAAGCAGCTGTGCACCTTCTCCCCCCCCCCACCCCCACCCCAGGAGCATTAAGTAGTCTCCTCTAAAAACCTTTAACTTACTTAAAACTCACTTAGTTTGATTATTCTACCGTTGGGACATTAACATTCATCACCACTCCATCTTTCATTAAGGCAGACAGAACTTTTACTGTTATTCTTCAACTAGCCTGAACATAGGTCTTATGCAAACATCTAGTGATATTTCTTACCAAAAAAAAAAAAAAAAAAAAAAAAAAAGTTTGCCTCCTCTCACTACCTGCTAAAATTCCCTCTCCCTGGCTTCACATAAAGAGTCAATCCCTTACATCAGATTTTCCTCTCAGTTATACTGAGGTAGCCAAAAGGATAATTTGTTCTCATGTTTATAGCACAGAACACCAAATTGCTCTGACTTTGCCAAAGTAAGGTACCTTGATGCTTGAAGAGATTTTTCTCTTTTTTTTTTTTTTTTTTAATTTTAGTATGCAGGAATCTCCACATTTTAAGCATCTGTCATTTCAGGGTTTCTAGTCTACTACAGAAAAAGTAAATTTAGTTCATTTCTATTCCAAAGGGCAATTTATCACCTGAAGCTGCTGTATGTAGAAAAGTTAGTGGAATTACTTACTGAAAAAGCAGTCACCACTTTACACTGCACCCTGAAAGGTTAAAAAAAAAAAAAATCTCTAAAACGTAGTGTCAGAAACATTCGTGTCTATCCAGTTTATCAGGGCTTAGCTGTCTTATCAATACAGGAAACTGAGAATCTAGCCTGCATCTAACAAGATCCAAATCTATTTTGATCTTGCTAAAAAGAAACAGAAGTAGGTTCATATTAACCTTATGGAGTTCCTGTCAGCAAAAATTCAGGAGACCCACCTAAATCCCTTGTCTCAAGCACCCGGTTAAGTAGTTGTGCTAAGGGTCCAGACATATATCCTCCTCCAGGCAGAGCTGCAGTCAGAGCTAACAGACCAAGAGGGGCACAAACTCTGAACTCTTCACAGTTGGGACTTCTCACAAGGCTGCTTTGGACCAGCAGCTCAAATAAGCCCAACTCAATCTGCCCCAAAAAGACTAGGGATCACGTGGGCAGCTCAGACTGCAGCATTGAGTATGATGTCGGCAGCAGCTGGAGGAGCCTATATGACACCTCCGAGGCTTTCTGGGATTTGTACAGGGAAGATAATCATATTCCCTGTACAAATGTAGGTTCTGCCACCCTGAACAAGACACTGATGGCCAGACACTCCCTTTCAACAAAACACAGGCAATTTTGGACTCTAGATTCTGGTGTGAAAAAGATCCAGAGATTTTTTTCTTGTTACTCCATACATTTAGCCTGTGGGGTTAAATGCTTAAATACTAACTGGGAGATCAGTGTGGACTCACATGAATACTAAGTTACCAATACTGATTCCTACCAAGATGCCTTTTAGAGCGATTTGTTTATAGGTTTTGTTCAGAACTGCACTAAGTCAGTGTTACTGTAATGCAAATGAAATTACCATTTTATTCCATAATATTCATTGCATTCATTTTACATAGTAAAAAAAAAAATTCTTATTTATGCAATTTGAAGAAGAAAAAAATGCAAGCCAGGATAGTAATATTTCCTGAAGGGAAAACCACTGTGTTAAATTCTTTAAAACCTGATGTTTTATTGTGAACTTAATTTATAATCACTTTTCACAGTTCTATTCATATGAAGTTCAGACATCTGGATTCCAGTTCAGGCTTTATTTGTATACAAAAATATATATTATAATGGAAAAGACATTAAAAGTTCTCAACTATATAAATTTACAAATATCTTTTCATAAAAGCAACTTTAAATTAAGATTTAAGCTATATTTTAAAGCAAAATATAGCAGAAACATTTAAGTTATCAGATTTCACCTGCTGCAGAATAGCAAAACCCATGCTGTTAAATACTTATAGGAAGATGACAAAGACTATGTTCAGAAAGTAAATAACTTGGGCAGCAAAGTTATCCATCAATGTCAGCAGTTCTCAGGGACTGATGTCACTTATCTTTCAGAGGACATATTCATAGGCAGGCACAATGCCAAAACATCCTGTTTCACATGCCTGTAAATACAAAACAAAGTCAGATCTGCAATAGGATTGCATGTTAACACACCGGTCATAGGGCTGGACTATACTTTTTTAAACATGAGAACTACAGATTATATTGTATAAAGATTTAAGGTGATTTGTTTTAAAAAGTACATTAGGCAAAAGGTATCTGTACAAAACTTTTGCATAGCCTCAAGTATATAAGCAGAACAGTATATAAACAGTATATAAGAATCAGGTAAGTTGGACTTTTCCCCAGAACTCCAAAACATGGCAGATTTGGCATGACACCACAGAGCAAGTGATCTGTTGAAATAACCATCATGTTCTCTTAGTTGTGGAAAAAAAAAAAAAAAAAAAAAACATAGCAGGTAGCAATGCCTGGTCTCACCTTTAACATGCTTTGCAGGGGGACAATGCAACCAATAAAGTCACCTGCAAAACAGCCTTACAAGATATGGCGAGGCATTTGAGACTTTGGGGAGGTTTTGTCCTTCTACATGACCATGCTTCAAATTCAAAGTTTTTCAGACAAGCAAATCAGTCAAATTAAGTTTCAGCAGCAAAAATTTAGCTCAAGCATGTGTCCATAACAGAAGCAGAAATTATTTAAAATGGAACTGAAATTGGGATATGAGTATGAAGACAGGGAAGTAGGAAGATCACAAACACAGCTGCCTTGAATTAAATTCAAGACAGATGGCCAAGACTTCAAGAATTACAGGAAAGGGAGAATACCTAATAGCACAGACACTCTGAATTCATGTTTCTGTCCATGCAGCCATTTAGGTCTAATCCTATAATTTATTTTGAATGGAATCAGACTGTAGAGCCACATAAAAGACAGCACTATCCCCCAAATGCAACATAGAAAGAAGCAGGAAAATAGAGTACACAGCAAGGAAAGTCATTTAAATTCATAATGAAAAACCCAACGGGGTAATCGAAAACCATAACTCCTAGATAGTGACAGAAAATAAGTGGTCTAAATTCATTTCTGGTAGAAATAAAAAATCCTGCTTAATCTAGTCTAAGAGAGAAGATACAGATATCTTCTTTATGAAATTAACCAAAATAGAAAGCAAATGATAGTATCAATAAAGCTTCAGAATGATATCCTTCACTGTAGTTACTGCTCCAGTTGTTTAGCTTTTTAAGAAAGAAGCATGAATGCCCTTTGAGTAGTCCAGGAATTTATCCATCTATGCACTGACAAGAGGTGAACTGCAGCTGCCTCAGATGGCAGAGGTTCATGCATACCTGCCAGCTTGCACATATGCAAGGACACAGGAGCAGCAGGAGTTGCTGCGACTGCTAAAAAACCACCCAGTAGAGAGTTCATGATGTTTTCTGATACACGAGTTACATGGACTAATATTTCTAAGAAAAGGGAAAAGATGGTCCCGGGAAAAGAGAATTTGGTGAGAATAACTATATAGCACAGAATTATGCTGAGTGGGAAAAGGCTGTCTGGAGAAAAGCCTTCAGCATTCACGTAGAGATCTGAATTTAGTTCATTTTACCTTCTTGCCTACACAGTAATCCATGGCATAAGTAAATTAGATGTAGTCACATTATATAAAAAGCTAGTCTGTTTCCGATGCACCGACTTTCATTCTTTGAAGGCACCAAACAAGATGCAGTCTACAAAGAAAATCTACTTACTTGCTAGTGTCCTGTCAAGATCAGCAATAAAATCTTCCAGTTCTTTTGTATCTCCAAGCTTTGCTGCAAATTAAAAAGGACATCACAGCTGAAACATGACATATCTAACCAAGAGAACTCCCTGGACCTGCACAGTTCCCCATATTTTAGTGGTATATATGCTCAGGATTCTAAAGGGGAGTTTTCCTGACCTCTTCCTCACAACAGAGCTGCTAAAGTGTCCAAATATATTCTTAGAAGATAGGAAAGATCAATTTAAAATTTCATTTTTTATCTTATCCAAATGACAGTTGACATATTTTTCCCCCTCTTGCCACCTTAATCTCTGCTTTAGGAAAACTATGTCCTTGCTACTGTGGGGATTCTTATTGTTTTAATATATCTATAGATATATATATAGATATCAAATATATGAGATATTGCATTCAGAGCCCTAAACATATCTTACTGCATAAATCTAATCCTCTTCTATCTTGTTAAGCAGTTTGCTTTGATATCATATCCTTGATTATGGTCTGTATACAAAGTCTGCATCCAAACATCCATCCACATTTTCACTCCTAACAAAGCAACCCACCCTATTTAATTTGCAATAACCAATTGTCTAGTTTTTACGCAGTAACAGCACTTATACTTGCAGCATGCTTAACAGTAATTTTTAATTTTGTCATAATAATAAAAAAAAAAAGTCATGTGTGAATCATTACTCACCAAACTACTATACAGCTAAGAATTAAGAAGAAATGCAAACAAATAAAATTAAGTTTACCTTTACAGGGAGTTACTGAAGGAGATGGCAAATTTGGAGTAGATGCAGTTGGAGAATTCAGTTTTTCATCACTTAAGCTGAAACTATTCCTGTACAGTGAATCTGCACCTACAGGAAAAGATTATATTACAAACTAGAATACCTATCAGCAATACATACTGCAAATCTTTAGAGCCTTAAGAAAAAAATGGGAGGTTTCTTGCATAGGCCAAGCCTGTACAAGGCAGATTTAGACTTCAAAGGAACAAAACAGATCATCTATTATTTGAAGGAAAGCCATCTATATTTAAGAGCAACCTATATCCTTCTATAAGGATATAGGTTCCCATTAAGAAAAGCAACAGTTTTTCCCCCACAGTCAGCATCAATTGGAAAAAAACTTCTGTTCCTGTATTTTTTTTTTTTATCCCACATCCCCTCAATTAGGCCTGGCACAGCCTGCCTGACATACAGTAGTCTGGGAAATTCTGGCAACCTAAACTTTATTTAGCTTTTCTAATAGCTTTTGGAGAACAGCTCTAGAACAGGGACAGTTCCCCAGAAACATGAGTATCAGACTGTTACCGCATCATTTGCCACCGAGATGGTCGTAAAGGAGTAAAAAGTAACATCTAGTTAAACCCAGAAACTTGCATGCCCAATACCATTCATTAATAGCAAATTTCTCTGACACTGCACATAACCTGCCCAGGTTGGTGTGAATACAGGTATGACACTGCCAACTTGAGGGCTGAAAGGCCTGACTTGCTGTATCATGAATATAACAGCTGTGACACCCAACTTATATTACCTTTCACTGATGAACAGAGAGTATACTGTTCAGCATTGTCCTCACCCCTGCAAAGTAGCTCCTGAAATCTAAGGGGAAGAGAAAAGCAACTGCTCTGTATTGGTATTTCTTACCAGTACTGTGCAATGCAACATGAACTCCAGTACATGAATGGACTGAAAGTAACAGATAACATTTCTTCCTGAAAACAGCTTATTGGCCAACTTTAAACCAAAAGCACATTTTTTAAAGCCAATATGCATACCACAGTGAACAGGAAACTACTGAAAACATACTGTTTTAAAACAATACTTCTGATTTCCATTGCATAAAAATGAGGTTTAGCAAAATATGGCTCAAGGGCAGAAAGCTGAGAAGGACATTTCAATCCTTGCTCTCTACCAGCTGCAACAGCCAATATTTGCTCATTCACCTTCAAAAGAGGATCTTGGAAGATTTCCATTGCCACATGAATCCAACAGACCCCACGATCAAATAACTAGAGGCTGATGCCTAGGATCTCTCATCACTGCTGCCTATCCTCATCCAACCCTTTCTCTTTCACTGCAATTAAAGTTTATGATTTATTACTTGTTTTGTTGCTCCAAAAATTGTGTATACATGCAGGTAGCAGAACCAAACTAGTATTTCTTTTAAACAGTTGTAAACCATATCTCTAAAAGAAATCCCTAAAAATGAGTTAGGCTACTAAGCTGATTTGTATGAGCTAGGCTATGGAAACAGCCTAGCTGTTAGAGGTTTAGAACAAATATGGATGTATTTTACTTTGGCAAAGTAATCTGTAGTTAGTACCGACCTTTGCCATTCCAATATATAGTTAAACCACAAAGAAAAAGACACTGCGATACCATGTAAATATAGAACATTTCCATGAAAAACAATTGAAGGGTTCTGGACAATGATTAACTGAAAGAGGAAAACCTCAGACTTCTTTTCCTTTTAAAACAGTCAGTGGACAAGCTTAGCCATCTGACTCAATATTATGCTCTTCCTAATATCATAGTTGATCAGGATAGAGTTTTAAGGCTAATTGTTCCTACTACAGACAATGCAGTTTTCAATGGAGAAAGGCTTAGAGAACTGTATCCCTCAAGCTTTTCAGAGAAGAGTCTTAAAGTGTCATTGAAATGTCTCCACAGATCATGAATTCATCACAAACCATTCAAAAAAAAAAAACAGACTGCACAACCCATTTCCACAGCTTATTTGATTAAAAAAGAAATCAGGAATCTCAAATGCCACCAGTAAACTGGAGAAGATGGTATAAAGAACTCATTCCACAAGGTGTATGCTGCAGTCCTCAAGGATAGGATCGTAACCATGCTCACACTCTTCTGCATTGTTTATGCTGTCTTCCACCTAGCTGTCAACCATCGGCTCCAATACAGACAGAAAAAAAAAAAAAATTCCCTACCTAAATTCCAGGGTTTATTGATTTAAAAGATTTCAAATCACATAATTAGAAAGCATTCTTGCATGTCTGAATTTCAAGCTTCCTAAATTACTTCCTTGTAATTAGCAATTATGAGAGACTTAACATACTGCTCCCCCATCACATTTACCACTTGAAAGGCAAAGCTTCTAATTCCACTTTTCCCCTTTAACGCTCCTTTTAGATGAGTAAGGCGTAAGGGAGAAACAGGAACTCTGGAGGTGCAAGAACAGCAAGTCTCATAGGCAAGCATGTCTTCCCCTTTAACTGAAATACCTGGAAAGCAACTTATGTACCTCAAACTTCTGGGTTTTCATTCCCTTGAGTGTGTCAGATGATTCCATAAACTGTATTATTCCTTAGATCCTATAACACTTTCTCCATACAAGTCTTTTTTCATCTTTTCATTATACTGTGTTGCTTTTGCCAGACAGGTCATTCAAAATTTGAAGCAGCAATCCACTTAATTCTCTTCATTATATAAAATCAGGATTTTTTTTTTTTTTTAAACAGTAAGTCCTACTCAGATGGAGCTTCTGATAACAACTCAGAGCAGACCCCTATAAAGAGTTCAGGAATGGTGCAGGAACGTACCAGCAGTTGTCAGATACATTCTACCAGTTCCTAGCAATGCACAGATCAACATACTTTAAGGCAGCGGTACCACCTCAGTATGAATTCTTTCCATGGCTATCTAGTTGCTTTGACAATGTAAGCACATAATCTCCAAAACCTTAAGGCAGTAATTTTGCAGATGAACTTTACAGCATGTGAAGAAATATCTCCTTTTCCTTGTTTGAAATGTGCTAGTTGATTTTGATGTTCTCGTGCTGGGAGAGGGCAAACAGCACTTCCTACTTCATTTTCCTAATGCCAGTTTGGATGTTTTGAAAGAATAGACTGTCCCCACTCAAGTCATCTCTTTTCTAGGCAGACAGCCCTTGCCCTTTTAGTCATTTGGAAATCATTTTGCATCTTTTGCACTCATTTACAATCATTTACATTGAATTTTTCTACATCTTTTCCACACTCATGCACTGCAAGACTGCAAATGTGTCCTGGCTTTTCAGGATGACTGTGGCAGTATTAATAGTGGCTGATGCATCATCTTCACCTAGTGGAAGCATTAGCACAGCCACATATACTTCCTTGGCATGTAACCACAGACACCTGATATTGGGCACTGAGTCTTAACAGGGAGCAATTCAGCCCCTTAGTAATTCTGCACCTTCTCAGTTTTGAAATTACAGCATTAAAAGTTGTAGAGGCACTGAGGTCTTTCTGATGTGTTTAAAGGCCAGCAGACATATGTCTCAAAGCATTTATGTGCTCCTAAAAGTTACTGTAAGATACACTGCACGCCATATCAGTGCAAGAGCTAAGCTGACATTTATTTTCCACTGCTTTTGATGGAGAGAACAGAAGTTGAACCAGTTTACTAGTAGCTAAAGAGCAAAACATTGCTGAGAGCACAACAGATTGTGGTTTAGCTTTTTAGGTGTTATTATAGCTTTGGCACAAGAAATGCTAAAGTATTTCCATTCTCAACCTTTCATTTAGTCTAACTCTCCATTTGTTATTCCCAGTCTAAACTTGAAAGACTTTTGTGCCATTGCTATACACTATATTGGCAGAGTGCACTGACTGGACATGCCGTTTATGCAGACAAGCCTGCATTTTTCTTTGCAAGTTTATTCCAGAAGACAAGAAGCAAGCTATCTTTAAAAGTTCAGGCTTTTAACTGCACCTGCACTCTTCGCAACACAACACTATTACAAATCACATTATCACCTACAACAGATGCCATGGCTAACAAACGAGTAAGCATCTCTTGTCTTAGATGCTTCAGCATAAATAATCTAAAGTATGAAGCTGTTAATACTTCCATTCTATTAAATATAGAAAGCTGGAACATAACTACTACTCATTCCAATAGTTCAGCAACTCAGGAGTGTCTATTACTGGAGTAAATTAGTTATTGCATCATGATTTCCAGCACCAACCCAATCAGTTGCTGCATTTAATACAACACTTGCAGGCCAAGTACTAACATGACCCATCTGCACATGCTAGCATTTTTATTACTGCAAGGGCTACAGTCCAGTGTTACATACAAGATCTGATCACAGCCAAGGCAGACCTTGGCCAAAGATCAGCCTGTCTAACTGGACAAGGTGCAGTAGACCCAGATATTATTGTACTCCTTTTCCAAACTAGGATCTTTTGAGTGTTATTTTTCCCCCATCAGAGGCTGAAATGAGTAATAGGAATGTCTAGTATTACTTTTGGTCTTAGCTCTCTCAAGAGCAGCTTTTAAGGTAAACATATATTTAAACGATCAGCTGTATTGACAGAGAACTTCTGTAAATACTTCTGTTTCTAAATTAAATTGCCTCATCCTCACTATACAAGCCCCAGGAGAAAACTTTCTTTACTAGACAATAAAAGAACATTGTTCAGATATGGCCCGTGTTAGTGGGTTCTGGAGAAAGTTTTAAGTTTAAATGAGATCCATGTGCCCTAAAACAAATGATTGCAACAGTTCAAAATGTTACTGCCCAATCTTACAATCCCACACAAGACTCAAAGATACCGCTGCAGGAGTGGCAGAACAACAGATATGTCTGATTCTCCTACCTGGTGTGGAGGGTCAGATCATCTGGTCAACAAGAGATAGTACTAAAATATAGTAATCTGAACAGTTCTGTTAATACTTAACAAATCAGTTGGAATCACTTATACCACTAGATAGCAGGAATCTGCAAAGATAGAGTCTTTGAATTAGAGTATAATTCCAACTACAGATAATATTGTTGGCATTTCTTCTGCTGTTAGAGATTTGTTTTAACAGCTAAATCTCTTAGGTTAAACATCACCACAGGATCAAAGAGAAAGTAGACTAAGTGTTTCCATGGGAATAGAGAGGTCATAAAGTGTACCTTCAAAGGACAGAGACCAGGACAGAGACCAAGAAAGGTAGATCCAGGCAAAGGAAAACTTCAGTTTGAACAGGAAGAGCCCAGTAGAAATTTCCGTGCCTATTCTTAGGTTAGACATAGGCCGTGTATCTGGATTACATCAGACATTTCAGCCTGTTTTATAAAAGGACCTCTTCATAAAATCTGAAACTCCAATCCTACTATAATTCAAAAATAAGCAGCTTTCTGCACTGAACATGTTTTGCTGAGTCTCTTCTGAGAAAAGTGTCAAGGTTCTGGTTAAAGTAGAAGAGGTATTTGTTCATTTAAAATAAAACTGACAATGCTAGAAACTCATTCTGACTTCAGATTTTTCTAATTTAACTAGAGTTTAAGATAGCCTAAGCAAATTTGCTTCGTAAGAAAATGAGGTTAGCTAATTTTCTATTTCCTTTCCCCTCAGTCATATCCTCACATGTTGGGCATAGTGGATTCCTGTACACAACTTTTAATGCATCTCCTGGTCCAGTTTATACCCGTGTCCAGAAAACAGCGACTACTTCACCAGATCTGCCCTTCACATTATGCAGCATTAAATGAGGAACCCTAACACAGGCTGAAACCTGAAAGCTTGGCAAGTTTCTATCACACCATCTTTAAAGACTGCTCAGAGTCTTTGAATCCTGTCTACCTCCTGTGTGTTCAGTCTAAGGCAGTCCAGATGCAACAGGATTCTGTTTTTTCAGGTCTTCTTGAAAAATCTCATTTGCTCTTCTGCATGAGCATGCTGTTCCCTACTAAGCCTTCTGCTCTCTCAGGGAAGACCTTCATTTTACTCAAAAAGAGCCTCCCTGTCTAATATAACAATTTTAAGTATCACTCAAGGTAAGTTTTTTGAGCCACAGCACATATGCCAAGTAGCATGCTAACCACAACAAAAAGAACAAATTCTTGGTGCTATTTTGTTTTCTCATGTTTTGCCAACAGTAGATATTTAACTGGATGAAGAATCTTCAAGCTTTTGAGAGCACACTAGAGGTTACTATATTAAAGCAGAGAAGACTACATACAAAAAAAAAGTAGAACTAAGGCTCTGCTAATGTAGTTAATGATAGACTCAGATTTACAGGCTGCTCACATAATTTATCAACTTGAGTCACTAAAAACAGGCCTCATCTTACCCCCAGCCACCCAGAGGTTGGTGTATAATCTAAATCAGGTGTTCATTTCTAGACTTCTCCCCAGAGAGGGAGAGATTTGCAAGGAGCAATTCATCCAGTCCATCCATCCATATATAAGCCTCAGGAAGCATCTAATATGTCTGCAGACATCAGGAAGAAAAGCACAGTAGTAGTTAAGTTAGATGTCAGCGTTCAGAGAAGGCAACATTAAGCGAGGTAAATCCTACCCCTTATGATGCTATAAAGCGGTTTGATACTAGGGAGCAGCAATAGGGATAGTGGTTCCTTAACCACTAGGAACACTATGTTCCTTACGTTTTAGCAAAAAGTCCACAAAATTGCATAGTGAGTCACTGAAGGAAGCACAACAGAAATTAAAGGCACAATTTTATAATAAGTAACTGAAACTCAGAAAGCTTCAGTTTTGTAAAGCCATCTATAAGGGAAGTTTTTAAGTTTAAAGAAGCTTTCAAGTTTGGGAACTACAATATATTTGAGCTTGTTTATTTATTAGAACTTCTGAAAAAGCAGCCATTGCGCCTACTGCTTCAAGAGGACAGCAGTCCTCAGTCTGACCGCTTGCAAGAGGAAAGATGGTCTCTCAGTGACTGAGAAAATGTAAAACTTCAAAAAAAGAAGTTTAAAAAGTACCTGATAAAAACCATGAGTCAGTTTTGTATTTTCTGTTCAAAGCTGCCCTCATACCAGGCACTACTTTGCTCGCTTCACATTCCCCGTGCACTGCCTATGCACGCATGGCATATGCCATTTCTGAAATGACAACCTCCAGGCAGTGATGGCAAATCCCCTGATTAAAAAGAACTGCTTATTTAGTTCTAGCCAGTTTACTGAAAGTACTTCAGTTCACCCTCATTCAGCTGATATTTAAGCTAGTAAAACAAAGTACAGCCGGGAAACTTCAGTGTTTTACCAGCCGGCTAGTATTTCTACCTTCCTTGCAACACACAGCAGAGCTCTGCTTTTCCTCAGTTTCCTAACAAGCCTGGAAACCCAGAAGGGAAACATAAACCCTCAAGGTTTGACAGCGACCCCTTCCCAGGGGTGCAAGACAGACCGGGCACAAGTGATGCCCAAGATCTCCGCGGGGCCAAACCCAGCGGGTCAAAGCACAGCAGCCTCGATACTTTTAACCCCTCAGAAGGAAACGGAGTGTTTTTAAAGGCTTCCCCCCCCCTGCCCCCGCTCTGCAGGACGCAGAGGGCGCCCCGCACTCACTCTCGGAGTCGCTGAGGCCGCTGCCGTCGCTGACGCTCGCGCAGCTCCGCCGCTTCATGCGCTCCAGGTGCTCGCCGTAGTGGAAGCGGCGCCGCGCGGGCGGGCACGAGAAGTCCTCCAGGACGGCGTCGAACTCGCCCAGCGCCTCGGCCAGCTCCCCGCCGTCCTCCAGCAGCGCTGCGGGCACCGGGGGACACCGCTCAGTGCCGCCCCACGGCAGCCCCCGGCCCCGCCGCCCGCCCCACCGCGCCGCGCACCCACCTTCCCCCGCCGCCCGCTGCGCCTGAGGCGACTTCATGGCCGCGGCACCGCCAGCGCCTCTCACCGCCAGCAGCAGCCACCCCGCGCCGCCGCCGCCGCCTCTTATAGCCCGCGCGGGCTGGGGCTGAGGCCGGAGCGGGCGGGCGGGCGGGGAGGGAGGAGGAGGCGGAGGCTGGAGCCGCGGT
>VWPW01028657.1:274119-366260 GCA_013389825.1 Crypturellus undulatus | reverse complement strand
GCGGTCCGCCCCGGCCGGCGCTGGCCGGGCTCCGCCGCAGGTGCGCGCCGCCATAGCGCGGAGCGGCGGCCGCGGGGGCCGGGGCAGGTGGTTGGGAGCGGGGCTTGCCAGGGCCCACTGGTCACCACTGAGGTTTAAATAATCACCGCAAAATAACAACAGTTTCATCACTTTTTTTTTTTCTTTTTTCTTTTTGGAGTACGTCACCACTGCCAAAACTGAATTCCAACCAGGTGACAGGGGCGGGTGAGAGCTCTGCAGTGGTGCACGGAGCAAGGATGGAGCTTATCGCCTGCTTGGCATTGAGGATCCTGCCTCTTCCCAGAGCTTGAAGAGCGAGCGCAGTCAGGATGCAGTAATTTAATACTGGCTTTGGCACTCGCCTACAAGCCAGCCAAGCTAGCTGCTGTGTCTGGGGCCAGAGTGTCAAGAAAATGATCGGTCTAACAGGTTCAGTGCTACCAAAAAAGAGAAAGGCTTCCTCCTCGTCCTCTGATCCCTACCTGGCAGCTTGATCATCTATGGCACTTCTTGCATCTGCTTGATAGTCTAAAGTATTAAGGATTCAGGAATGGGCAGAGGGCTGGTGACTGAGAGGTTGTGGAGGGATCATCACAGACTGGATCATCATCCCTATCCAGCTGGGACACCTACTAGTCCCCCATTGCTGCCCATGCTACCCGTCCGGCTTTGCTGCTCTGTGTTGCGCTGGCATCTGCTCGTGCTGCTCCGTGGTTACTCTCAGACTGACGGGCTAATAAGCTGCTTGGTTAATGAGCACAGCCACAGGAGCGGCTGAGCCCGTCTGTTACTAAACCCGGTGAACTGAGGACAGCAGCAGATGCAGCAAAGACGCAAGAGAGCTGCTCAAACGCAAAGACTCTCAGTCTGCGCTGTGTCAGCCAGGGTGCTCTCCAGTGGGGAGGTTTGCATATTCCTAGGAGGAAAATAATTGTACTTGTCCTTAAGGCAGGTTAACCTTATGTATATGCGTCCCATATTTACCCAATGTTGATCTTCTCCTGTCTCTCATTTTAAGTAACAGCTGAGCAGCTAAAATATTACTTCTGTCACATTTAGTTAAAGCCAGCAACACAGAGAACAGAATCCAGGTGCTACTCCATGTGTATGAGTCAGGACATGTGTGTGTTGAAAAGAATATCTAGAATTAAAGTAGATGAGGATAAGGAGAGAAGGAAGGCCCCTTGTCTGGTGAGAGGGCGTCCCAAGTTACATGTTGGTGGCAGTGGAGTAGGGAAATGGTTGCTTGCTTTCCCTTGCTGTTTGCTTGCGCTCCCCTGTTGTGGGGGGATTTTGTGGATGAGTTCCTCGTGTGAGAAGGCCACAGCTGCAGGACCCAGCTCAAGATGAGGCAGTTGGGAAATGCGCAAAGGACCCTCCTACACACGAGGAGCCCTGCGGGTTTGCCATGAGGCGCTGAGGAGGGGCCTTCATCCCATCCATGAGTCTCAGAAGTAATTCGAGCACCCAACTCTCTCCATATATGGAAACAGGCAGAGCTGGAAGGTCTCCAGTGGACAGACCGTCTCCTGCCTTTGCTCTCTGCCCTCCTCTCCTCAGAGACATGTGCTCTGCGTGCTGGGGGAGGCCATTCTCTGTCACAGAGCTGAGCTGTGACGGAAGGGTGTTCAGAGCAGAAGTGAGATCCCCCCATGCACACTGGCTGTGCCAGCCTGCACACCGCTGCCTTCCCTCCAGCCTCCTTGCCCAAAGGTGTGGGGTGGGGCCCACATGCTGTGGGGAAATGGCTGTCTGCTGTATGAGCGGTGAGAAGCTAAAGGCAGAAAAGTCCACTGAACATAGCATTCCTTGTTTACTTCTTGCTCGGCACTATTTCAGTGCAAATAGTAGTTTTCTTAAGAATTTGAAATAATGAGGAATTTGACATAAAATATTTTTTTACTCAAAATCTATTCTCTAATTTAATTATTCTTTCTGTACTGGTGGTAGATCTTGCACCTTGCCCAGCCCCATAGCCATAGTAGGGCTGTAAGGATGGATATCCAGCACATCTTTTTCTCCAAGCAAGCTGTTCTAAGCTCAGTCAGCCTTTCAATGAGGAAATTATGATTGAGTGGAATTTGCTGTGTTTCTCTTTGGGCCCATGGCCTCTCATCCTGACACAGACCTCATTGAGAAGAGTCTGAGACCGTCCTCTTTATGCCCTCCCATAAGTTATTTAGACATATGGATAAGATTCTCCCTCAGCCATGTCTTCTCCAGGCTCAACGGGCCCTGGAGCCTCTCTCAAAAGTTTCCTCGTAGGAGAGATGCTGCAGTCTGTTCGTCATCTTAATAGACCGCCCCTGGGCTTGCTCTAGTAGCTGCAAGTCTCTCTTGTACTGGTGAGCCCAGACCTGGACACACTACTCCAGCTGCAGCCTCACCATCGCCCAGCAGCAGAGCAGGATCCCCTCCTTCCAAGGCTGTGCCTAACATAACCCAAACTACCACTGGCCTTCTGGGCTACAACGCTGCTTTGCTGGCCCATGTCCCTAGCGTTGTTGGCTGGGTTCCACAGGTCCTTCTCTGCAAAACTATGCAAATAGGAATCAAAGAGGTGGTCCCTTCTGAACGTCTTCTAGTCTTCATGCCTGCAAACTGGCCATCCCTAGATGTCTGTAATGGGCTCATCCAAGGACTTTGATGATGAAGGCTGTAGTAACTGACAGCATTGTCCTCTCTTTTCCCTAAAAGGAATCACCTGTTTAGTCTGGAGAAAGACTGAGAGGAGATTTGATCAACATGTACACATACCTGAGGTGTGATTGTAGGGAGGATGGGGTCAGGCTCTTGACCATGGTAGCTAGTGACAGGACAAAGGGTAACGGGTGTAAGTTGAAACACAGGTAGTTCCACCTCCATATGAGGAAGAACTCCTGTGAGGGTGACACAGCCCTTGAACAGGCTGCCCAGAGAGGTTGTGGAGTTGTGTTTGCAAATGTTTTGCTTTCCTTTCTGTGGGCATGTCAGCTGGCCACTTCTGGATTGCTCCATTCTGTCCCTTCCTTTGGAGGTGGATTTCTGTGGACTAGAGCAGAACTTGCCAATGCAAAAGCAGCCCTAGGAGTACTCTGCTGTCTCACCTTCTTCCTAGTGACTGGCATTTTCTTGGTGAGGAAAACAGGACTTGTGCCTGTGTGATGAAAGTATTTGTGCATCTCCACATCAATCTCTACTTGCCCTTTTGCTGCCCAGGTGCCATTTCTGATGGGAGCTGGGAGCCGGGCTGGGTTCACTGCCTTCCTCCCAAGGCCATCCCTCAGCTTTCCATAGGGCACAGGAGCAGCTTCAGAGGCAACAGGGTCTTGCCATTTAGGCTTTCCTTCAACATGACTAGGACTGTTTGCCCACAGGCAAAGAGCTGGCAGGCTTGGCCCCAAAGAAGGACTGCCTGAGCTTCTGTTCTACAAGTAACATTTTATTTGTACCAGTTGGCTGTACTTGTTCCGTGGTTTTTTAAGCTGCCAGCTCTCGGTGGAACACTTGCCCTTCTCTTGCCTGTCTTGCCTTCCCGTTGCTCACTTTCTGCACTCAGAGCAGGTCATGCTAATGACTTCCTAGGTGCTCTGAAGCTCTGGCCAGTGGTCACTGAGGACCTGAGCTGCTGCCTGCTGTACGCTGGGATGCTGGTCTTCCTGCAGCATGTGGAGAACTAAAACAACACAGGCAGATGCATCAGTGACTGTGAAAGAGCAGGACAGCTTGGTCAGGCTGCAAAGCCTTCCTTTCTTGGCTTCATTGCAACTTGTCAGTCTGATGCAAGATCGGAGTCTATATTCATGTAGGATAAGGCTGAGGTTTGGGTCAGGACATGAGATAGAAAAGGCAGCTCTCTTCANTTCCTGCAGCATGTGGAGAACTAAAACAACACAGGCAGATGCATCAGTGACTGTGAAAGAGCAGGACAGCTTGGTCAGGCTGCAAAGCCTTCCTTTCTTGGGTTCATTGCAACTTGTCAGTCTGATGCAAGATCGGAGTCTATATTCATGTAGGATAAAGCCACAGATAGGCTGAGGTTGGGTCAGGACATGAGATAGAAAGGGCAGCATAGGACAGTGGAGGGTGGTGGGGTCTCTCTTCATACCAGCACAGTGTGGAGCAGGAGGGGCAATTTTAACCTCCTTGTGCTCAGAAGCGTCATGTCATGCTTCTTCATCGATCAGGCATCGGCATTCTCCAGGATAACCCCTGCCCGCACAGTGCAGAGAGGTTAGCACCAAGACACTTGCCATGGTAGCCCTAATTCCAAGTTTAGTTTCTGACTGGTGCCAGGAGTTGAGGATGGTCTTGGAGGAGCAGCGGGAGGTTATAAATACCAGGCCAGCAGGGTTCCTACACGTTTTAAGTCCACAGGGGAGGCATGGAGCAGAGCTGAGGCAGTACGCGTGCCAGGGCCAAGCCTCACCTGGAACTGCCACTGGGCTTTTCCTGCAGAGTGCAGCCACTTTGTAGCCCCTAACTAATTCCTGCTGCAATCACCCGCCTAAGGCACCTGCCCCATCACTGAGCAAGTGGAGATGGTCCTTTGCTGTCTCTTGGCAGGGGGCAAAAGAGAACTGCAGCTTTGTCTCTCACTGGTTACTTGGATACCCACAGCCCGCATGCCCCAAGACAAGCTCCAGAAGTAGCTGAGGAGGGTGTCATAGAGGCTTTCCAGCAGCTCTGGGCTGTTCCTGACCTGGAGCAGAAGAGAGAAATAAGTTCTTTGGCTGAAGAGGCCCTGGACCAGGACAGAATGAAAAAGTGACAAAAGGCAGTAAAGGTGGGTGCAAGGCACCATCAGTTCCCTTCCCTGGCATGCTAGATCCTACTCTGCCACCTCTCTGAAGGGCACTCCATGCTCCAGGTCTCCGGGCCAGGGAAGGTCCCTGCCAGCAGGCAGTGTCCCGCTGGGCCACAGCTCACGAGGTGGATGCAGACCGTGTCCTGGAGCTCCTGGGCACTCTGCTCCACGCTCACAGCAACCAGAGCCTGCAGCTCCCACAGGTCCAGCCATGGAATGCACAGCAGCAAAGTGCTCCGACAGGCCTGCCGTGCTCAGTCCGGCCCTGCCCAGACAGGCCGACACACTCTGCTATTGTGCTGCACCACTTTGTGAAGAAAAGAGGGACATGTGGCTCTTACATTGCTGACTCCAGGATCTGGGTCCTGAAGAGGGGCAGGATTCTGGGCCAGGTGGTTTCCAGTTCCTCCCTGAGGAAAGATCTCCACTTTCTCTTGGCAGAGGAGGCCAGAATTCCATATAGGAAGAAGGCTGAGGACCGAACGATCGCCTCATCCTGCAAGCCAGAAATGCCAAGCATCACATTGCTAGGTAGAACCCCCAAACAAACATCTGCTGAGCAACATCCAGCTGAACCCAACATCCTGAGCAGTGGTTCCTCTCCATTTGTCAAAGGACCAAAGGTCAGGAGAAAACACTTCTCAGAAGGACAACCCTTAGGAAACCAGAGAGGTTTGCAATGTGTCAGTGCTCTAAAGCTCTTAGACTGCTGCCAAGGAGTTCCACTAAGGAACTTCTTTTTGAGCTTTCTTCACCTCTCTTCAACGGGAATCTAAAGTTGCTATCCTTCTCTTTGGCACTGGGGATGAGGAGACACCAGTGCAAGTTTCATCCTTCCTCTTCAGCCTTTGGCATGAGCAAACCCTTCTTCCCAAGAACTAAGGAATCCTCAGCTCCACTTGTTCTTATCATATTTTTCAGATGATGCTACCAAGGTTGCTGGGACCAGAGTTACTGCCTTTCACTTACAGCATCGAAGAAAGTGCTGGTGCACAAGATGGTGTCTCTGAAGGTGATTCCAAGGGCTTTCCGTCTGAGCTCCGACACCACCTTTGCCAGCGCTTACAAGCTCTCACTGCTGATCTGTGCAGAGCTGACGCTTTTGAGGGACTTAGCAAGCCTTTCACAATGGCCACCTTGTGCTTTCGCAGCTGTGCATACAAGGGACACACCAAGGCCTCTCACTATTCCTGCTCTCCCATCTCTCCTTTACCATTTCTCCCAAGAGCAACGTTTGCTGAAATCCCAGCAGAGCAGCCCTTATCCCCAGCCTGCCCCCTCGGCCTCACAACATCCCTTTGCAGCCAGGGGGCTGTGCTAGAGTGTGACAGAGTCTTAGGATGAACTGGCATTTCCTTCTTCGCTGCTCTATGCAGTTTCTTGAAGGCAGCCTCTCTGCCAGGACCCTTGTGCTCAGGGCAGTGTGCAGGGAGGAGCAATCTCAGGTGCTTACCTCCTCCGGGGCTCCATTGGCCAGATTTCCCAGGCCTCTCACTGCCATCTGGCGCACAGTGCAGCTGGTATCCTGTGATTTCTCCAGCAAGGCCTGGAGGACAGGCTGAAGCAGCTTCTCTTCAGTGAACATTGGCTCCTTCATCAGCTGCAGAAGAGCAACAGGACCGTGAGCACCAAGGCAGTAATCCCAAGCTCTCACAGCAGGTGAACAAGCAGCCTCCCAGACTCCAGCACTACAAGGACACCTTCTGCTGGGATCTTCCTGGAGACAGACGTGTCCCAGGCAGCACTTGCCAAAAGCACCTGCCCTCAAGCCTCCCTTTGCCACCTTCTCTCTTACCTCAGCAAAGAAGGCCGTAGCCGTGGTCCTCAGGTTTGCTGATGGAGAGTCCAGCCAGGTGAAGATGGTGTGTACAACAGCCACTGGGATGGTGCCAGATCTCTGCAGAACACTACAGACACAACACAAGAGGAGAGTGAGCCCATGGACTCCCTAGAGCCATGGGTTGTGTTCTGGTGGTCTGGGCAGCTCAGGACAGAGTTCCCAGGCGCATGTGGCTGGGAGGCTCCCAGTCAGCCCCTGCTGTCTTAAGCTCACCCCCAAGAGGGAAGGAGGACCTCCAGAATGCTCCTACCTAGTCAGCAGGGACATGCTGACTGCTTCCCTCATGGAAGGTGTGGGGATCTTCAGGGAAGGCCCACGTTCTCTGCTTCCTCAGAATGCTCACCCATTTTTCTTCCAGGCACTTGCAGAGCACCACATCTAGTGCTTTGATGGAAAGCCTGATTAGATCAGAAAAAAAGAAATAAAAGGTCATATTCAGAGCCATTTGCTGTAGAGCACGGAGTTGTCTGGGGAGGGAGCAGTCTTGCTGCTTTCTTCAGACCACAGGGGAAGCAGGAAAAGATCACCTGCATATCAGCTAACTACAGCTGAAATCACCTGCTGTCTTCCTCTCCACATGCCACAAAGCCTGACTTCTCTTGGACTCTTCCTGAAGACAAAGGCATCTCCTTGCCAAGAGCGTCAGTGATCTGCCTCAGGAGCATTGGAAATAACCACGGGAGCAAGCGTTGTACAGTCTGCTGGGTCAGTAGGGCAGACACCAACTCAAAGATGGCACAGGTAACCTGCAAGGAAATGCTATCACCATCAACAATCTCAAGGAAGAGCTTTCCCCACCACTTGCCTTGCCTGCCTCCTGCCTGGAATTCAATGCCCAGATCTCCGACTCCTGCCACAACCTGGCAGATGGGGAACAACAAGCTCTCACGCCTTCCATAGTCATAAATTGAGAGTGACTTCAGCCAAGCACACGGTGAGGCTTCTCTGTGTGGATGTGAACATTGCAGTCCCAGCTCCCCCTCAGCAGGCTTCTCGGGCAGAGAGGGTGCAGGGGTGGGCCTGTCCATTTCCCTACCTTGAGCAGCCTCCTTGTTCTCCTCTGCATCATCAGTGCAGGCGGCACTGCCTTTTCCAGTCCCCAGGGTGTCCATGAGGAACTGGAGCACTTAACTGGCAGAGGGGCCTCTGCCTAGAGCCCTCCACAACTCCAGGGTAGGCCTTCAAGGAGAAGAGAAGATCATGCCTCATCCCTTGTGCTCTTGGACCTACAGCCCCTCAGAGGCAGAGAGGCAGGTAAAATCCAATCCCTGCCCAGGAGAGGGCAATGGCACCAACCTGTCCATGGGCAGGCTCCTCTGCAGGAGGCTGTTGGTCACTGCCTTGGGTGACAGCAGGCCAGGAAGGAGACAGCATCCCAGAGGAACTCTTTTAGGCAGTCCTACTGACAAGCTGGCACGTGGTCGTATAGGACTGAGAGGACTCCTGGCATCTGGGTGAGCAATGCAAGACCAGGTGCAGGATGAGAGCTGAGCCCCCACAACTAGATACACACATCAGCAAGGGGCAAAAGCATCTCTACAAAGTCGTGCAGCCTTGTGGGCAGGCCCAAAAGCAACAAAAAATAAAGAACAAGTGGGTTCTGGCATAGCAGAGAGAGGCAGAAACCCAAAGAGTAAACTCAGGCCCTGGGATTGAGGACCAGTGAGGAAAGACCCCAGCAGCAGAGTGCCTGAGCAAATCAGCACAAAGCCCAAGCAGGTCCTGGGCTGAGCAGGGGGAATCGCCCACCATCGCTGCCCTCTCCTTCGCACAGAAGAACCTGAGGCAAGCGCGAGCCTCTGCCACCACCACCCCGGCCTTCTTTCTGTGGGAGGCTGCAGCGCCCACACTCCGGACACGAGGGCAGTGGAGGGCAGAGCAGAATCCCAGAGTAGGGGGGAGCTGCTAGAAATGTGCATCCTGCAGATGTTCTGCTTCTGCGGACTGTGTGAGGAGCAGCTAGAGGCTGGCACTGGAAGTGTTTGTTTCACTGCAGTCAGACTCATACTGGCTCTGCCTGCAAGAGCTGTGTCATCAGCTACACAAGGTGCAGCGCTGCAGCCCCATGTCTAGTCCAGACTCCAGAGGTTAGACAAGGGTGTTTTACCTCTGGGAGCATTTCTCTTCCACATTGCTCCAGGAAGACGAGCATCCACTTTCCTGCTGCCTGAGCACAGAGGGATCTGAAGGAGAGCATGCTGCCCAGGACAGCCTTCAGAAAGCCTCTGGCCTGCTCCAAGGGAAAGGCTTGCCGTACAGCCTGGAAAGAGAGAAATCAGAGCCAGTAGAAGCAGTGTCAGAAGTCTGCCTCTGCTCTTATAAAGAGAGGACAAGAAAACTCGAGCAGCTCCGTACGTAGGTGTCCAGCTAACTGGGAAGGCAGAGAGGCTTTCCTGCTTCACCTCAACTCCCTTTGTCCACAGTGTTTGACTGGGGACAGATGAAAAAGGAGCAGGGCAATTCCTCTGTGCAGACACACACACATGCACAAGCAGTGACAGCAGCATGTCCACAATGGGAAGAGACTATGATGCTTCAAAGCCCTCTTCCTACTTGGTAATTCTAGAGGCCCTCTTAAATGGAGTGAGAGCCTGTAAGAAAGGAGGAAGGGGAGTGAACTTAGCCCTCAGGTATGTACAGCCCTGCCTTTGGAATCAGTAACCTTGGCAATGTGGGAAGAAGTCTCCAGCAGAGAATCCTCATTGGTGGCACTTAGCTGCTCACGCAAGTGATTCATCTCTTCCTTCATGTTTGTATCCTAGCCTGAAAGAGACACAAGGGGGAAAGGATAGGAACTCCAGACCAGAGACACAGATCTGGGAACGCCCAGCTGGTGGCAAGTGCACGGGTGAGATGCAGGACCCAACTAAACTCGTGAAGCTGCACATTACGAGTGCAGCCATTGGTTCATGGGAACCTTTGACCATGAGTGGCCTCACCCCACACCACAGGCAGCTCTTGACCCCTTTGTGGGTGACACTGCTGTCACCCACAAAACTTCTCTGTGGCATACTTCTCTGTGTCCACTTCTCTGTGGCACACAGAGGGATACCCAACACAGAAGGAAAGGCCCTACCCCAAACACTCCACTGCAAGAATCACCTTACAGCAAAGAGGAGATGGCCCAGAATCTGCAGGCTTCTCCTTCATGAAGTCCTGCAATGCACAGAGACAAGCACATAGCAGCCAGCTCATTGCACTAACAGCAAGTCTTGTGCAGGGCAGCCTCCCTCACTCCATGTCACTCACCAGGAGAATCTCCATCAGCAGCTGTTCAGAAGAGAGATAGAATTTCTCACCCACGCTGACCCCTTGAATGGCAGAGCTGACCTCTGTGACACTCTGGATGAGGGGCAGCTTGAGCTCCATGTCCTGAGGAGCAGGAGGGAAACACAAAGCTGAGAAGCTGCTCAAAGGAGCAAAGATTAACTAAAGCTAAGGAATAACTGACCAGGGGCCAAGGCTATCCCCAAAGTGCCATGTGGGGAAGGAGCAGCCTCCTGCAGTCAGCTACAGCACCTTAGCTGGGGTTCATTTGAGAGGGGGCAGATCTAACCTTGGGTGCTCCTCCTGGAAAGCACGGAAGGAGCTTTCTCCATCTTGCTACCCAAAAGACGGTCATCCCTCACAACGGGCACTGGGAGCCCTTACCTGGGGGCTGCTTTGGTACTGGCACAGGATGTTCTGCACGAAGACCGTCTCAACACGGGAACTGAGCAGCTCTTAGGGAGCGTGCAGAGCAATGCGGCTATAAGCGAGCGTGACAGCAGCACATGTCTTTGCTTTTTTCTCCTTGTGGTGCTCCTGGACAAGCAGAAGAGATATGAGGAAGCAGTCCAAGCTCTCTGTTTTACCTGAGCCTTTCCATTTGCTTCTTATAGGCTTCAGGCAGCTCTTACCCAAATAAAGAGAAGGCAGACATCAAGGCAAGCCTGTTTTCCTTACCTTTTGGAAGATGGGCACCCTTGAAAATCCCCTTGTCTGCCCAGCAACATCAAACTCTTGGATGATTCTCAAGGCAAGATCAAGGTGGCGGTGGCTCTGCGCACAACATGCCAGCACAGAGTGGGCCCTGGCTGTGCACAACAAGGCAGATGAGAGAAACGGCTACTTTTGGCAATAGGAGCTGTGATTTCAGCATGACTTCCAAGACACGTCTGAGACTCTGCAAGAGAAGGTGGAAACTCGAGTGTGTCTTGTGGCTTAGAGCAGCCCTCAGGACACTGAGGACAGGGTGCCTGCACAGCTGGCTGGTCCAGGGTTCTCCTCCAACAGCTCCCCTGCTCCAGCAGAAAGGAGCGCTG
The DNA here is from genome assembly GCA_013389825.1 of Crypturellus undulatus. Taxonomy (NCBI): domain Eukaryota; kingdom Metazoa; phylum Chordata; class Aves; order Tinamiformes; family Tinamidae; genus Crypturellus; species Crypturellus undulatus. The sequence continues at coordinate 355,309 of VWPW01028657.1, read as the reverse complement.
CCGCCTCCTGATCCTGGCACATACTGCGTGGGACTCACGCAGCCACGGGGTCTTGCAGGACCCCTCACCTTGGTGACTTGAGAAGTGTCCTGGACCTCTTCATATTGGCCCAGCAGCCAAGCCATCTGTTGGCAGACACGCTCCTGATAGTCTTCCTTGTGAAGAAGGAGGCCCATCATAGCTGCCACAGCTCTGATGATGACCTGTTTGATCTGCACACAGGGAATGCTGAAGATGTTTTGTTGTTGATGTTCTTTTTCATCAGGAAGCTCTGCTGTAGGCTACAGGGCTCCCTGGACATACACTTCCCTCTTCCCAATGACTGTAAATTCCTGCTTTCCTCTTGGGGAATGATATTGCTGAAGAAGAGGAAATGCTTCCCCTCTTTGGTACCCACCACTCTTCTGGATTGAGGGCCACTGGCATTTGGCAGGTTCTCAGCAGGCCTTCTACAGGCCTGGGCTCAGCAGCTCTTCAGGGAGCTGCCAAGCTGGAGTCCAGGCACTGCCTCTCCAGCCCATGCTCTGGAGCTGCAACAGGCTTCCAGCTCTAGGCACTTGCTTGGGCAACCTGCGTCCTCCCAGAGCATTTCTGGCACACCACCTTCCCAGGAAGGCAGAGAAACGCAGGCAATAGCATGGCGGTTGAAGGGCCCTAGAGGCGGCCACTCTCACCTCTTCCTCTCCACCTTCCTGCCAGTTGCTGCGCACAGAGCAGAACAAGGGGTAGCTCTTGTCACAGAGGCGCACTTCCCCGCTTTGAGGGAAGGAGCACACTGCCCAGCTCTGGAAGTAGAGCGTTACCCCTTTTGCCCAGGTTTCCAGCACTGCAGAAAAGAAGGGCAGAGAGGTCACTATATCAAGCTTGCACCAGGGAGGCCAGCTGGCCTGACTGCCCTGGCCTGTCTCCAGCTCAGTCTCATGCTGCTCAGGGCTCAGCTGTGGAGCAGTTGCGGCTTCAGGGGCCATGTCAAATGTTGGAAAAGGCCTTCCTTGGAATGGCCTCTCCTGCTCCTCCCCTCCCTCTTGCCCTCCTTGTCCCTTTTAGCCCTCTGCCTCTTCCAAGTTTGCCTCCGCAGAAGATTCTTGGGTGTTGAGCACTGCTCACTACCTTCCCCTTGCCTCTGCATGCCAAGAGAGCCCCGCACTGGAGGCTGACACCACCACAGACTGCTTGCTGGATTCTGCTGCTATGTGCTTGATTGAGGATGATGTGAATTGCACCCCAGGTCCTTTCCACGAAGGGGATGCACCTCAGCACTGCAGAGAAGGGAGAGGAGGAAGAGAACAGTGTGCTTTCATAGGGCTGCTTGGGAGCCTTTGGAGTCAAGCACTTAGCATGTGTGATGGGCTTCCATCTGTGGAAGCTTCTGGAAGCAGAGCAGAGCAGAACTCCGCAAGGTTGGGTCTCTCTGCGCTCTAATCCTTAGGGCAATTGGGAGCCAAAGTCACAAGCAGGAGCTGCTCCCGGTCAGCAAAGGACATGGCAGCCACCACCTTGCAGCTGCCCTGTGGCACAACGACATCCCTTCTCCCACTGCTCCAACCACGCAGCATCAAAGCATGAAGTCCAAGTGGCAGTACCATAGCTTGTGGCAAGCTTGCTGAGGGTAATGAGGAGATGTTCTGCAGGGATTTCAGCTACAGGCCTCAGATGGCTCTGTAGCTCATTCATGATGGCTAGGAAGTGCGAGTTGGCCAGGGACAGCAGGACGTCGCCAGCTGCGCTTTGCAGCTCGGCTGTTCCTCCCTACAAAAGAACCATAGAGGGAAAGAGTCAGCAGGATTTGGTGCCGTGCAAGAGGACCTGGCAGTTTCCGTGGCTCTTGCTCCAAGTAGGATGACTCCACAGGAATGCAAGGGCAATGGTCAATTGTTCTGAGGCAGGTGCCTGCTCAGAGCCTTTCCCTTTAGGAGAGGCAGGCATATTTGAGCATCCATGGGCCTCCCAGTTGCAATCCAAGCCTGCAAAGTTGGGCAGCAGGCAGGATTCTTTGAGTATCTGCCTAGAGAACAAACTTACCGACACCGCTCCCATGTCCCTTGAGGCCAGAGTTATGATTTGCCTTATGAGGCCACTCTGCACATGGCTGCCATCTTCCTGCCTTATAGGCTCCTACTCTATTACCCTGGGGACCAGAGAGAAGGGAACATTTGAACTTCTTTCTCCTTGATGACCAGGATGTCCCAGAACTCGACGTACTTGGTGCTCAGAGCCTACCAAACGGCTTCTCAGAGACAGCTCGCTTTCTAGGATCTCATCCTGGGAAGTAGCTTCATCAGAAAGTGTTTCACTAAAGAGAGGAGCCTCCTGTTGCTATGTTAAGCATCCAGCCAACTTCACCAGCCCCCCCATTGCATTGGTGGATACTCTGGAACCCCAGAGCTGCCGCCCCAAAGAACTGGTGGTTCGTCTAGACAAAGCTAAGTGCCAGAGACAAAAGGAAGCCACAGGACAGGAGTGTGTCCATACATCCTCAGTAGGGGCTGACACTCTGTCTCCTGTTGGCTCTCCCATTGAAGCTCCTGGGGTAAAGTGTGTGGATTATACCTTGAGATCTGCCTGCCCTTCAGAAATGTGCTCATGAATAACACATTTGTGCTCAGATTTACATTTAAGCAACTCAGAGAGGTGGCATGCAGCATTCGTCTGGAATGCATTCATTGTCATCCAAGGGTTAGAATCCAGAGGGAATCCATGGAAAAATGCCATTGCATTATCTCATTCCTTTCCAGTTGGGTCAGCAGAGAGACAACAGAGCCGGGCAAGGTGTTAACAGCAGCAGGGGAGCATTCGGTACCCCTGGCCTCATCCTCAGGCTCCTCAGGTCTCACGTGGGGAGTTGCCCTAGGCCAACAACCTGGATGGAAAAAAAATGCAAGGGATGACGTTTGGGCAGATGATAGCATTACTCTGAGGGCGACATGGCTCCCCAGTGCAAGTTCCTTTGATGAGAAGGTCACAGCACGAGGACCCAGCTCAAGATGAGGCAATTAGGAGATGAGCAGAGGAGAGTCCTACATGGGAGGTGCCCTGCAGGTTTGGCGTGAATCACTGAGAAGTAGCCCTTACTCCAACAGAATCGGAATCGCTTCATCTCAGAAGCTCTCTGAAGAAGTTCAGAACTCAGAAGAACTCAAAGCACTACTCCTGCTGCCACCTGACCAGCACCCAGCAGAAGGGGAGGATCCCCTCCTTTCACCTTCTGGCAACGCTCTTCCTAATACAGCCCAGGCTACCACTGGCCTTCCTGACCACAAGGGTGCTTTGTTTGCCCAAATCCTTAGCATTGTCTGTCACGTCCTGCAGGTCCCTCTCTTCAAAGCTACTCATGGTCTTATTAGCCTCCAGCATGTACAAGTGCATGGGATTATTGCAAGGTTTTCAAAATTGTCCTTTGTTGAACTTCATGAGGTTCCTGTCTGCCCTTTTCCCCGGCCTGAGAAGGTCTCTCTGAAGGATAGGCCATACAGCTGGTGCATTATCACTCTTCGTGGTGTCTTATTCTCTGCTAATTTCCACAGAGTGCACTCTGGCCCACCATTCAACTAATTAATGAACATATTAACAATCTTGACCCCCATATTGACTGAGTGACACCCTAGAGATTGTGCACACATGGGAACCTTGCTGCTCCTCAGGTCTTGCCCAGGAAACTTCTTTAGTCAAGGGACCTAGAAGGAAATAGTCCCCGGATGATGAGCCCTCAGGCAGGAGCATTATCCTGAGGATCACATGGCTCCCCGGGCCTCACAGAAACTCCTCCTCTCAGCATGCACACCAGGAGACCAGGGGGTTTGGCACGGGTGTCTCTGTTACCCGGTCAGTGGGGCGGTGTGTTGGAGGCCCCAGAAGCAGGCAGGCAGGGCCCTGTGTGGTGAGACGGCATCCAAGGTGTGTGCCGGTGCTGGTGGAACCCCACAGCAGGGTGATGACTGTGCTGGTTGCTAGCGTTCCCGTGTTGTGAGGGGGTTTTGGGGATGAGTTCCTTGTGTGAGAAGGTCAAAGCAGGAGGACTCAGCTAAAGATGAGGCAATTAGGAAATGAGCAGAGTCCTGCATGGGAGGAGCCTTGCGGGTTTGGCGTGAAGCTCTGAGGAGTGTCCCCTACCCCAACAGAATCAGAAGAATCTCAGAAGAACTCCGAAGCAGTTCAGAACTCAAAACAACTCCGAGCTCCCAGCAATGCTCCCTCCAGCTACCAGCTCTCAGGCGGAGGAGCAGCCGCTACAGACCCCACCGACGCAGGGGGCAGCTCAAGGCAGCCAGGGCTCTGGTAACACACACGGGTCCCGGGCAAACCTCACAGAGCTTTACTGACCACTGTGGCCTTGTGTCTCGCACGCGCACTACTGCAGGCCGACGGCACCGTCTATGGAAACGGGCAGATCTGGAGGGTCTCCGGTGGACAGACTGGCTCTTGTCTTTGCTTTCTGCCCTCGTCTCCTCAGAAACCTGTGCCCTGCATTTGCGTGGAAGGTCGTGTCTGTCGCAGAGCTGACCCTTGCTGGTAAACAGTATCCTGGTCACTCACCGTAGTGACTGGCCTCCCACTCGATTTTGGTGGTGTTGATTACATTCCTCTGGTTCTAACAGTTTATCCTGTCTTTAGTCCACTCTACTTTCCCTTTATCTATTGTGGACTGCATTAGCTTGTCTATGAGAATGTTATGGGAGGCAGTATTAAATGCCTTGCTGAAGTCCCAATGAACCTGCTCTTCCCTTATCCATCACATCAGTGATCTCATGATGGAAGGTTATCAGTTTGGTTAAGCATAATTTGCCCTCCATAAAGCCATGCTGATTAAGCCCTAATGTTTCTTATGGCTTTTCTAAAGGATAGTGGTTGCCTTTTTTCTCTTCTCCTCTTGATTGCCATGACTTTTCATAAACAATCAGGATTATCTTCACAGTGACCTTGCCTGACACCCTTAGGAATTGCTCCAATCAATTGTTGGACTTCTCTTTTATTTTAATTGTTTCCTTGATGTGCAAGCTTATTCTTTTCGCAGTCATGGCTAAGCATGATAAATAATTCTATAAACCTTCCTTCTGTATAGGTTTTTTTTGGGGTACCCTCTTTCCTTAATAAAACCTGAATGTTGGCTTTAAAAATCTGTGGTTGTATTTTTTTCTCTGTAGTCAAATGTCTTAACGTTTCTACTAGAGATACTTATATTTTCTGCTTACATTTTCTACTTCCCTTTCTCCCTGACAGTTTGTGATTCTACTGAATGCAGCTAAGATTTAACTGGTGAATTTTAATCTGCCATTACAAATACTTAGCTTATATACAAGGAGAAAAAAAATTGTTTTGCCTATCAGTTCTGTGTAAAAGACCAAATACTCTTGCATCTGTATAAATACTCTTTAAAGGCCCCATTGTGCTCCAGCTCCCACTCCATTTTTGTTTTTGATACCGACAGGAGTAGCCTATGTCTGGGAAAATGAAAAATACCATTTTTCAGTGCCCTGAAACTCTGCAGACTGTCCAGCTTTGTTGTTCCTTTTTTTTTTTTTTTTTTTTTTTTAAGTAGAAACACAAAACACACCTTATAAAGTAAAATTCAGCTACTGAAGCCTTCCCTTCTAGGCAGCAGCCCCAGAATCACAGAGTCCCAGGATGGTTGAGGTTGGCAGGAACCTCTAGAGATCATCTAGTCCAACCCCCTGCTCCAGCAGGGACACCCAGAGCACGTGGCACAGGGTGGCATCCAGGCGGGTCTGGAAGATCTCCAGAGAAGGAGACTCCACAGCCTCTCTGGGCAGCCTGTTCCAGGGCTCTGGCACCCTCACAGGAAAGAAATTCATCCTCACATGGAGGTGGAACTTCCTGTGTTTCAGTTTCTATCATTAGTTTCTGGAACTTGCTGATGGGGATAGAAGTGAATTTAAAGTGAATTTCTTCCTGACCATCCAACACAGTGTTCCCAGATCTTCCTCATTTGATGATTCAATGTTTACAAGTTTAGCATTTTGATGTCACAATCTTGTGAATCACGTAACTGTTCAAACCAAAAAAAAAAAAATCATATCTGTAAATATTCAGGCAAAAACATTAGCAGGTACTTGGATGTTACCAGGTTTCAAGGTTCACCAGGTACTCATCTTCTGAGTGATATATGCACTAATCTGGGACCCAAAAACTCACCTTGCTACACTGAAGAGAATCTGGGACCTGATTTACATGGGCATTGGTGCTTACAGCTTGAGTAATCTAGTGGTCTTAAAATGGTGACCCACTGGTACCTACAGATCCATGAAATACTTGTGAGGTATTCAAGTAAGACAGGGAAAAAAGTAAATTTACTGGAAGTATATTAAAATTCATAGTGCATATGCAGCTCCACTGGAAACTGGGGGCACAGATGGAAGGAATTTGCAAGTCAGAAGTGGTTGAAAAGTTCTGGTCTGATTGATCACCTCTTTCTCCCATTTCGAAGATCAGAGGGCACTCCAAATATTGATCTGAGTAAATGCCATATTCCCACACTTAAAAGCAGACTTCTAATGAAATCCAATCCCATTTTCTCAATTGGTACTAGCCTTGGACAAAGCTAGAGTGACAGATCCCTGCCTGTGCAAGTGGCATGGGGTTTTGAACATGTAATTTCTGGAGGTATTTTAATAACATTAGTCTGTAAGCAATTCATTAACAAGTAACAGTACTAGCTTTTAGCTGAAGGAAACCAAGGGGACCCTGAACAGCCGCAGGGGAGAAAAATGGAAGTGTCACAGGGTGAAAATGGCAGAGGTGCCAGGCAGACCGAGTCTCTGGGAAACCTANAACATTAGTCTGTAAGCAATTCATTAACAAGTAACAGTACTAGCTTTTAGCTGAAGGAAACCAAGGAGACCCTGAACAGCTGCAGGGAAGAAAAATGGAAAGTGTCACAGGGTGAAAATGGCATAGGTGCCAAGCAGACCGAGACTCCAGGAAACCTAATTCCCCAGAGCAGGAGTAACCAAACAACACGGGCATGACTTGCCTTGCCGTTTCACATAACACAGCCCGGCTCTCTGGGTGCTGTTTTATAGGGTGAGACAGTAGCTAACGCTGTGTTCAATTCCATCCCTCAGGCTGAGCCTGGAGTTGCCTATTTACGTGAACTGCCAGATTTGTTCTGTGATGTGGACAGCTGCCTAATTGAAACTTGGCTGGGATCATCTGTGCATTTTACAGGGGTTACCTACCTACCTACCTACCCACCATCAAAGGCGTAACGACCTGTGACTGGTAGGAGCTGGGCTGAGTATGAGCCCGCGACCAGCAGCTGAACCCAGGACAACCATGGGAAGACTGTGAGACCTCTAGTAATATAATTAATCCTCTGGGGAGACGGCAGGCAGCCTTTTGCCAGAGAGCTTAGACAGGACTTTCTCTTCTCTCAGCTTTTTTTGCTGATTTTACACCAGGACCTGTGCTTAACCCCACTGCCACAATCCCTTTCTTTTTCTTCTCTCTGATTAACACACAGTCGGTGCTACCTGACACCCCGTGGTGTGACCCCATGGCTGTGGGAACAGGCATACAGCTCCCTGATGAATTCGTGCAAAACCTATCTGTGCTTCCTCCAACCCATTACCACCCTTCTGCTTGTGAAACCAGTCACCTCACTGGGAACACAATATAACCAGCACAGTTTTATCTTCTTGTTTTTCAGTAACTCGAGGCAGTAGCTTTAGGAGTTTTTGGTAGATACTTTTAAATAAATTATTTACCCTGGAACCTATTTATGGCAGTTCAAATGTAATCCCCATTGTTGTAGCTGGTTTAAAAGTCTCTGAAATGGATTGGCATAATTGCAAACCATGCTGAGGCTGCTGGAAGGGACCGTTCAGTGTAAGCTTCTGTCCACAGCAGAGACATGCAAAATTGCATTCAAGAATTTGGAAGTTCTGGGTCAAGTGACTTCAGCTGAGCATTGAGTGAAAAAGGCGAGTTAACGACTCGGGAGCAATGGGTAAGAGGTACGAAAATTTCAAAATAACCATGTTCTATGTAATGTGTTTGTGAGAAACACTCAACAGAATAGCGTCACGCTATACAAGGTACTTCTGTATCGGCAGTCTGACACGGAGCAATAATAGTTCTGTTGCAGATCTGCTTTTGTCCCCAGCTGACTTCTTGGTGTTTCAGGCTCTAAGTCCTTTTGATGTGCATTGTGGCCAAAATACCTGATCAAAATACACAAATCACACACAGGGAAAGAAAAATTTTCCTTGCCTAAGATAAATTTGTATTATTACTGCCCTAAGAACATTGCCTGGGGATTTTTTTTCCTTTCTTTCTTCCATTCTAATTTGCATGGATTTCCATTTTCTTTATCTTGTGCAAGTAGAGCAACACTTTTGTCTTTTCCATATTGCAAAAGCATTTATTCTTACGTGGCACCAGTTTCAAAGCAGCTCAGCCCAGCATGGGCACCAGACTGGGGGACGCCAGGGAAGAACGTGGGTGCAGGATGCCATTCCCAGTCTTGCTGCTGAAGCAAGCTGAAAGAATGGAGTCTTGCTCTGCCTTTAGTGTTGTTTTGGCATTAAGGAGGTAAGAGACAGAGAAAGAAGACATGGGCACTTGTTTGGTGAAGGCACATGGCTGTGTGTGTTAGAAGTGCAGTTCTTCATTAACTTGTGTTGTAGCAGGGCCAGTCACAGACTAGGACCCATTGAAACAGTCACCCTACAAGCATGGAACAAAAGCAGCCGTCCCTGAGCTTTGGTGAGGTAGTAAATCCCCCTCATTTACAGGAGAGGGATTTGCATATATAAGGTCGGGAAACAATCACACTTCTCTTTGGCACGTTGGACCCACTCCTGCGTGCCGATGGGAAGAACAGCATCACTGTTGGAGGCAGCAAGCATGAACCACATCCAGTCCTTTCTCGACTGCCCGAGACGACTGTATTTCAGATTCAGAAAAATTATTAAAAGCCCTGGGTTTTGTCCGTTTTTCTCAGCCTAGAATAATTTTTGCGACAAGCCAGAGCAGCATCCTCTTGTGCTCCCAAACAGAAGTTAAGCAAACCATAGTCTAATCCTCCCAGCCAGAGGGAGGATCTGTGACAGCAACTTCATCCATATGCTCATTTTCTATTTCCAGCTTCTATTTCATAAATAAGGGGCTTTCAACATTGCCCATGCCAAACTGCCCAGTACCAATTTATTTGTGCTACTGCAACAACAGAAGATTTGCAGGCAAACTGCAGGTGTGGGGTATAAACAGAAGAGAACAGTAGTGTATATATATGTGTATGTGTGTACATATATGTAATATCAGTGGAAAACACAGTCTTTGTCACAGTAGACTAGTGCGAAACCGAGCTCTGCACATCAGCATTCATTCGCCATCCCACTGAAAATGTGTGTTGTTGATGGTCTATTAATAAAGCAGCTGTGGGCAGAGACAGCTCCCCTGCAGTGGGTTACTTGCTGTCACCTTTCACTCATGTCCCTTCTGCCCTTCAGAAATGTCCCATGTCCTAGTGTTGTCCATGAGGTGCTTTAAGAAGAGGAGAGCTTGGCATGCCCAGGACACAGGCCCGGGACACGCAGGATCCAAGGCTTCCCAGTCTCAGCATTGCAGTAACTGCTCTTAGATGTGTGACGTCCTGCGGTGACCATAGCCTTGAACTGGGTACAGAGGTCCTGACAGCAAAGTTTTCCAAACCCTTGATTTTTGAGGCATTCTCTGCCTACAAAAAGAAGAAAAAAAAAAAAGAAGTTGTAGGCTCCCAAAGACTTACATCTGCTGATATCACCAGAGTTACAAGTCTTTAGTTATCACTGCATCCCACGTAAGGAGCGTGTGGATACTTCAGTGTCTACAGCCTCTATTCCAGGAGTGTGGCAGCCCCGCAACAATAAAGCGCCCACTAACATTTTCAACCCTCTAGCACAGGTTGGGGCAAACTCTGCCCCCGACTGGAGCTCGTTGCAGTGCAGAAGCTCTGCAGACTGCTCGGGGCCTGGGCTTGCCCTCAGTGGACATCCTCGTCTCCCCAGCTAGTCCGCATAACCACCATGCCCCAAAATAGTGAATCCACCCATGGCAAATCACTGCTTCAGCCATTGTCTCGAATGTCCCTAAAGAGACACTTAGGCATGTGGGGAATGTTATTAATGGATATAAAAGTTCCTTGAATTTCCGGTGTTCTCTGAGTGCATTTGAAATTTAATGAGTGTTTGGAGCAGATGAACTTTGATTAAACGTCTTCAGTGACAGATAACAGCCCCTTTGGTGCCTCACTCCTTTTGTGGGTCCTTTAAGGCCTTCCGTACTGATAGCTACAGGGCAGGCATCAGACAGCTGCAGTTCGCTGGCGATTATCGATGTGTTTTATGAGAGCCTATGGCTCGTGTTATAACCCCTGCCAGAGCTGGGACTGCTCTGTGCTGGGAGCTCTGTGCACAGCAGAGGAGGGTGGCACCTCCTCTGGGCCTCATTTCCAAGTCTGTTCTGAGTCTGAGCATTTGTCATACAGTCAGCCCTGCAAATATTTCCCGTCTATTTTCCTTCTCTGCCCTCACTCCTCCACAACTCCTCCATGGACCTCTCAAAACCTCAACCTCCTCTTCAGCTTGAACACAGCAAAAGACTTTGTCTAGTCCCAAGATGTGTTTAAGCATTGAAGTTCGAGCCACAACCAGGCAATATATTTATATATATTTATAAAATATTACCATATTTAGATGGTAAATTATCTCAAGTGAACACCAAGCTTGAAGGTTGATACTCTCCCTTCAGAAGGCCAAGACCTTTCAGAGCGTCTCTTTCTCTTGGCTAGTATGAAAATAGCCCTAGAAAACCGCGCCATCATCTTCAGAACTCCAGACCTTTGGGTTGCCTGGGATTGTGAGAATCTGAATCTAAATCAGCCATCTAAATGTGTGCAAAAAATATGCCTGCGCTGCCTCAGAGAAAATAAAATAGATGTTTTCTTATAATACAGTCGTGTTATGCAAACAACAACAAAGGGAAGAGAAAGGGAGAGGAGAGAAGATGTGAACACGAACAGACTGGTGTTGCCTTTGTCACTGCAAAATTATCCTGCATGCAGGACTTCCCTCTAGTGGAAAACCCGTGAACTGCCTCTCCCTGTTAAAAGCTGGAGCTTAAACGTGAAAAAGCAAAGGTCAGTTCAACATAGCGATACTGCTGGAACAGCAAATGGCCAGTGCCACAGCTTCAAGTCGAACAAATATAACAGGAATGCACTTGGGAACTCAAAAACGCACCCATCGTCAATTACTTACCAGCCGCCAGGTAAAACAAATATAACAGGAATGCACTTGGGACTCATCGTCAATTACTTACCAGCCGGCAGGTAAACACCTCAGACCACGTCACGTGTTGCTTTACCTGGTTCTCTGTTCATTGCTTCCCAAAGTGCACCAGCACATCGTGGGCCTGCACGCGCCCCCTGCATTTACACGTGAAAATAAGATTCTCACGTCCGCCAGCACATAGGTGCCAGGCTGAAGAGCTGACGCGCTCCTAACTCAGGGATTCACTTGGGGAGTCTGGGTTGCTACAGCAGAGCAGACCCAAGCGACCTCTTCCACAGTCATTGCTGATTCCAAACTTTTGTCGTGTACAGGTACATTTCCCATTAGGCCCTAGGCTTTTTCCTTGTGATGGGAAGTTTGTCAGCTTTAGGGGACTTTGGTCTCTCTACATCTTTCTAGAGATATCGAAGAGAAAGAGGTATCAGCGAGAAAGGGGTACCAGCGTTTATCAGCATGTACAAACAATTTCAAATACTTTATGACACTGGACGGATAAGCTTTTACTGTACTTTACAGCAGTCCAAATCAGTCCATCAATAGTTTAGCATAAAGCCTACGTGAGGCATTTTGAAGGTTTTGCATAGATGGCTTCAGATGGCCTAAAGAACACTGTGCAATTGCCGCACAGATAAAACCAAGATACTAGCTGCTGTAAAAGGCTGCCAAACACCTACTTTTTCTTTTGGGTATGCCAGCTAGCTCACCTGCCACAGGATCAAGCCATAAGCGTGCCCAGGCCTCCTCATTGCATAAGTGCCCTGCTAGATCCTTTCTAATGCCCAGCTATGAGTACTGGTAAATAACCGGTTATTCACCAGGAGTGGCTCCTGCTTCCACATGCTGGCAGGAAATCCTGTAAAAGGTCCATTTGCCACCCAGCCACATACAGTAGTGTTTAAACAGGGCTGACCTGCCTCGTTGCTCCTGCTCGTTTTGGTGCTCGTGCAGTACTGCAGCAAGCTAGTCCATCCCATTAACCACCAGGAAACTGGATCAGCCAAACCCAAGATATTTCTGCCAGTTCGTCAAGATGAATCTGCTCCCCACAGAACTGCACCCTGAACCATCTGAGAATTGGAGGCACGGTAGTAAGCCTGAGGTCCTGTATTCCCAGACAGCCCAACGCACTTTTCCTGCATAGACAGCAAAGCACTGTGCAAGCTGTCAGGGTGCACCTTACCCCATGCCTGTATGCAACACAGACCGAGCGTGGAAGACAGTGAGAATACATGCCCGCACTGTGAAGCATTTCCATATGGTATCCATAAAGGAGAGCCAACGTTTCCTGCTAAGGTGCTGAATCCTGTCTATCGAAGAAGACAAATCTGCTAGACTAAACAGCATGGTCTACTTGATTACAGTCAAAAGCTGTTCTTTGATTTAAAACAAATGACCATCACCAAGGTACAATACTCAAGCATAGCATAAGATCTGTAATTTATGTCTTTAACAATTTTTCTAAACTCTACAGGTTTGAAGCAAGAATGATTTCCAAGGCTTTCGGTCAGTGCTTCACTCCATCTACACTAGTGAATTTTCCTTATCAGAACCACTGCTAAAAACACAAACTTTACCTTAGGATCAGGACTGGCCCCAGCTTCTTAACATAACCAAGCCAATTATTTTGACCCCAGTGGGCTGATGAAAGGAAAAGCCACCTCCCACATTCATTAGGCAAGAAAAGCTAGTCAGGGATGGGATGGGAAAGTGTAACAAGGACTACAACAGGTACAAGCAGAATAAATAACTTCTGAGCTGAAAAATGGCAAGAAAAAAAAAAAAGCAGCTAGGTAGAAAACATGCACAAAAGAGAAAGGAACAGAAGAAAATAATGGAGCTAGGCTACCTAAATAAATTTTAAAGTTTAGTAAGTTGAAAGGCGAAGTACTGTGATTCAACATACCAACATGACTGGCATCTATATAATATACTATCATACAGTGATTTTACACGTGTGAGAAAAATGAAGTTATTGCACATTTCCTCTGGGAAAACTTACCAGGTCTGTTAAAGTTCTGTGCCTTTTCTACTGCAGTAGTCCTGGAAAGACATCAGATGTTCTCAGAACTTTTTTACATAAAAATTAAACATACACCACTTTCCCTTGGCTTCTGTTTTTCTCCATTATCCTTCCTGTACTACCCTAATCTTTCTTCATGATGCTGTACAGGATTGCCAATATCTGCTATTCTAGGCAGTTTGCACCTGTGATGGCAGTCCAGAAGAAAACGGTTTGTCTTACAATTCAAAGGAAAACAGCAAAACACCCACAGAGTGAAAGGAAAATCAATTTTTGTGTTTCCATAATCCTCAAGAGAGTTCCCAGAATTATACAAACCTAAAAAGCATGATGCCATTATTGTATTTCCTTAAGCAACAGACCACTGAAAAGTCAGCCCAGACATTTTTGCCAGAACCTGACTGGAAGTGTCAAACCATCAGACCCAGATAGCTCAACCACTACTCTTACCCTTCCAGCCGTAGGGCTGCAGTCTTCCTTGGAAGCCCTGGATTCGGTCTCTAACAAGTTAAATGTCATCTCTATATAAGGCTTTCAAAGCTGAGCTAATTAATGTCTGCCCCGTATATCGGCTGATGAAGTCCTTCTCGGGTGCAAATCACACAAAACAACCAGATTACAAGCAACTACGTTCCCCTGTTTGAGACATGTTAGGAAAGCCTGTTCTGCAGCAACTAGCACGGTAAGACACTACACAAAAACACCTTAATCTGTATTCTCAGGGCAGCACGTTGCCTACATGTGTATCAAAGCTTTTTTTTTTTTTTTTTTTTGTTAAGCATTCATGTTAAACCTTGGGTGAATGTACAAGTGAGACAAGGCTTCTTTTTTCGTTAAACTAATGAACATGAAATAGGCTGAAGTTTAACGGCCATTTAATATACAGAAATTTCAAACCAAAGACAAGTGTGTACAAAATAATTTATTACAGCATAACATATGTTGGCATTATTTTACAGTGAGTTTTCCATTCAACAATTTTGAATCTAAACAGATGACACACAAAGGAGACAATTTTAATTAGAACAGTTTATTTGTCTTAATAAAATCTCCTCTCCATGAATTTATATTTGCCTTAGAGGAGCTAGTTAATATTACTGAAATTATTTACATTGCAGTGAAATAAAAACAGACTGAATGATTCCATTACAGTTTCCAGAAATTGATTTTCTGTACAAGCCACAGTATAGTTATGTTGATAGCAGTTCTTATAGAATGTAAAGCTGTCATATGTAGCCATTTTGTCCAGCAATATTATGCTTTAAAAAGCTATATTAGATTCAGATTTTCATTTTGATGTGTTGTACATTTAATAGTTAATGCACCTTAATACAGAGTAAGAAAAGGTTCCTTGTGATTCGTAGTCGGACTCTTTATGCTCCCTTAAATAGTTTTTAAATATAAAACACACTCCTTGTATACTATTTGCTTTCCAGCACCTAAAGCAATAGTATTCAGGCAAGAGAAATACTAGATTCTTGGCCGTTAAGTCCACAGCTAAGATTTTTAATGGAGGTAATACAGTAAACTTACCAGTGAATTTATGATGTAGAGAGGAACCGTATTCCCCATTACTGTACCTTATGCACCTGCCCAAAACTGGAGTAGCTTTTTCAAAGCAAGTGTCAATACATGAACAGATGGGGAAAAAGCAAAAGGAAGAGAAGTAAAACAGAAGATGAAACAAAGAGCAGACAACAGCATAAAATTCACTGTATTTTCTGGGAAATGCTTGAGAAAATTCAAACTTAAAAGTTAAATCGCCCATAAAATTAAGGAAACAATAACTATGGAACACAAGGTAGAGAGAATATAGTTTTCAAAAAACTTGGCTTTTATGCAAACCTAATCTTCATATCCACCAACACTGGTTCCATGTAAGACACACAACTGACAAAAACATGCAAAGTGCCAACGCTCTTACTGCCACTGTGCTTCAAAAGAAACCAAACTGACCAAAGAAAAATTATATATAAAAAAGAAAAAGAAAAAAAAAGACAGTAAAAGATGAAAGGGTAATTCAAGCAGCACTTCAGTCTTAATCTGCTAAAAATGCTCCAATAATAATTTTATTAAGAAGGTATCATCACATTTAAATGTATACATAGCAACACTTAGGTGAAAGCAGTCTTTAACATCCATAAATCTTTTTCTGTGGGAGAAGGCTGACGAAATATTAAAAGACTTATAACTGTACAAGTATAAACATGAAAAATGCTGATTAAGGATGTTTACATAAATATTGGCAGTTTTCTGTTGGGAGAAAGAAAATAACAATCTAATAGCATACTCCATTTCATTTAGCTACCCAAACATTCCATTTTATACTTGTCAAAGATATTTTAATACAACCTGGAGAAGTAACCCTGATCTGTACCTAGCCAGTCTGCATGTAATGAGTCAGTTTTGTATGTACGTGTGCACATATACGAGGATACAGGCGCAGAGACTTGCGCACAAGGCTTCAGATTTCGTTGGACAGCACGTCGTGGTTAATGGCTGTGTGGTTCACGGGTGCAATGCTGCTGTCATCCTCGTTTGTGGTAGGCATAAAGGCGGATGTAAAAGGAAACAGTTTATGACATGCTGCTTGATATTCTTCACATTGAGTGGGGCAGCTCCCAAAGCTGCCATCAAGCAGTGCCTCAGAAACCTTTGTTAATGTCTAAAGAACCAAAGGAAAGAGTTAATAAATGCAAACTAAAATTGTTTTATTATCAAAAAAAAAGCTAAAATACTGTCACGAGCAAATTCAGGTACTCTGTTGGTATTTAGATGTCATAATTACTTACAGAAAAACAAAATTTAATAGAATCGTTCATGCAAATAATACTAACTTATCGCTAAACTAAAGGACATGTACTTAAGAATACATTATTTAAGATCACACATACTTTTTATTCTAAATATAACTATCTCTTACCTTCACATTTTTGTCTTTCATATTTTTATCCAATCTTGTAGCAATAGCAATTGCTTTTTCTTGTCTTGATTTGTCCAGGAAATACATCATCTTTGCACCTATTGCAAGAAAGAAAACAGCACGGAGATATTAGCATTGCTAAATGTGACACTACACAACTGCACATCCACACATGGAATGTGAAAAATCATGACTGAATGTGAATTAAGAATTCTTTGATGCATCTTTCCCTCCCTTGTTATTTAAAAGTAAGGGAATTAAAAGTTATTCTGTAGTTCACTACCAGAGTAACACAAGAAATCTGCTTCTGCAAAAGTAAAAAGGTTCAGTTTACTGAGAACATGGTTAAAACACACTCAGGAAATAAATGTAAAGAGTATGTTGATTACTGAGCCCTCCAAATCAGCCTGCAAAATGAAATCCATCCTACAAATCAGGAAGCAATTAAAAGACATTTTCTCAGAAGTGCTCTAAAATCTTTTGAAAAGTACTGGAGTTAGGTGAACTCATCACTGAGATCCAATCCTGTATTAATTGACAGGCAGTGGGAACAAATGGAGACTAGAGTTTTAGTGCAAATCAGGAGGGAACTAACCCCAGAGCAAGGGGCTGTTACACACTCATGCCCTTCATCTCCACTGAATGTCAGCAGCCTCTGGTGTCACCAACATGGGTGCCCATGGCTAGGTTCAGGTTCTTTCCTAAGGCATTAAAAATTAAACCGGTGTGAAGCCAAATTCCTAAGTAATACAATTACTCCAACAAACAGAGTGTGCATTTTTCTATAGTAACACAGTACAGAAAGTTAGAACCTGGAAAATATCCAGCCAGTTAAATGTCTAACTTCATTGTGCCTGAGAAGATAACTAAAGAAACCAAGTAGAACACACCTTTAAGAATCAAGGAGCAACTACCTGCTGAGGTGTCCGTATCTGACTTGACCAATCTCCAATTTCAGAGGAAGGGTGCACAAGGATTTTTCAACCAGGTGCTGTCTTGATTCAGGACACCTGGAACCTTTTTAACAGGTTCTGTCTGTTTGGGGTAGGATATCTAAGCCTCTTCCAAGATAAACAGTCCTTGGGAGCTAACTTTTCCTGGTGATTCTAGATGAAGCCCAGGTAGCTTTTACAAACTTTAGACTACCTGCAGTAGTACAAATCTCACAAAGTGACTGATAAATAAAAAGGTTTTTTCTTGCTTCCAAGCTGTGGAGTAGTATTTTTTCTACTACCTTCTCAGCTGACATTACCTTTATAACAAGACTTTCTAATATCAGTAGAAACAACTAATTTTGATTCTAACTTCCTTTCAATCAACTCCAAGAGTTCTTCACAGCTCTTTTAAACAAGAAGTACAAGTGTGTTTTATTTCAATTTTTTATTATTGCCTACAGAGCAGAAAAACAAAGATCAAGTACTAAGTTTGCCATTACATTTTTATTCATGCTATTGCTACATGACAAAGGCACGAGTAGGAACAGAAACATCACAGTTGATCAGACAAAAGCTCTGCTTATTATAACAAAAAACTTTTCTGTTAGAAGGGCTAAACATTTACAATTTATATTTTCCAATTATTTCAACACTGGAAGCTTCAACAGGAGAGATGATAGTGCTTCTATAGTTGATTATGTGTAGTGCTTAATCGTGCTTTTTGGAGGCAAGAGGCAGGTTCCTTATGCAGTTAATTAAAAAAAAAGAATATTTCAACATGGTAAAAACAGACAGAAAAAAGCAAATAAGCAGTGCTAGCTCATTCCAGTTTATGTATGATTTGTTAAGTGCAGGGAAGATACACACTTGAATCACTTAAATCATCTAATTTTCAAGAGCATTAAAGTATTAAACAAACCTGACAGCTGGTGCTGAATGGAGGTAGCATTGTGTTTGAGAAACTCTTCATTAAAACTTTCCAAGTTTTTATTAACAAAAATTTTCTGCATTTCTTGAGTTAGGACCTTGTTCACAATTTCAGGGAGGTTACTATGATCAGATACTAGAAGAGATAATTCAAGAGAGAAAGAAACAGACATTTAAATGACATCAGAAAAAAATGAAATAAACACCACTAAGGAACTAACACTTTTTTCTTAGCTTGTATGCAGAAGCAAAAGTGAGAGTTCAAAACAGAGTTAATAGAGTCAACACAAGTTTTGCTGTGTAGAATAACATCAAATTGATATTTGATTCTCATTATATACACACATGCAAAATGAATATTATTCAAAAACATATATACGCACACAAAGGAAAAACATGTTGCTATTCAGAGTGATGTTATTTAAAATCACTTAATTTGGAATGAATCCAGAAATAAATATACTGCCATCTTACTTTAACTCTGTCTCATATACCAATTTATTATTTATCTTGAAGGCTTTAAATCTAAACTGATTCCTGTTACCAAATAAAGCTAAAGAGTTGGCAATGCTTCTTCAGAGCACACAGAGTTCTACATTATCTAGAGTCCTTGCTCATTTCCTATGTATTTTTTTCCATGTCACAACAATTAATAACAAACTTTAAAAAGTCTAATTGCATTTAACATACAGGAGAAAAAGCATTTATGTAATTACACTGGTTTAATTCCTTAAATAAGGAATAGATGCATTGCGAGATAAAGCATTCACAGCAGCTTTATGTCGCAGACTTTCTGTTACCGAACACAAGTTCATAACACATGCTTGGCTTCAGTCAGAATCTTTCTCCTGTATCAACCTTTCTTAAAACTTGTAAAAATTTGAAGGATCTTAGAAACACCTATTCATCTGAAATAAAAAGTATGAATACTAGGAATTATCTACCACCTGGTAGTGGTGCTGTGTGGAAGAACATACATGGAACATTGCATAGCACATCCACTATTTTCTTATTAAGTACCTAAAAAAATCAAATATTTTACCTCTCTGCCTGTAAGCTTGTTTTTGAAGAATATTGCTGCATTAAGTAACACCTAGTTATGTCCATGAACATATTTCACTTTTCATATTCCTATATACACACACATACGTATTACCTACAAACATACCAGCTTTAGAGAATTTAATCAAGCATTCGTGTAGCCATGGGTTATTGCTGTTGATAGCAAAAGCTCTTTTGACAGACTGTAGCATTAACAGAAACTTTCCTGTGAGAAAGGAAAATAAAAATCATACTGAGACTAAGCATACATAACTACTTACATCTCTATATGAACTACTATTTTATTTAGCAAATGTAGCACAATTAGAAACAACAAGGTCTACACAGAGCTGGAAAGATGCACTTTTACAATGCAAATTACTTATGAAAACTGAATTCTCTATTGCTCAAACTGGAGCAACACTGCATAAGTAACATTTTTTGTTGTTGTTTTCCTAGATGCTTAAATCCACACAAAAAGCAAATATTGTTTCCTACAGCATTTGTTAGTATGTATTACCAAATTGCTTTACTCTTAGTTTTTAAAGTAACCTATTGGTGGCTTAACAAAAATGATCTGTCATTGTGAGCTTTCCTAAATACCCCCTCTATTAATACTTGATATGATCCAAGTCTTTGCTTCAGTCAGCAAAAAAAGTATCCATTCCAAACATCAATTTTAAAGTTGAGTTGTAAAATACAAGCTGCCCTGAAGGATTAAAAGTCTGTAGAGCAAAAAATAAAACTATGAAATACTTTACCTTTTCTAAAGTATATTTCAAAAGCTAGTAAGTGTGTGTCTATGTTATCTCCAATAAGATTCTTAAGTGGTATAAGGAACTTAATTGCTTCCTCTAATGGATTTTCTACCTGTTTTAATAAAAACAAACAAAGTTAAGCCTAAAATAAATTTCAGAAAAATAGACTGAAGACACTTTCCAATATGAAAACCAGAGACTAAATGTGAACTGCTGATAGCTTTCTGAATTAAAGTGAACCAAAAAAAAAAGAAAGAAAATGATTTGAACACCCAGATCTAAAAGTGTTTTGTCAACTTTTCATCCTGAAAAAGACAGCATCATTGGGAAATTTGGTACTGCTGTGTAATTTGATTAGCTATATTAAAATTCAGCATTTAGGAAACAATTAAATATGACCACCTAACACCAAACTTGACTTTCCAAAATTGTTCTGATAGAGGAAATAGAATTTGAAGATCTGAAACAGCATCTCTCTGACGACAAAGAGCTCCAAGTACTGCAATCACATTCTGTTACTTTTTCCTTTTTTTTTTTACTATATGAAAACCAAAAGTAATTTGGGAAGGAATTAGTTTGCATTCAGTTTCTATTTTAATGTGCAAGTCTGGAATATGCCAAATTTAAAGTAACAACAGCTCTGCAGAGAAGGACCTGGGCATCATGGTGGACAACAGGTTGACCATGAGGCAGCAGTGTGCCCTCGTGGCCAAGAACGCCAATAGAGTCCTGGGATGCATTAAGAGGAGCGTCTCCAGCAGGTCGAGGGAGGTGATCCTGCCCCTCTACTCAGCCCTGGTGAGGCCACATCTGGAGAACTGTGTCCAGTTCTGGGCTCCCCAGTACAAGAGGGATGTGGAGCTGCTGGAGAGAGTCCAGCGCAGGGCCACGAGGATGATCAGGGGCCTGGAACATCTGCCCTATGAGGAGAGGCTGAGGGAGCTGGGCTTGTTCAGCCTGGAGAAGAGGAAGCTGAGAGGGGACCTGATCAGTGTGTACAAGTACCTCAAGGGAGGCAGTGAGGAGGATAGGGCTGGCCTCTTTTCAGTGGTGGCCACTAACAGAGCGAGAGGAAATGGCCACAAACTTAAACACCAAAAGTTCCACAGGAACTTAAGGAAAAATTTCTTAACAGTGAGGGTGACAGAGCACTGGAACAGGCTGCCCAGAGAGGTTGTGGAGTCTCCTTCTCTGGAGATCTTCAAGACCTGCTTAGATGCGGTCCTGTGCCATGAGCTCTAGGTCGCCCTGCGTGTGCAGGGGGTTGGACTAGATGACTAGAGGTCCCTTCCAACCTTAGGCATTCTATGATTCTATGATATCATTATTAATACAGAAATTTAATGATCTAAAGGAAAAATTGTACTTTTCAATATAAGTAAAAATAGATTTTTTGCATGCAAAAATGATTGTGTAAGACTGATGAATTTCTTCAGGAAAACCTGACAGATAACTTGGATCACAGGTAATCTTAGGGCAATGGCACGAGCTCAACATAAGGAATAATTCCATGCTAACCCTTTCCAGTTTTTCAGGAACTAGCTCTTCCCTGGGTCCACTAGTTTCCTCCTCCTCTTCATCTCGCTTTTTCTTTTGGTTCTTTTGTTGTCGTTCTCTTTCTGCATGTTTTCTTTCCTCTTCAAGTTTTGCTTTCTTTTGTGCTCTTCTTTGCTTGCTAAGCATTTTCTTCAGTTCTTTGGCTGAGAGATTTTCTACAGATTAAGGTAGCAGATAGTCTATATTACTAGAGTAGTAGTATTCCATTCCACAAAAAAAAAATCAGACAGAGATGCCACTATGCTCCTTCTCCACATTAAAAAATAACATACTTTTACAGCAATTTCCTCTCTATTTCTTACACTTGCCCAAGTACAGCACTGCATAATCCACTATTACTACTGGATTACTGTTTACACAACACTTTCTTTCGTGTTTTTTTTTTTTTATATAGTTGTTATATAAGCCTTACCTATTTGAAATGTTAACTACTACGTAAAATTAATATATCTCTAAAACAAGTTTTACCTTAGCAAAATAGATAGTGGTTTTCTCAAAGATAATCTAAAGTTCTCCATTCTAATAAGTAGAAACAGCATGACTAACTTAGATTCTGTATTAAAGTGTATTATCTTTTATGAGGGTGCCTATGTTATCAATATACAGCATGCAGTGCAGAACAATCTCTTTTTTCTGCAGATTCTAGGTCATAGCTAACTGGACACAATCAAAGACTGTGATATAGTTTGGGGAAGGAAGTAAAATATTCTATTTTGTATTAATAGGGCCATTATAAGAGAGGTCAGGTTGCTTGTTGTGCCCAGATTTAGACTGTATAACACACAGTTGTGTGAAAACTGAAACATGATTAAGCAAAATAAATGAAACTGTTTCCTACAGGACCATATGAAAGGGGGGAACCTTCAGCCTTCCCATTCAGCCCCCTCTCTCTCTTCCTTGCTGTCACATTGATCTGACTTGTTTTGCTGGAGTAACACCAGTTTCTGCCAGTCTTTCATGCTTCACTGAGAACTTGAGCTGTGCCAATGACGCAGGCATGGAAGAGAAGAAAGGACTACTGGGGACTAATGCATCGTTTTGGAGCTATAATGCACTTACCTACACCAGGCCCGTGCTGGGGCCATTCAGCATCCTGAGACTGGGAAGTGAGGAAAAGCAGACCCTTAGGTCTTTTTTACTCCAGCACCACATGGAGTAAATCCCTGTGGATTTACTATGGATAAATCTACCTAACTAATCCCAGTTCAGAATGTCACCTGAATAAGTGACATTTCTTCTAAGGTTCTTTCTCTACTAGGAAAAACTTTAATGGTCCTGTCACACACGTATATTACATTATATACAAAAAAATCCAAATGAAACCACGTAAGAGGATGCGAACTGTACTGTGCTATATACATGCATATACAGCATGTTTTTATATACCTACATACATGACAAATACAGTAAAATTTATTATTTATCTCCGAAGGAAAGATAAGATTTCACTGGTAACATTAAGGAGCATTTTTTTGGTTTAGTGTAACTTGTTTTCCCCATGTCAAATCTCCTTCCCTTTACAAACAGCCAGATATTAATTTTGTCCCTTTTATGAACATTTTCTGAGTGTTGTAGTGATTGTATAACATTAAATATGGCACCAGTGACAGCAACTAGGAAAAGCAATTATTTAGCTTGAATGAAACAAAGAACCAACACATTTACAAAGTTCTCAAACTTATATGCTACACAAGGGATTTTCTAAGAAATTTTGCTTTACATTTAATACTAGTTTCACATGATTTCTCAAATGTATTAATCTTGCTAATATGCACTTAAGTTTAGGACTTAAATTACATAGGTATCTGAAAAAATAATGAAATGCAATGCAGCGCTGTCTTGTATTACTAGACTGGTGAATAGGTGAACTAAATACATTTGATCAAAACCCAGTTTTTACAACAATGTGATGGCTTCCCCATGAATTACACCTATTAAGTTTCTTAATTATTTTTATGACATTTGAACTATCTTTTGGTTAAATGAACTTCTGATAAATGGCTATATTCAACTGAACTCTTCCTCCTTAGATGCTGAAATGCCACGCTTTCCCAAGTGTTTCAACTATATTAGGTTTAATTCTTGTACTAGTTTTACAAGATGGTGAGACAAGAACAGTACAGAGAAAGACATAACACATTATCCATGATCTATTTTCAGTTACTAATCAAGCTGTAAGGGGCCAGAAAATGGAAAATCTTGTGTACAACTGTTACTGATTCTACAGCACATAGCTTCATAAGTTTTTATTTGTATCAAACATATGTGCCTCGATTATGGTTAAGATACCTGAATTCACTTCTTGTTCTTTACTTTCATTAGTAAGAGGATTATCATGTAGCTTCAAGTAGATTTCAATTGCTGAACGAGCAGCCTTGAAATAGAAAGTATGTTTCCTGAGCACGTCTTCTAATCTCAAAAGGTCTACGTAGGCACGGAGAGTCATCTTTCTCATGCAGTATGTGTGGAAGTCAAATTGATCATCTGTTATCTCAAAAAAATGCTTTAAAGAAGAAAACAAATAAAAGCGTCTTAGGCATTGCCCTGGCTTACTTCACCTCCATTTAATTAAAAGTGGATAATAAAGTAACAACTGACAGTTATTTACAGGCAATATTGAACAAGCATAGAAATATTCTGAAAATATTGATTGCCCAAAAGAGCCTGCCATCAGGGGAAAAAAATCACTCAGGAAATTCTCCTTATGTTTGCAAAAACTATAATATTATTAAAACACACTTAAAAAACAAAATGTGATTGTTCTGATAAAAAAACAATTGTCAAGACAGCTGTATATAAAGTCTATGTACAAATGTTTTAGATACAAGATGTGATATTTTATGCTCATTTAATATGATTGCTAACCTATTTTAAAAATCATTATTCTGGAAGTTTTATATGCAAAGAAAGTCATGCTAATCACATCAGGAAGTATTTTCATTAACATATGAGAAATAATGGAGGAAAATACCTACTTACCCTTTCTACTTCATGGCATTTTTTCAAGGCATCGCCGTACTTCCCTAGCCTTTGATAGGCTGCAGCACACTCAGTCTGGAACCACATGCACTGCATCTCATTCAGGTTTTCCATAGCAGATGTCCCTTCCTGAAATAAAAGTCATGATCACTTTTTGTCATTATAATTCAGCAGCTTCTCCTTTCAGGTCTGACTACTAGTTTCAGTTGTAAGATTGTTTCCTTCTAACAGCCCACTCTGAATATAACATAAAATAGCTGAAAACTCCCAACTACTGACAGCAACACCTGTAAACAGCCTTATGCTCCCCAAAACACACAGATTTAAAACACCTGATAAATTATTATCTGAACAGGGTAAAAGTTCTTCTCCTTTCTCTCCTTCAGTTAACTCATGCTTATACAGGCACTGCTAGTTTCATAACTTGAAAGCAGAAAATACTGTTTTTGAAAATCTTGGTATTTAGCTAACTTTTTTTCCCCTCCTGTTAGAGAAGTTGCATCCACTGGCCTAAAAATCCACCAACACACTTACTGCTTTGTCCTGTAGTCTGAAAATTTCGTTCAGTGTTTTGTTTTGAACAGAACTTTTTACCTAGTCTAAGTAACTAAAGTTAGAATTAAACTTTGCATGGGAGGAGGATGTAAGGGGGGAGAGAGACCTATGATTTTTTTCTTTACAATCCCAGTGTTCTAGATCAAGAACAGTTCAATTGAAAACCAAGTAAACATTATCAAGAATGCTGACCACTAGATGCTCAAAGCAGTTTTTAATATTATACGGGGAAAAAAATGTTCTACTCTTAATTTTTCATATAAATTGTTTAGGAAGGGATTTTTCCTATTTTACTGTTGGCACCCATGGTAAGGTTCTGTGTTTTTTGCTGTGGCAATTCAGTCAAGAACACATGCTGAATTCCAGTAGTTATATTTTCAAGATTTCCTACTAATAACTAGAAAATCCTAATGCACTTTTATGTGTTTCTTACTTGAAATAAAGAAGAATTAAGGAGTTTAATCTAGGCACGTGCACCAACCAGGTATCTTCACATTTAGTTGCATAAATATTATAGAACCCTGGGCTACCTAAATTTTGTTCAAAGTCAAAATGATTATAGAATTTAAAATGCTTATCCTGGACTGGATATTCTTTATGGATTTTTTTAATGAATTTTTATTCTGGAGCACTAAAGAATGCAATACTCCAGGCCAAGTTACATGTATGTTGAAGCTAAATTATAATACATATATAGTTTGCACATTTATGATTCTATGGTTCCTGTACAGTTAGCTCAGACTGGGAAACAGCAGGATTTGCACAGTATCTATCAAATATGTTTCTAGAGAGTACTTAAAATTACGGCACTGCAAAAATATTTCTGGAAAAGCAATTTTGGACAACTATTCATTCAATATTTACTGGGTCTCTACATATAGTTACTATCACATGCAAGTTATAAGTATATTTTAGCAATGCACTTTTTTTTGCATAGGTAAATTCAGAAAAGTAGAAAAATACAGCATCAGAGATTAAACAAAGGAGTTCTTTTAATAAGCTATCTACCTTACCCTAGTGAATTTAGAACACATCTCCTCTGCATCTTTCACCATGTTTGCCCGCAGCATGTATTTTGCACATTTAGAATTAATAAATCTGTCTGCAGTATCCAAAGACTGTGCTTCGTCCATCCATTTGGCAGCTTCCTTGAGATTACCTACATGCTATTTGAGAGAATGTAAAGAGTTAACTTTTGGTATAACCTGATTTTGACTTCAACACTGAAATCTACTGGCATTTCTCCATCCAAAAAATAGCAAAACCACTGTATCTTTATTTCTCTCTTCTCACCGCCCTCCCAGGGTTTTTTCAAAATAACATTTTGCTACAAGTTGTGACTTTTTCTGCAAAATCTAGCAAAACAAAATGGTTTCTATTTTCTTGCTGACACAAAAGTGCACAAAAAGAATCCCACGACAGACCAATGCCCACAATCCTTGCAGAGTGAAAAAATAACTATCCACACATTCACACCAATTTAATAGGAACTTTTTCTTTTTTTTTTTCTTTTTTTAATATTTACTTCAAATATCTAAATGAACTTTTTACCTTATAAATTTTTGCTTTCAAATAGAACAGTTCTATTAATGTTGGAGTGCTTGCAATTGCAGCATTAATGTAATCCAAGGCCAAAGAACACTGGCCAAGTTTGTCAAAGTGCTGTGCCAGGAAATACTGAACCCAAAGCAGTGTCGTTGGGGGCTCTTTTTCTCCATTTTCTGCAACAAAACACAAAATTACAGTAACATGTAAGGCTAAAAACTTCATTGGAAAAATACAGACAAAAAAGCACGGGAAAAAATTAGTAAGTATTTGCGGTTATGTAGTCACTTACTGAAGCTGTAATGGTTATTTTCTTGCAAAAAAACAGCAGTACTCCAAAAATTACTGGTAACTGCTTTAAAACAATATTAGTATTCACAGCAAGTTAACATAAGTTTATAGAAACTTACCACATGAACTAAAAAGGTCACAGGTTTTCAAGGAGGCTTCATAACCAGTAACAAGTTCTTGGATTGTAGAAACCTACATATAAAAATTATCAACTTAAAATATTTGCCATAAAAAGTATCAACTTAGAGTACTTATCATTGTATATAGATAAATTAACAAATATATCACTAAAATATTGGACAAATTTAAGATTCAATATTAAAATAGTTGCTTTAGTACAATAATGGAGGTATACGCATATAGTTCACTTTTCACAAGCTAGCTTTGATCTCCCATTTAAATGACATGGTATGAAAACAAATATGACTGTTTTCAGCAATAATCTGTCAAAAATTAAGTGCATTTCATCAGTGCATTTCATCACTTCAAAACGTGTATGTTTTTGGGGGGATGAGGTAGGGGGGAGAGAATGGGGAAGGTGGGCCTTTTCTCCCCCAAAGATACTTTAACTGTACAAATTGAAGCAATTAATAAAGGTGTCTTAGAGAAAACTAAGCATAAACTTCTCATAACAATAACAGAACACAGAAAAGACTTATCAGACAGTCAGAAAAAGAGGTAAGTACTTCTGTAGTAGTATTAGTACTACAGAATAGTATTTTATGTCGTTAAGAAGGTATTGCTACCTAGAATACTGGGTGTATCCTCTTACTTCACAAAAAGAAAATAAACTCAACTGATTTAACACTAATACTTTCTGAAATCGGACCTTGTAAATGATCTCACTTGGCAATCACTGCAAGACGGAAGACCCAAAATTCAGTTTTGAACACACACAGTACAAGTTTGTCATTAACAATACGAACGCTAGTATCTGTGCACTGCATTGCAATGAACTGCTCCAATTCATCATTTCATGTATGCCTGCCAAGTCTAGCAAGTAACCTGCTTCTCAAGGAAACCAGAAGAAAGCTAAAAAGAAATTTATGATAATGCGTGTGTGTGTGTGTGTGTGTTATATATATTATTTTCAAGTTGCTGGAAGGACTTAAAAGTGAGATCTCACCACAAGCACAGGAATGGCTACATTCACACATTATATTTTTTACTAACTATAGATTTCACCTAAAGCTTTAAAAGAAAATACAAGCCTATGTCGAAGGAAAAAGTTAGTTGTAAGAATAAAACCATAAATATTGGGGAGAGTCAGCAAAATTAGAAAAAAAAGTAGGATTTGATAAAGTGTGTAACACCACTTAAAGGAGGGAAAATAAACCTCATCAGATTGAAAACTGATCATCTGGAACAGGTGTTACTTCATTTTACCTAATTTCACACAATAGACAAGCAATGTGGAATGTTTGTTGCAAAGAGCACAGAAGTAGTTGACTCGTTCAAGTCCCATGCAGCCAGAGCAGATGTCTCAAGAGGGTAATAAAATTTACGAATAGACAGGCTCATTCTGGACATCTCTGGGCAACCATGAGAAATACTGATTTCTGTTTTTTAAAAAAAAAAAAAAAAAAATTCTCTCATCAAGAATATAGGAATATTACTAGACTTCAGTAATTTCCTAACAATAAGGAATTGTTAAGAAGACAGGAATAAACAGACACCAGGCAAGTAGCTAAACTGCTTTTCTCCGTCCTCACAGATTTTCTAAAAACCTTGAATATCCTCATAAAAATCTCTGAAATTTTTTTCTTCTAAAATGCATTCAAGCACTGAAGCACTCATCTCTTCAGAGAGCAGGCTTGCAGCACATATGTAGAACAGAAGCAGCTCTATTTCCTTGTTTTTTTTTTTTACTACAGCTCCACAGTACTCCCACACTTACCCTCCTCTGGCTGTTAACAAACTCAAATTGCTGCTGCAGTCAGCCACCTTTGCTAGACTGGAAACAAACCACATAGAAACAGGAAAGAAAAAACCCATGCTTCATTTCTTTGAAGCACACACACAGGGTTCACAAACCAAAACAAGCACCAAAGTCAAGTGCTGTACAATGAAGAACCGCATGCGTTCAGTCTCAGACCATGGGCAAGGACCATGCTGCCACTGAGGGAAAGGCCTTGCCACTCCCAGGCCCCTCGTGGCTGCGCCTGCACCAGGTCAGGGCTACAACTGGTTTGGTGCCCTGCTCCACCTCGATGTGCAGACACTCACTTCCAGCAAAAGGGGGAGATGGGCAATGAGCAGAGCGAGGCCAGGGAGGCAGTGGGAAAACTGCTCTTGCTTGCAGGTCACAGAATCACAGGATGGTTGAGGTTGTAAGAGTCCTCTAGAGATCATCTAGTCCAACCTCCCTGCTCCAGCAGGGACACCTAGAGCACGTGGCACAGGGTGGCATCCAGGTGGGTTTGGAAGATCTTCACAGAAGGAGACTCCACAGCCTCTCTGGGCAGCCTGTCTTCAGTACTCTTAGAGCAAAAACAAAACAAAATCCCCTAAACCTAATGTGGCTGATGAGAAATTGCAGCAGTCTTTAAAAGCTGCTAAGTGTTGCCAAATTCAGACCTTTGCAATGGTTTTGGCTTCTACAATCCACGAAAGGAGACTGGAATCGCCATTCCAAAAATCTATTTGAACATCAGTTGAATG
Organism: Crypturellus undulatus; assembly: GCA_013389825.1. Lineage (NCBI taxonomy): Eukaryota > Metazoa > Chordata > Aves > Tinamiformes > Tinamidae > Crypturellus > Crypturellus undulatus. The sequence continues at coordinate 325,829 of VWPW01028657.1, read as the reverse complement.
CACTTGGAAAATGCTTTCACAAAAAGCAACAACTACAAAAATGTAAATCAGTTGATTAGATTTAATAAGTTTTTTTTTTCCCCTCTTCTTTATTCTGATGTCTGTTTCAGTTTCTGGCTAGTAAATTAGGAAAGTAATTCCATGGTGATATGCCACTTCAGGGCAAGACAAATACTCTGGAAATACTAACTGCCCTTAGCTACTCCAATTTCTGTGTTGAAATTATATGCAATTAAGCAGTAAAAACTGTCTCTTGGATTTATCATCTCTAATCTGCATTCTATCATCATTTTAAAGGCAATAAAATTTCTATATTTCTAAAAACACTATAGAATTCTTTGTGATCATTTTAAAAATTCTAATTTTAGAACAAGAAATGTCAAACGGAACTATCTGGAAATAATTCTATAATACTGACCATGACTTATTTCAAATGGTACTACTCTAGGAAGAAAGAAAAAAAAATTAAGAAAAGTTTGGTCATTTCATTGTCACGTATCTTAACAAAAAAGCCTAGAGTATTACAAAAGCATAATAAACGTCATAAATACATCTCAGGTTTTGCTATGACAAGAAGGGTGTCAATTCCAAGGCCACTAAATACCACAGACTAAGCGTACGCTAGTGGTGGAAAGATCTCTTTACTTATTCCAATGCCATTTAAAAAAAAAAGGGGGGGGGGGGGGGGGAAACAAAAAACTCCAAACTTTTTCATAGGTCACTATCTACAGTTTTAATTACATTAGAAAAGAAAAATGAGCTAAGAAGCATCAACTCAAATATGGAAGGACCTAGCTCTCCCATTGGGGCAAGCTGATGAAACCTTCATTCCTTCACAGTGTGTAAAATAATGTTCATGTATTGCTCCCTCCTACGCTCATATGCCAATACAAATTCTTGCCAGTTGTAATAATATTAAATGTAAATAATGCATCTTACACACCATACCACTTAGAGGAAAAACACACACACACAAAACCTAGAGCACTCTTGAGTCCATCCCTCTGCAAATTATTTTCATTGCAAAGATCATTTCATATCTGAGTTACGTCTTCAGATGAGTATCGAAGAAAAACTGACACTGGACTAGCTGTTACGCTACTGTGTGCATATATACCCACATCTTAACTTACTGTAAGCAAAAAAACCACAGCCGTGCACACTCAGCCTCAAATCTGGACTTGGTTCTGTGAGCTCTACTCTTACTTGTCAGATCAATAAGCCTAGGTTATCGCATCCTCTTTCCTAAGGGACAGCATAAAGGAAATTGTTTCTGATACACAGTCGATGGTTAGAATTCTTTTACTGTCAATCCCAGCTATTTCTATGGCACATATGGACCCGTCATTAATGGCAAACATTACAGCATATATTAAACAACTGTCACAGAAATCTTCCACAAAATAGACAAAGAGCAGAATATGGCATATGAACAACAAAAGAACAAACAATACAAGGATGGAGATTGGGATGTTTGGACCTATAGTAGCCTAACTGCAAGTTTCAGACTTTCTTCTTTATTCTGTGTAGGATATAAGTTGACAAAGAAAGAAAGAGGAAAGCAGTAAGGAAATTAAGAGGAAACACATTGATAAGGAAAAATATTTAGCTGAAAAAGATATAATTGGATTAAAGAATCCCCCAGCACAGATCAAGGATTCAGTTTTTTCAAAGAAATAGCTCAAACTCTGTGTTCATTACTCCGAAAGATGTTCATTACTCTGAATGATAAATTACTACATTAGAAGGAACCTCTGGAGATCATGCAGTTCAACCGTCCTGCCCAAATAGGCACCTGGAATATGTTTCCAGGGATTGTAGCCAGATAGCTTTTGAACATCCCAAGAAAGGAGACTCCATAACCTCTCCAGACAATCTGTTCTAGTATTCAGTCACCTTCACGGTAAAGAAGTTTTTCCTTATGTTCAGAGGGAAGTTCCCATGCTTCCATCTGTGCCAGTTGCTTCTTGTTCTATCACTGGGCACCACTGAGAAGAGTCTTGCCCCATCCTCTCTACACTCTCCCTTCAGATAGTGACACACATTGATGAAGATTCCCTCTCAGCCTTGTCTTCTCCAAGCCGAACAGGCCCTGGAGCCTTTCTCGGCCTTTCCTCATAGGAGAGGGAGGCTCCAGGATCCCAGAACTGGACATGGCACTCCAAGTGCATTCTCACCAGGGTTCAGGCAGGATCACCTCCCTTGAGGTATATATTTTATTGCTACAGTGATTGGGCAAAATATTTAACAGGTTTTTGTTTCAATGGCAATGTTCCAAAGAATAATACTATACTCCTTTTTTCAACACCACAACTGTAAGAAAAGGAACTTAATACAAGTCTCAATATGAACAGTGGCCAAAATCAAGCAACTTGTAATAGTCTACTCTTGTTTTTTAATCTAAGCCTATTTATCAGCCACAGCAATTGTAAATCAGTAAGAAATAATTAATGTTTTCATTACACAGACTACTACTACTATATTGCACTCAGTTTCTGAAGCAATCCACATACTTAACAGTATTGAGACACCGCCTTCTGATTTCCCAAGATACAGTTAGTCTTATCCACATCACTCTCAACTACTAGACCACTAGAAAGAAAACTTCAATACTGCCCCAGGAATGCAAAAGTTTCAAGGTGCCTCCATCAAAATACCTATGTGACAACATATGCTACTGACTTTCATAAAAAGATACAAAGGTATTTCTATGTTAAGAAACTTTGTACATATTTTAGTTACACCTTAGTGTAAAAATCTTCAGACAAGTCCCAGAAATATTTTTGAAAGGCATGAGTTTTTTTCCTATTAAAAAAGAATCACCATTACCATATTAGAGAGCTTTACTAACACAGGATTAATATGTATTTGCACAAATTAAACATTACTTGAACATCTCCATCAAAAAAAGAGTATACAAAACAGTATGGAAGAGTAAAAACAGAACACAGTTATGCTACTTGACAAATACGTGCTACATGACATTTTAATCAATAAAATGGTCCATAAACATCATGCATTAAGTGGATATGTTCCAGGGATTAATGCATAGTGAAAGAATGACAGTTCTGAAAATGACTAACTCATTCCTTACAGAAAGTCTAATAACCACAAACACTGGAGTCTATATAAATATTTTGCATATTTTTAAGAAAAGTGAAATTTGTTAATGAATAGCTATTCACAGTTTTGTACCACATCCAGTAACTTTTATTAAAAAATTTTTCACAGTGGAAACTTTTTAAGACTTTAAGTACTACACAAGATGTTGATATTTTCTGCAATCTTAGCTTTTAAAATATAGTTAAGTGACAGTACAGAAATCTACCCATACAGACTTGCATAGCACTACCGCTATGCCTCACACAACACTGCACAAGCAATGAAGCAATTTTCTTTCAGCATCAAGGAAGCAAGTTTCTCTTGAATTAGGTGACTACTTATTTGAAAAAGACTCCTGAACACCCAAAAATTCCATCTTAACGTGCAGAAGAAATATGCCTCAAAGCTAAATAAATCAATCTTTTTGTTTCTATCTCAAAGTATATTTCAACTTTGCCAGTAACTCCCACCACCAATGCAGTAAAGCCAATATTTTTTTGAAAAACGGTTTCAGGTTCCCTGAATAAAAACAACATCTCTTATTCAGAAAACTAAGCAGAGCTGCAGTTTGAGACACCACATTTCCAGCAGAGTAGAAGTAATGACAAGATTTTTTAATTCTTTGATAATATATATGTGAGATTTTGAAAAAGTTGCACTTATCAGAAGATCTAGTAACCATTTGCAACTTGCTAGTTGCAGATTTCACAACAGAAAACTACTGTAGCGGAACCTCAGAAGTAATCATGTCCTGGAAAAGATGGATAGATAAGAATAGATAGCAACTGGAATGACAGAAACCATCAGTCTCAGCAGCAGTAGCAGCAAGGCGTTTGCCCTGGGCAAAAAAAATGTTGGCATTAGCAGACAGAATCCCTGTGACCAATTTAGAAACAAATATCTAGTGCATACCCTGAAGAAATGCTCTAAATTCCTTGCTGGAAATTGATTTAAAGAGATAAAAACTGCCCATAAAAGCACTATGTCAATAGCTGGAGTCTAGGCTACCTTTACAAACTGTCAACAAAGAAGGTGCTCAAAGAGGCAATATCAATGGCCCCTACAGAATATCTCTGAACTTGGTACCAAAGTTAATACAGGAAAAACGCAGTAGCTCCTAGCTCAAATGTCTGGAAGAGAACAGGCCTTTTTAGCAGTCTAATCCTTGTGCCTCATCTGTGCCAGAGATATAGGCAGTACCAAAACATGCCTTCCGAGTTGGGATGAAAACTTCTATTGCCTCTATTACCCGTCAGTGCACGAGACAGTGGTATTTACACACACGTATACACAATCAACCACCCAACAGTGTACAGCTGAAAGCTTCAGGAGCTGAACCCTCAAGACATGAAGGGGAACAACAAAGATAGGTTCTGAGCTTCCTCTCAGCACATTAAATAGAAGCCTCCTTAGAGACGGTGTAGAGCTAAAAAAAAAAAAAACCCTCTGATACAATGCTGATACAAACAAGAACATCTTCCAAAGTAGTTATTTTCTGACAGATTCTTTCAGAACTTGCTCTGCTCACAGAGGCACCTTCATAGCTTGCCTCTTAGGGTTTCCACAGTTGTTCATGGTGGGTAAGATGTGGGCATACAGCTTGGTGTCCCTTGATAAGGCTCCTTAGGAGCACTGCGCACAAGGACCCTGTTTTTGGAGCAAGTCAGGCCCTCACCCAAGATGTAATAGTGTAACTTGAAGTCTCCATCTTCACCAATGCACAGACTTATATCTGAACCTTCCCTTCTGAAAGTTACTTACAAATTTTTACAAGGTAACAAAAGCACACTGATTATTGTAAATCTTCTAGTATAGCCTTACCATATAATGGTATTTCATTCTAGGGGAATGAACTTAAGTTTCTAGGTGAAAATACTGAGGGGAGTTCTTTTCAAGGAAAGAAACTGCCAAGGGATTCAAAAAATAAGTTTTAAAAAGCAATGTTCCTGCGGCATTTCAAAAATGCCCCACTTTGCTACTTCCAAATACAAGATAACAACAGTTCAGGCTTGCCAGTGTATAAAGGAAGCGAGGAAGAGGAAATTCAAGTATTTCAACAATTCCAATCTTATTCAAGAAAGTGGTATTTTATTGCAACAAGTTTCCTTAGTGTCACTTGAAAAGCTCCATCTCCACAGCTTACTGTGTAACTGATACAGTGTAATATCCCCAAGTGAGGTGCAAATCACAGAATAATCCCATAAAAAGAAACTATAAGTAAACTACTCCCACTGTAAAAAAAAAAAAAAAAAAATTGGTCTCCTATAGAGACAATTCCCCTAGCTTATGTTTTAGTATATGGTGAACACTGAGTGCAATAAAAATAATCAACTAAGAACTATTTTACAAGCTCATGCTGTGAAGGCAGAAATGGGATAAGAAGAACAAATTATCCCTTCCCTTAATACAGACCTCCTCAGTTTTCTGAGGAATCTTAGACATATATAGGCTCCAAATTTACTCCATACAATCAGCTTTGCTGTTTATTTTGCATAACACACAAGAAAAATGTTTTGAAACTAGTAGTTCAAACACAGAAGTAGCCTGATTTATAAAACAATCAACTGGCCACAGTCAACTTCTGCTTCTTTAAGAAAAACCACTGTTAAACATGTGCTTCCAAATACACAGGTTAACAGGACAACATCTACAGGACACACACACAGGGTAATGGTACAACAAGTATCTGAAATGAAGCCTCTAAAAAGTATCCAGGCCTGCAAATTGTTTAAATGCATTAGCCTTCTTCCTTTTAGGATTTATTTATATGGATAAACAAGCCACAAATGAGGTATTATTTTCCCAGACACACTACTAAAGTGATGGCACAGCCTTCTATAAGAAGCTATAATCTATAAGAATAGATTCTTATAGTCGTAAAGCGAACCTAGGAGAGACAGTCATCCTCAGGCCATACGGAGGCCTAAGAATCTGAAGTACCCATTGAATTCACTCCACCCCAAATTAATCAACACGTAATAGCAGGCTGCAAATAGTTATTTGATATGGTAATATGGCAGATTTTACTAATAGGAAGTACCAGTTTTATTGATAGGATGAGTTTTAAGGAAGGAAAAGCAATGCTTTAAAGCCAGAAAGGACCAGTTGGCTAAGCAAGTTTCTGTTCTAATGCTTGCGAGGTCTCTGACATACACTAAAGGTAAGAGTTGAAAGGCACAAATCAAGAAATAATTCAAAAGTGCACGCAAAAAATCAAGTTCCCCAACAACTTTACATTAAAAGTTTCATTATAGCATATTTTTACTAGAGAGGTCTTGCCACATATAACATACACCAGATAAGTGAATGAAAGAGAAACAAGGGGAGATTACATGAAGTTACTAGTACTCAGTTTATATTCATTTTTAGATTGCCATAAAACATCCAGAAACAGATTTTTGAAAGTGCTGAGCATTCTACATCCCCTAAGCCCAACAAAAGCTACTGAAGCTTTCCAAAGCTACCAAAGCCGTAGTCCCTAGGTTATATAATCAGTGCCAGCAAAATTTGGCCTTGACATCTTACTACCTGTTTTAAGTGTGTGAAATGTCAATAACATTTTCCCCTATCTTTATTAAACTGTGTTAAGATTAGTGTCTTGTAAGATGTGGCATGAGCCACAAAGAACATACAAGGAAACTATGAAACTAACTGGGTTTGGATAAGACCACAGTATAAAATCACATGGTTAGGCTGGAAAACAAGATAGAGAATAGCTTCATTCACCGAGTCAATGAAAGACATCAAATAAGAAATATCCACTTGAAAAGATTTAACTAGAGAACTTGTGTAACACACACTTAAACAAAAACTATTTTCTAATTTTAGAGCATTTGACTACAACTTTGCTAAATTTCTGTCAATCATACTTTGATCAAACTGTTGACAGAATGGGGTAAGGTCACAACAGCCTATCCTGAAAGGCTTTAAGACACTTATATGAAAACAAACTCTATTTTAATAGAGTTACCCAATGATCCAAAGTGTCACTGGGGTCAACACACACAAAACTATTTTCAACAGTAACTACCTCTGAAAGCTCTTGGATAAGCCTGGGGACTCCAAAAACAAGAGAGCAAACAACTTCATAGCATCAGAGTACTAGCAGGAAACTACTGTGTCCAGAGCTGTCATGAATATTTACAGGTTTTCAAAGTGGTATCTGAAGCAGTTATTCACAGGACAAGCTACGAAGACCATGCTCTTTCATCAAAGAAGTATTCTTATGATAAACTGAAAAATGAGGTTTCTACATTTGTCAGTTCTTGGCTTGTTATTTCAGAAACCCAATCAATCAGTCAAAGCGCTTTATACTACTCATTCTCACTACAGAGAGGAAATATAAAATCTTGACAATACTTGAAGTGGTTTCTCATTCTTCTTCATCCACTTATTTTAAAATTTCCTAACTCCCCCTTATAATAAAATAACACAGCAGAGATGTTATCTTTTGATGCGAACATACCAGCTATTATCCAGACCCAGAATAAGTCCACTTATCAGACATTCACCCCTAAAATCTGAACTCACAGACACTACTTTCTTCAAAAACTAAACCGACGGGCAGTAAAACCAGAAGACTGTACTCCTTGGTTGATCTTAAAGAGCTGTTTCATCTTAAAACGTAGAAAGATTTTGAGCAGACCAAAGCATTTTCCCACTTTCTTTTTTTTAAACAATCCACCAGTAGTTCACATACGACAGCTAGCTACAAGAATAATTGTTACGTCCTTTATATCCTTTAGCTTTCCACATCAAGGAAAGAAAATGCCATCTTTCTTATGAGGGATAAAGAAAGGTCTTCAGGGTAGACAGCCTACCTTCCTGTGTAGACAGTCTTACACGTTTTTTTGAGACTGATGTTTCTGATGTTTCTTCCAGTCAGACATTCTCATCCAGTTTATCCTCACAGAGTCTCCATGTTTTAAGTTACTCAGAAATAGGACACATGTGCGTTAATGTCGAGCTTCAATGGAATCAACGCACCTGCAACACAATCGACGCAAACCTTGATGTTGACTAATTGAAGGTCTTTACTCTTTGGATGTTAATCTCATGGATAGAGAGACCAGCATGTATGGGAAACCAAAGAGTATTTTCAAATATTGGTTAATTACAAAGAAAATTATTATTCCCCCCCAAGCATTTCAAGACCTCTCTTTTCTTTGTAGACAGTATCACAAGTGAGTGCATTATTTCTAGTACATCTGAACAGCGGTTTACAGAATGTGAAAATTCTTACATCCCATGCAGCTGTGTCTACTGCTGAGGCTTACTAGCTTCCAGCAAAACCACTCTGCCAAGAGCTGTAGCTAAATCCACTTGAAATAGTAACTTCACATGAAAAACAGAACTTATATGTGCTGGCACAGCTAAACAGTTTTTTTGTTTCTTGAAGATGTCAACAGACCACAGTTAAGACAAAATATTTATACTTTGTGCCTACTGTGTGAACTATTTTGAGGCACATAGATATCAACATGACGAATATAATCTAAGTGTCCAAATATGTTTGTTATTTAAAAACTAAAAGCAGTTTGATAAAAGAAAACTTGCTAAGTTTAGCACTCTACACTACACTTTTAAAATACAAAGTTTAACATCATAAAAAGCTTAAGTAGACCAATCAGTCTGCTGATACTCATATTTCAACATTAAACCAACAAAAATGGGAAGAACTAGTAGCTGGATAGTATGTCTCTTCCTTACCAGAGAAAAGGATCAAAAAAATATCCATATCGAAACACTTCACATGCACACAGACTGTGTTGAACTGAAGCCTTTTCTTTTTAAATGCCCATGTTCCTTAACATGTATAAAACATTCACAATTTAAAATATCTCACTCATACATGTACATTAAGTGGTTGTTCCCAAACACTCTGCAAATAATATGAAACTTTTCATATAACTTAAGAAGTATCAGCCAAATGTAAAAAAATCAAAGTATCCACATTTTTGAAGTCATATTTTAAGTTTCAATATTCTAGAGGAAAGAAGGGTGCCTTGCTAGCAAAAAAGCAAATTGCCTTGTATAGAATCATAGAATGCTTAAGGTTGGAAGGGACCTCTAGAGGTCATCTAGTCCAACCCCCCTGCACACGCAGGGCCACCCGGAGCACGGGGCACAGGACTGCATCCAAGCAGGTCTGGAAGATCTCTAGAGAAGGAGACTCCACAACCTCTCTGGGCAGCCTGTTCCAGTGCTCTGTCACCCTCACCGTCAAAAAGTTCTTCCTTAAGCTCCCGTGGAACTTTTTATGCCTCAGTTTGTGGCCATTTCCTCTGGTTCTGTCAGGGACCACCAGTGAAAAGAGGCCAGCCCTGTCCTCCTCACTCCTTCCCTTAAGTCCCTTAAGGTATTTATATACACTGATCAGGTCCCCTCTCAGCTTCCTCTTCTCCAGGCTGAACAGACCCAGCTCCCTCAGCCTCTCCTCACAGGGCAGATGTTCCAGGCCCCTGATCATCCTCGTGGCCCTGCGCTGGACTCTCTCCAGCAGCTCCACATCCCTCTTGTACTGTGGGGCCCAGAACTGGACACAGTACTCCAGATGTGGCCTCACCAGGGCTGAGTAGAGGGGCAGGATCACCTCCCTCGACCTGCTGGAGACGCTCCTCTTAATGCATCCCAGGATGTCATTGGCCTTCTTGGCCGCGAGGGCACACTGCTGCCTCATGGTCAACCTGTTGTCCACCATGATGCCCAGGTCCTCCTCAGCAGAGCTGCTCTCCAGCAGGTCGGTCCCCAGCCTGTACTGGTGTCTGGGGTTATTCCTCCCCAGGTGCAGGACCGTGCACTTGGCCTTGTTGAATTTCATGAGGTTTTTGACTGCCCAGTTGTCTAGTCTGTCCAGGTCCCTCTGGATGGCAGCACAGCCCTCTGGAGTATCCACTACTCCTCCCAGCTTCGTATCATCTGCAAACTTGCTGAGGGAGCACTCTGTGCCTTCATCCAGATCGTTGATGAATAAATTGAACAGGACTGAACCGAGGACTGACCCCTGGGGCACTCCGCTCAACACAGGCCTCCAACTAGACTCTGCACCGCTGATCACCACCCTCTGAGCTCTGCCATCTAACCAATTCCCAATCCACCTCACCGACCACTCATCCAGCCCACACCTCCGGAGCTTGTCCAGGAGGATGGTGGGACGGTGTCAAAAGCCTTGGTCAAGTCAAGTCAGTCTTCATATAGAATGAAGCTTCCTTTTTACAACAGCTTCCTAAATCATGCTTAGAACTGACTTAGTTCTGTTACTCCCACACAACTCTTATCCATGATGACAAGGGATAGAAGCAACAAATTCAGTGTGAAATAAAAGCTATTTCAGTAACATGCTTATGAATTTACAGAATATTTTTTTATATCCCATGTAGTTGCTTCTACACTTAGGCTTACTAGCTTTCAGATGAGGCAGAAGTTTGGCAGGTTTTCAATACAAAGAAAACTTAATGGAGAAAAATAAAAAATCTCCAAAAGCAGTACAAAGAATGTATCTTATAATGTTCTCCTTCCATGAGGGAGGGCTTCTTTTTCCGGGAAAAAATAGCTCTTCAAAATATGCTATGAATATAGGTCCCACTGCACACAAGCATCCATGCAAATTTTATGTTTATTTGTTTTTAAATCATGTTGGGATATTTCCCACAGATAGTGTTTCTTTTTTCACATGTTTAATCCAACCTTCTCTTGGGAGTTGTCATTGCAGAAATCATTCTGCCAATAGCTACAGAAGTCTCATAATATGCTACAGAAAAGAAATAAACAAAAAAAAACCCAAAAGAACAGAAATGTGTGTAAACATAAAGTTGTTTAAATAGCAGTTTCTAAACCTTTACACCTTAACTGTTCCTTGAAAAATAATGATAATTGAAGGAGACAGAGTGTGGACAACTGGGAATGTGAACTACCGAGTTGTCCAGAAGCCAAAGTGGAAAGTCCTCAAAATTATGTATTTTTTTATTGCGTGACCCATGCACACACACACATCCACACTAATGAACCAAACCCCCAGGCGGCATGATCTGTCTGGAGTCATAGTTTTCTTAATACTCATTTTTCTCATCAAGTATACAAGAGTATCCAAAGCCATGACCTATCCTCATAAAGTACCATGAAGCATGAATTAAGAACTCCAAAATCAAGAAGACAGATCATGAGATCTGTGTGCTATAACCTTGCAAAAAGAGCTATTTACTTTAGGGTAAATAGATATTTTAAGTAAATGTTATTCCAGCTGTCAATGCAGGGTACAGGAAGTCAGTATCTACTTCAGATAGGGAGAAAGATGAAGGACACTGAAATTCAAAACACTAATCTGCAAAATACACCACCTAACGTATCCATTGAGAACCTTGTATGTGGCATTTGCCAAACATTAAAGAATGAACTGTTCCACTAAGCACCTGAACTGCTGCTGGATATCAATACAGGAAATCAAAATTACTAACTCTGCATTCTCCAAGCTGGACCAACAGCTGGTCCCTCCTGTACAACATTACAGGCATCCACAGCAGTTTTGCCAGACCTGTCACTATGCAACTACTGAAGGTGAGTATGAAACAGCTTGGTTCATACAAATGAGCTTAGACACTTTACAAATTTATCAGCATTTTATCTGTATCTTTTTACTCTTTTCCTTTAACAACTAGACCAAGGTATGTAAATTTAATGTCAGGGAACACACACAACAATAGCTGCTACATATAGATATGAAGGGACATGCTAAGACAAACGCCAGCACATTCTTCAACAACGTGGCCCATGGGGGAGCAGCCTAACCTGAAGTAGCAGCTTTATATGACATGTGGCAAGTCACTTACGTACAGCCTGATACAAAGCCAAGCTAGCAGCCTGTACTCACAGTAAACACATTTCTAGAAGGTAGGTTTTGTGATCAACACCCACCATTTGCCTTTGTGAATGGTCTGCAAGGGAATGAACCAAGAAACTCTCAATAGTAGGGTAGGTCAGCAGACCATTACAAAAAAACAGAAAGATCCCTGAAAGTATTCTGATTACTCACCTCCAAATGCCTGTGCACACGCACTCACATATTCAAGGATAACTGTCTTCATTATGTCCTTCTGCAATGAGTATATTGCATGTACTGCAATGGGTACTGCACTGAGTACATTGCATGAGTACTACAGGATCTCCACAGAATCATTACGGTTGGAAAAGACCTTGGAGATCAAGTCCAACTGTAAACCCTTCAACACCATGCCTGGTCAACCATGTCCTTAAGTGCCCCATCTACACATTTCTTGGACACTGCCAGGGATGGCTACTCCTCCACTTACCTGAGCAGTCACTTCCAATGCTTGACTACTTTTTCCATGTAGAAATATTTCCCAATATCTAACCTGAACCTCCCCTGGTGCAACGTCAGGCAGTTTCTTCTTGTCTTGTGTGGCAGACTTATCCAGAATGTATTTGTCCTAATTTAATACTCAAGTACTTGTCACAGACTACTTTCCTGACCAATCAGTAGACTGATGGCCACAAATTGATCCTAAATTTGTGGATGAAAACCCATAAGAAAGTGCTGTCACAAAATCATTAAGTTTGAAAAAAAACCCTCCAGTCCACATCTCATGCTTATAATGTAAGCATGAGGGTCAGTAAGATCAGATTACTCAAAGCCAGTCAGGTTTGGAAAATTTCCAAGTATGGTAACTCCACAATCCCTTTAGGCAATCTGATACTATGTTTGACCTCCCTCACAGTAAGAGCATTTTCTTATATTTATGTGAAAGTTTCTGTATTTCAATTTCTGCCCACTGTTTCTTATCCTGTTGATGACACCATAAGAACCATTGACCTTTTTTTAATACCCCAATATCTATGCTAACTACATCCACTCATCTTGTCTTTCATGTGTTAGAAATGTTTTCCAGGATTATCTGCTTCCCAGGAGTTGAGGTGAACTAACTGGTCTGTAGTTCCCTAGACCCTTCTTCTTGACCTTCCTGAAGATACAAGTGACGTGCTGTCTTCAGTCCTAAGGCACTTACCCTATTTGTCACCATCTTTCAAAGATTATTGCCAACAGCCTCCCAGTAACACTGGCCAACTCCCTCAGCGCATATGGATGCATCAGGTCCAAAGAACTTGTGCATACCCAGTCTGTTCAACTGTTACCTAAGCTGATCCTCCTCTAACAAGACAGACATATTTAGGAAAACAATCAAAGCGACATCCATACTTCTTCAAAATCGAAGGAGAATTTGCACATATTCTTTATTGTCTTGGTTTAACTCACAATTTTTAATCTGCAACTCTCAGAAGGCTTTAAAAACATTTACAAGTGTTGATGCTGAAAAGACAACCTCCAAAGGAAAGACGACAAAAGACTTCAACAATAAAGGGGGTTAGAAGTTCTCTAGATTACATCCTATGAATAATTTTAGATCTTGAACAAAACAAAAAGGTGCCAGTGAAGTCACTTACAACTGACATCAAGTGCTATTCCTCAATACATAAACAGGGATCCATTCTTGGCCATGTGAGAGAGTAGACACTAATATTGCCAAAGATGATCACCCAAGGCACAGGCTAGGTTGCAGTTGGACAATCTGGCCTCATTTTGCTGTATCCCATGCTCTATTACACAATATATACAAATGCCTTAGATCAAAAAGGCACTCTAAAAAGTGTCCTATTAGAGAAAAAGCACAGAATGTTACCTAGGAGAAGAACAGAAGTATCCAAAGTTCATCTTGGTGTAAGTGGATGGGGAAATTGCCTATTAAGAGTGGAAAAGGCTTACCAATGGGTGCTAGTGACATAAATATTGACCTTGATATTAAGGCAAGCAAAATCTTACTGCCTCATTCACACTTGGTACTTTGCTCTCACTCAAAACTATTGGCATAGAAGATGTTGTGTGGCCACTAGGATTTTCTTTTACAGCACACATTCAAAACTGCTCTTGATAAAGATATACTGTTAAGCTTGCTTTGATTGGATACCGTCAGTGCTGCTTCTGCACTGTTATGGTGATGTTGCCACAGCTCACAGAAGCTGTGATAGAAAAGGTTGTACAGCAGGGGACTTGGTGATTCAGTTCAAAACACAACAACTTGACGACTCTTTCTTGCTGCTAAAACTCTTGCTAGGGCAACAGGAATTAAACTGGGGTATCCACCCTTTAAAGCTTCCTTAATCCCAGTTTGATGAATTCTGTTTTCAAGACTAAGAAAGACTTTCATGTAATCATTTAAGTATAAAGCAAGTCTCACATCCATTACTTTACAAATGCAGGTTGAGAAAAAAAAATTGAGCTAAGTACCTGCTAGGGACATGTCCTCCTCCCAGGAGGGCTAGCCATCTGATGCACCTGCCAATTAAAGGCACAAAATCAATGCATGAAGGGTACAGTTTAAACCACGGATTTAGCTTCCCCTAAAGCTTTAGTGTTTAGAACAAAGTGTTCTTGTTGTTTAGAACAAAGTGAACCGCCTTACTAGATAATTTTCCCCAGAACTTTTCCATTTTGTGAGAAAATATCCAAATAAATTTAACATAAAAAATAGTCCCAAGAAAGAAACAACCTAAGAGGGAATGAATTTAAGAGTTGAGAAGAGCGATCAGTAAGATATTCATGCGGTTCCATCTTAGTATCTTGAACAATAACCAGAACCAAGCCTGTGTTATAAAAGCATACAAACATGATAATAGTTCCACCTTCTAAAAAGCTCCATTAAATCAAATCTTATTGAAGGGAAAAAAAAAAAGAATATTGCTGGTAGAGTTCACTGTAACACATAATACTATAATACATTAGGTAATTCACAGAAATAAAAGACTATATTGGTATTTTCCCTATCTGTTTCTTCCCCCAATTTAGCAACATACACTAATGCAGAATACTATTAATCACCTATATTAAGAAGTTTTAGATACAAATATAATTTTTTTTTTTTCCCTGAAGACTGGATTTCCTATTCGCGACAAAAGCAGGCATATCATTCTGTTCCCAAATGACACCTACCTAATGGACGTGGCACAAACTCAAGAATGTTCTTCTTAACTGGACTTTAGTAAAACCACAGTCCTTTTTACACACCAGTGAAACTGTTATGAGCTCAATGCAACATGCCTACAGTGGAATAAGAACTTAACCATAGAAGTGTGTAAATTTAGTTCTCTCCGAAAATACTGGCATTTTGCATGGATCACACTTGTGACTGGCTATGTATAACAACTACTTCCATGCATTTGTTGTTATATATACATATATATATGTGCGTGTGTGTGTGTATATATATATATATATATATATATAAAGTTTCTATATGTGAAATTGCAAAGAGTCTGCTAGCAATCTCAGCTACCAAAGATTCAGCCAACTGCCACACTGAGAACATTTGCAAGTTAAGCACACTGTCTTCACAATATATTACAAATTCATTTCTGAAAATACTGAGTTGTTCCTTAATACTAGTGGTCCGTACCGCAAGGTCTTAGTTCTTGTTCAAACCACTCACTTCCTTTCTGGCCTCCAACTTTGTTTGTAGGACCAGGGACAGTATTTTTACATTTGTGAGCCCTCTGCCTTACGTAACCAATACTCATTTTATAGTACCACAACATGACCAAGAATCTCATATTCCACATTTTAAAAGCCTCCAACTGTACTTACAGCATTTTGTAGTTGTGCTAAATAACAACCAAAACTAGGACTTGACTAATTGCTTCATAACAAAATAGCTACTCACAACAGCTACTTTAACTAAGATTTAAAAAGAATATATCACTGATCATTATTAGTGCAGCCCATAAAACATAACTATTTTAAATAAGACAACATCAAAACAGAATTTTATTAAATATAAAAGGAGCTGAATGATTGTTCTAACAAGCTGTTGGTGAAAAGTGATCTGGAGTGGCACCCCAGGGACGATATGATTCAACAGTCTATTTAATATTAGAAATTTGTTTCGAGTAAGAAATTCTGGAAAATACACTAAGACTCAGCAAAAGCCTACTGCCTTCTAATTCATCTTCTATCCAGAGAAAAAAAGCACAAAATAAGTCTATGAACCAATACAGCAAATTGAGAAGCTATTAGTGCATACCCTTAGTAACTGTATGTGGTGAACATAGTAATAACTATCATCTGAAAAAAGGCTGTTGAACTGTTTACTAGATATATCCTTACTCCACATTATCCTTATTCTTATTATATGAAAATTTACTAATTTTAATTGTATTAAATGAAATTCATAAAATTCTCCTTTTCTGTTTGCTTTTGTCTAACACTCCCATTTAAACTCCCCCTCACATTTCTCATTTCTATATTCTATGATTCCATGCAAGAGTATAGTACATAGGTGAATTCAAGATACTTAACAGCTTTTTGCCCACCTCTCCCATAAAAAAGAGTTTTAATTATCAAAAGTTTTAATCCCAGTATAATATATATGGTGCAAATAGTACAGTTTCTGGAGTAGAGACAGCTACCAGCTCCATTCCTTCAGGCTTGCATCTCTCTTAGCTTCTACTTCTACTTCTATCAACTGCAGTCTAGCAACATTATGAATAAACATGTGCTGCTTATCAAGATTAACAAACCCAAATATGGCTATGATTCTTTTTTAATACGAACTTGAAGGATTAAATAACTTTTTGGATAACTGACTTCCTAATTTTAGAATTCAAATATCCAATAAATTATTTCATCAAGAGGAGAAAAAAAATAAAAAAAAAGAACTAAAAAAGAAAAACCACCCAACCACCCGCCCTCACTGGGGAAGTTAACCTGAAAAACAATAAAAACCTGGGGCTCAGATGTTAGTACTTAGGTGACTATAGTGCAAATGCCTGTGCTCCTACAGCCAAAAGACACCAACAAAGCACAAGTGGTCTAGAGAGCCTTTCCATTAATCACACATAGGAATCTACTTAACCACAAGCTGAACCATTCTCTGTACCCACTGAGCTGAACACACACACCTGAATCTAGAGCTGAATGACAGACAGCAGGTGTTAAAAACACGTCTACCCAAGAAGTCTCTTCTAGAGATTGAAACAACCACAAAGGTATTTGAAATTTGAGGGCTTATAAAAACACATTTGTCCATAAAATAATTCATGTGTTCAAGACAAGATATGACTAAGAAAAATGGAACTACAGGTAATTACTTCAGTCATCTTTTTTACTACATGACAGCTATGGAAAATTTCTGACTTTATCAAAAGTTATCCATACAGCATACAAGAATTATACTTTCTTAATCAAATACTCTGAAAATGGACATCTGAATGCATGAAGGTACAGTAATGCAATATACTCTTTAAAGTAGGCTAATATCTCCATTTTTTCTAATTCAGGAAACATTGAAGTAACAAAAAGAAATTGATTTCAAATTGTTCTATTTAGATACAGTGTGTTCATCACCAACAAAGTCTCAAACAGTAGGAATGCAAACATTTCAAAAGAAGAAATCCATTAAAGACTTAGAACAAGAATAAAGCTATGTTGGCATGGACAGAATAATGCCACACAAACACTGCATTCCTGGCAGCCTTCCTGAGCAGAGCGACTGAATAGCAGCATTACAAAAACATCCCACTACATTTCCTTAGCGCCAGCCTGTGTCTGAACAACATTTCATTTACTAGCATTTGGATGTGTTTAAACAAATGCATCAAAAACACTTTATAAATCTCTATATAAAGATGAGCTAATCCAATATCGGATATTTAATGAGAGTCCAGAAATTGCATGAAACAAAAGCCCATGTACTTTGAAACTTACACTGAAGTAGAGAAATAGTATGATCCATATAATTTAAATGACTATGGATAGGAACATGCAATCGACTAATCCAAGAATCTGGTCAGATAAGATATCAGAGGTGGTCACAGGGAAGCTCACATTAAATATACAAAGCCATAGCATTATCTCAGCTGAAACCAGTCAAAGTCTGAGCTGCTGCAATCCTTCCATCTTGCTCAACACCTCAGCTACCCTGTCATGCGCAACACTCACAATATTGTATTAGCTTAGTGAGAAGATTCAAAAAAACCATCCACATGAAAATTAACTTGGAGGATTTGCTGCAGATAGATTAGCTCTCTGAAGCAGCTCACTGAGCAGCTGTGTGGTAGTTTGAGTTGATGTGAAGGGAAACTGCATAGCAGAAAAGGCAAGATTAACTTAGGGTGCAGCAAATGTAATTTAGATGGTTGTTAGCCTGAACACCACAAGGGTATGCAAAATACAATTACTCATTTAAGAAAGAAAACAGTTTTGCTACGTTGCTTGAATCTTTAATGCCTTAAGTTTACAATATTACTAGAGTAATTTTTAAGATAAGTGGCAAATGGAGGACAGTACTGCACACTGTGAGATACTATGGTATTTCTTCTGAATCATATGAACTGGGATGACTTCCTGAGTTCTATCAGATCTGAAAGAAATTTCCATATGGAAACAAAACATCAATGCAGTTTTCAGCTTCCTTAACCAGTGTCTTCCCTCCTACTCCCCTGACAAAACCTTTTCTTTCCTTAAGAAAAAAAGATGCTCTGCAAGCACCAAACAGAATAATACCCAGTTTTGCTCTGCATCCTCCAGCCTGACCCCTACTCTGCTGGTTCCAGTAAGACTTGTCCATTTGGCTGTGCATATGCCAAAGAAAATATGCAAGCCAACACCTGTGCTTCTACCTGACTGCTGGGTGCTCATTCAGGACTTACCTCCTAATCCCCATACTCACTGGCCTTTTGAGTCACTCTAAGGCCTGGTGTGTAACAAATTCATATAACACACATAAAAGAAAAAGGAAAAAATATTGAAGATGCCCTTTGTCAATCTTCAGAATATGAAAATAAACACAGTTGAAAAGAAAGATAAAGGGTAAAGGGCAATGTTTTACTCTTGACAGACTTGTAAATCTAAAATAATCCCAGCACTCTTGGCAATTTGCATACTCACTCCACAGTTTAAACAATTTAAATTAATTAAGGGATCACTGGTCAAATTAGTGCTAACTTAGTAAAACATGGCTAGCTAGTCATCAGCTATCAGAGGAAAAGGTGGTCTAACTCTAAGCGAACCAAAACCTGTAATTCTTCCCATCTCATTTTCTGAGGTTACTTCCAGAACTTCCCACAACCAGAGACAAGGTTTTAAATTCATATCACAACAGTGAATCTAAAGCACTAGAATCAGAAATATAGCTTCCATACTAGAACCCTGATATTTTGCATCTAAGCAGGTTAAGTACTGAGTAGTCTTTAAAAACTTCCTGAAGAGCTTTCACTTTGATTTTGGAAAGGCCTAGAGCTTTGTAGCTTGTGAAGCTGAAGCTAGTTTTCACCTAGAACAGAAACAGTAGTGCTAACACCCTATAATCCATTTTTAATCAAAATATACCTGCATTCTTTAGCTTAAAGATCTAGAATGAAGTACCAACTTAGAACAATTAGATACCAAATAATGTTTAGCAAATGTTTTTTTCACTCCACCAGGTGCAGAGAGAGAGAGAGAATAACAGTATTTTTCCCTTAGAATCAGCGGGTTTTATAATAGCCTTTTCCAATCTCACTCAGACATAAAATATGTTTAACAGCTAAATATTAAAAGACACTAAGAAGTTCTAATCCTCATCTTCACTAGCTGAGCAAGTAACAAAGTTATTATTTTCCCCACTACTTATACAGGAAAATGTACCTATATAGGAAAATGTAAATTTAATGTTTTGAGACAGAGGTATTTTTGAAATCATTAAATAATTTACATTTTCATTTCACACACAAAATTGAGGTATTATCTTTTTGTATGCATTAGCACACAAAAAAATTCTATTAAATATTGCATTTTATCTTTATCTTGAAAAAAACATGTAAAATCTTGGACTCAACTTCTAGAAAGTACTTTCTAGACTAAAATACAAACTCCTTCACAAAATTCTCTATAAAATTTATAACCATTTCAAAAGGCAACTGCAGTCGCCTACGCCAAATTAAAGCCCTTTCGCAAAATCATAGTAGTAAACTGTTCATCCCCATCTTCTACAGAATCCAGTATTTTCTCAGATATTTTCTAAAAGCAGTAACAAACTTAGCCAAGTTCTTTCAAATATTAAGCAAAAGTATATCAATAATAATGTTAAAAGGTAACACTAGGCACGAGCTTGGAACAGAAAGACGCCAAAGACCTTCCTGAGAGCTGCAGCAAGTACTAGTTTGCTTGTTGCACACTCTTCTGCCCCTCACTCCCCAAACTTTAGAATTCATTATCACAAACTAAAATTGACACTTATCTCTTAGGCCTTCTGTTGTGTTATAGCTACGTGAATACTCAACCAAGTGAAGCACGAAATAAGTCCTCTCTTGGGAAAGAAAGCAAAAAAGAGAAAGAAGGAAAATGCTTCTGCAGAAGTCAGGAGTGCACAAAAATCCACATGCATTTGGCAACTGGGAGATTCTGCATTTTAATAATTGGTTAGTTTTTAGGATTAAGCATGCCAGAGGTATTAATTTGATACAGAGGAGTAGCAGCAAGACATCTTTCCTGAGAAGAACATATGCCATGGCACAATGTTCATCCTCAATCATTTTTGACATAAGACAAAAAGTGCTAATTTTTTCCCCGTGTCAAATCAGTTTATATCTTTTGCATCTACATTTTAACATTTAAATATCAAAGGGGAATCTTTCATTACTTTACCTTTTCTCTAGATATTCACTGCATGATGATTTAAAAAAGAAATTCAATTTCAAGACATTTTACATTAAGAAGTCTGTTTGAAGCACTGTGGAAAAGACTGTCCTATACAATATCAGAATTTAAAATCATATTGATCAAGAAAACACAATATAGATTCCATTCTCCCAACAGAAAAATATCAAAAATTTTACATTAGGACAAGTAGAAAATAAACGCTTAAAATGAAGAACAAATTTACTTTAATTAGAGGAATACTGATTAGTGATTTTAAAGAAAAAGTGGAATCAAGTATTTGTGCATTTTTGCCACCCAGGTACAAAAAGGACTCCTTAACTAGTCATGGATAGATCCATAAAATAAACCATTGTCCGCAGCAAAAACAATACCAACCCAACTGGCTTGTTTTTTATTTCCTATAAATTTTAGTAGCCTGTTTTAGTTTGATAATTAATTGTTACTATACCTTATTGAGACCTTGAAACAAAGAACTAACTCTGTAATACATGCTGTGGTGTGACAAGTGTTCCAAGACAGTACAAATATAAAAGGGCATAAACATAACCCTAAATAAATTTCAGCCAGGGACCGAAGTATGAAACAAATCTTTGTGGTAAATGATAATGTATTCATGCAATTCAGAAATGCATGTAGAACAATAGCAATCCATGTGATACTTTAAAATATCATCATTTCTGGTGACATCATAAACCATAAGTTGAAAGAATTCAGACAAATTCTTACTCAAAATATACAAAAGTAAAAATCATTGTTTATCTAAAACTTCAGTCCATTCTTCAGCAAACAGATTTTAAACAGTGTTATATAGTCAAAGTGGCCTATGCAAATGCATGTTTCATACATATGAATCATCATGAACTGATGAACTAGATTAACTTAATAGCACACTAATTAGAAAAATGTTCAGCTATGGTTATTGGAAAGTTACAAGAAATGTATGTAAACACATTTGGGTAGTCCATTAGAAATTAAATACAAAGACTTTATTGCAACCAAATAAATACTAAATTTTACCTTTTCTGGATTGTAATATAAAGATTTCAAAGTTGTAAACAAGGGTGGACAGCCTTTACTGAAGTTAACCCTCAGGAACTTATCCATTAGTTCTCTAAATTTTTCACCTAGAAACAGAAGTGTATTGGTTACATGTCAGTGATTTCAAGTGTTAGATAAATATAAACACTAACTGGTGTACAACTCTGGATAATAAAAGTAATTGAAGAATTGCAATTAAAGGCCATCATTATTCATCATGTCAATGTGTTAATAACAAGAAACATTATTAACAAAAAAAATAATGCCCTAAAAGCAGTTAGGGCAAAATGCTTCAGTTGTTTGGATTTATGAGGTTGCCAATGGG
Organism: Crypturellus undulatus; assembly: GCA_013389825.1. Classification (NCBI taxonomy): domain Eukaryota; kingdom Metazoa; phylum Chordata; class Aves; order Tinamiformes; family Tinamidae; genus Crypturellus; species Crypturellus undulatus. The sequence goes on along the minus strand of VWPW01028657.1, from coordinate 303,663 downwards.
AAGGCATAAAAACAGCCTTTAAACATGTAAAGTCTGTTAGAAAGAAAAAGCATTAAACTGCTGGTTACACAGAATGTCACAAGGGATACTTCAATAAGCACTGAATAAAAACTCTAATCGTAAGAGTAACTAAGCATGAGAATACATTACCATGGAGATTTTGCAAAAGTCCCATCTTGGGAAGATTTTATGATTAGATAAATTTGTATTAGAAATAGCGTAGATATTTTATCAGGCTTTGAGGAAGAACAACAAACAAAATGAACTCTCTACCTCTCTTCCAGTCCTACTTTTTTTTTTTTTTTTTTTTTTTTTTTAAATGAGTAGGACATTACTTCCAATGATATGATTGTTTCTGGAATCAGAAACAGAACACTGGGCTTCAGGAGGATAAACTTTGTATCAGAATTACCTTTGCAAAAAGAAACTGTCAAAAAGCTAATTATTTGATTATAACTTCAGTTCAAACCAGAGCATTTGCAGTAAGATGTCTAACCAAAAAATAATTGCTTTTCATGTTCTTACTCCTACGAATATCAGCAGTTGCAGAATAACTTTCTCCTCCAGTACTGATTTGTGTTCATTTATTTGTTTGCTTTGCATAGAAACGAAGTTGCTGTGCTTCACTGCTGATTTTGGAGCACACACTAACTTTCTAAACAAAAACTGCTACACAATACTAACATATACCTATAAAGCAGTTTTAACAACTGTCCATTTCATTCAATAGGTCAAATTAAAAATGCATTACCAAATGTGTTTAATGAATAATTTTAGTAGACACTTAGAATACCAATATATTATTCCTTTGTATATAAAAAAATCTTAATATACATTCTACCAACTCTATCTTTTTACCATTGCTATTGTGACTGATAGAAGTAACTCGCATTCTTCCTTGGCTATACTAAAACAAATCACCAAATACAGCAACTCCTACCATCTGTGGATAGGAATGAATTGCCACTCTCTGTGGATAGGGACCAAAGTGCCAAGACCCAGGCACTTTGGTCAGTTTGAAACAAACTCCATACCCAAAAAAAAAAAAAGTAAACAAAAAAACAAATTGCACTCTTCCTTCAAATCGTTGATTTTTAGCCAAATCAGGAAGATAATCTGTAACACACGTAGCATGACAGGGACAGAGTGTATGACAAAGTCTGAGGAGCAAATCATCCTTTTAGTGAGAGGCTGCAGTTGAGTGTTTTAAGTCAATTCTGAATCAACAGACAACAGCTCTAATACGTTTGTTTAATCATGAGGGCAGAAAATAAGCATAATTGCTAGACATAATTCTATTTAAATGAACACTAGGTATGAAACTGGACTAGGAAAAATGATAAAACAACTTAAAGCATTCATCAGGAATCAAAGTCAATGACAAAACATCCTATTAATAAAATTATGGAATAATTTTGCAGGTTATTTCCTTGCTTACTATGTATTAGCATAAAGAATTTTATTTTATTGCCATTTCAGAAGAAAAACAATTACTCATCATGTAGCTTTTTAAATGCTGTAAAGTTTTGCATTTTGGATTTTCAAAGAAAATATCCGGGATTTAAGACTGATCTGATAACTTCCTAACTGGCCCTCTTATGAGGCAATTACAATTTTGTTACTGTACACAAGAAAAGATGTATGCCTCCTCAGCAACACACACACAGAAGTTGTTTAGTTTTTAAAGGCAACAACACATGACACTTGGTAAGTGAGCTAAACTGAAAACTAAACTCAAGAAATCAAATGCATAAGCAAGGATATTGGGAATTTGAAGCTAAGCTTAGTTTTCAACAGGATGTTTCTGAACATGCACTTTGTATTTTTTTGCAATTCTTTTTTTCCATAGGAGCTGCAGTGCATACAAACATAACCACACCATATATACATACACATCGCTATACCCCAAATTAATATTTTTACAAGATTAAATAAATTAATCTCCTTCCCTCCACTTAAGAGGAATGTAGGTTGCTGGGGTTTGGCTTAAAGAAGTTCCTTGCAGAACTGAGGGTATTTGTGCACTGTAGTTTCATATAACTTCTAAAAAGGGTATAGTCTCTGAAAAGAGTTAGCTGTCAATTCATACTACAATATACTGCAGAACTAACTTTTCCCCCTATTTATATTAATTTAAGAAAACAAAGTTGTTTTACACTTTGGTTTTGCACTTGAATGGTTCCATAAAAAAAGCACTGTACACCAAGAAGATACCCAGTTTCACAGAATTGCTTTGGTATTTTCTGGTACTAGAACAACTGTGAGGAGCTTCTTCACATTTGTAATACTGGGATTGTTATATGCACTTTTCAGAACTGGTTTCCAACTTTATAAACTTGAGAATGGGCTACCTTGAGCAAGATGATTTTTTTTACCTCCAGAATGTGTTATTTTATGCAAAAAAGAAAAGTTTTAAGTTAAAAAAAAAAAAAAACAAGAAGCCAGGATTGCTAGAAGTCTGTAAAGACGCTAGACTAACTAGTTTTCTAGCTTCTATTGACTTTTACATTTTTGAGGCAATCTACATTGTAGCATCAAGACCAACTGACGTTTCACAAGTACTGAACATTTTCACAATTCACAAATAAGCTATGATAAATAAATCCATTCTTTTAATCCAAAAGCTCACTACACTTCTACCTTTTAGCTGATGACTATTAACTTGCCTGACATGCATAATTTCTCTGCTCCTGTACAAGACTTAAAAAAAAAAAAAAAAAAAACCTATACACAATTCCATATTGTCATTTTATCAATGAAAACAACATCACAAGCTTGGCACCGTTGTAATAGAGTGTATGAATTTTTGCTCTCAACTCGTGAAATTCTTACAAATGTACCTGTCTATTACAAGAGAAATGTATGCATGTCATTTTGTATGTGTACAAACAGGTATTAAATGTATATTCAACATCCTGACAAAAACTTAAGAAAAACAAGCAAAAAGATATAAGTATTATGGAACAGATATGCAATGTGTTACCTGAAACAAAGTTTAAAGGTATTCTTCTAGGTGAAACTGCTCTGGGATGCCTTTTACTAACATCTTCATAAATTTGAAGCCTTTCTTCTAAAGTGCCTATTATCAGTAAATATAATAGATATAAGTAACAACAGTGATAAAAGTATGTTCTACTAAAGGTTTTGAAGTATTGAGAATAGATTTAAAATATATAATTTGGACTTAAAACAATTTAAACATTTCAAGCTATTTTTTCATTAGATCACAAACACTACTGTGTAAAACAGTGTATATAAAAACATGGTATACTTAGTATGCAAAAAACAGCATTAATCATTATACAGATATTACGTTGCAGTCAAAAAATTGCCTTGCACCTTCAAACAAACAGTGCTGGAGTTCGATTTCTTTCAGATATACACTCTGTGGAACCATTCATACTTGAGCTTAAAATTTACAGCTTTAACTGCATCCGTTTCAGAAAAATACTTAAAACACTCAGAGAAATACATCCTGTATCTAAATCATAGGTCTACAAATAGCTTACTTTATCAGTATGCTTTTATTGACTCTGTTGGCATCAAAAATGTGGCCCAATACTGCCAGTGTAAGTACACAGCACTGGCAATACCTCCTGATTAAGTAGCTTTCCTTTTGTTACAATTTTCTTCCCACTCCTCCCCTTTCCCCCATAATATGCTTTGGAGCTCCAATGTGGTTAGAACATAAATAAAACTAATTCGTTGCTTTTGAAATTCCACATTCACAAAATTAAAATCTGTTTTGCCTTTTTTTTTTTTTTTAATTCACCAAGTGTTTAATTACAACTGGATGTTCAGATCAAGACATATGTTTAAATCTGGTTTCTTTCCAAGAGGAAAAGAATCTAATCTTGTCACTGAGCTCTGATGTTGGGGAAGGGGGAATCTTACCCAGTGCCTCCCAGAGATGTGCAATTTTAAGAATCACATTTTAAAATAACATTAAGATTGGAACTAAAGCATATAAAAATCCCTAATTGAAGTCACAAGTTGGAGCTCCAGAACTTACCATGGGGGAGGAAATAGTCCTAAGAACACCTAAAAAATAAAGTAGCATTATTAGTTTTTTAAATTAGAACAGTTTTAATCAGGATCTTAATATCAAACAAAAATAATACTGCATTGATTCTTTGTTAAGTATACTGAAGGTGTTGACATGTAAATGTATTTCAACTGAATCTAGTACTTGAATATTATTATTTCAAACAATAAATTCACAATTTTCAACTCTAAGTACAATAGAAAAAAACAAATGACAATAGAAAAAAAACAAATGACAAGACTGGTCTTTACATTTATGTAAGAAATTAAGTCCAACCACAAACCATATTTTCCAGTCATACTAAATCAAGACTGTAAAACTTTCTAAAACAAAGCTTGTTGAAAAAATGCAGCTATATTATCTATTAATAATATTTTGGGGACTTATGATTTATGATGTCATCAGAATTACTCCACTAAAACTTTTAAGTGGTGAATTGTGAAATACAGGAAGCCATTCTAACGCATGGACTGATTGATACATGTAAAACTGCGAAAGTTACCATTGTAAAGCATTTATTATAGTATCTATTGCTGCAATAGTATGATTAAAAATAGCTATTTTTCTGAAAGGAGAGAACAGAAATTACAGAAGCTATTTTTGGGGGAAGTGAAGATAAGAGGTGGAAGGAACATTTTTATCATGCTTATAATCTTTTCTTCCAAAAAAATCTACCTTTTCATAGAATTAAATATCTTTAAAAGCTCAAAGCAAGTTTTCCAGTATTTCTCTACACATCATAGAAATAGGTATAATCCCAACACATATCAAAATAATGTACACAATCAACTGCAACATAAAGAGCAATGAACTGCCTTTCAGCTTCCATATTCATGCATGCCAAGGAAAGACTCTTGGGTGACCACACTAACAAATGCCCATTTAACTCCAATTTCTACAGAAAGACATGCTGTTTGTTTTCACACGTGTGCAACTCCCAGTGAAAAAATTTTTAGAACAGAAACAGGATTATTCTATTCAGGCTCAGAAGAAATAGAATTTTGGGAGGACACAAGCTTCTCAATCTAAAATTCTAATGCCATATGAACAGAGTAATGTTTAAGTATACTTAAGTAACATATATTTTCAGTGTATCAGCGTATTATCACTTACTAGGTTGGAGGGCCTTTTCCAAACCTTCATAGTAATACCAGTTTTCTGCATTGCGCTCAATTAATTCCTTGTATACTTGACCAGCTTCTTTTAGTCTTCCCAACTTCAGTAACATTTCTCCTAAAAACAATCCAGCAAAAGGGTGAATTTACATGAATTGTGATTTACATGAAAAATCAGCACACATGGCTTTGAGTGAAGTTCAAAAAACTAGGTGCCTATAACTGGGCTTCATCATATATAGATACTTAGGAAGAGGCTTTTATTTTCTAAAGGTGTTTACTTGCACCTTACAAGTACTACTTAAAGCTACCCACATATAGAGCTGTCCAATGCAATTTGGAGGTGTTCAGCATTTCAGAGAAACAACCTCATTTGAATGTTTGTATTTGTGTATTGAAACTAGCTGTTGCGATCATCACCGCCGAAAAACAAGCAACCTTTCCCTCCTCTCAGAACTCCAATATCCAACAGTGCTACTTCTAGCAGCTACATCTACATGTCATATCAGATGGGATCAGTTGCCGCAGCTGTTTGCTGGTAAATTTGACTGTGCAAACAACAAGCAGTTAAACATATCCTATCACATTCCATAATTTCTGCATATTCAGGAGTACTCCAAATGCACAAAACAACTGTTGGCTGTTTTAACTGATTAAAGTTGTTTCCTTTAAAGATGAATTAGTTCAAGAAGGAAGCAAGAATCTGATACTTTAGTTTGAAAAAAAAAAAAAAAATCACTGACACCGCAAGAGTATTCTTATTCATAAAACTCTTACTAGTCATTAGATTAAAACTGAATTTTAACTTACAAAAAAGTCCCTCTAGTTACACTTACACTTTACATCATTATCTTTGATATCTCCTCTCCTGTATCAGTCTACTTATATACACTACCCACTTTGATAGGATAAGCTATCAGAACACATAAACGCACATATGGTATTACTATCTTCTTTAGAATAGCTGACTCAAATTGTTTCAAGATTTTACAAATTTTTTTCCATGCCATATCTTTCTGAAAGTTAGCAGCAAAAGTTTCTTACAAACTTACCTTTGATTTCTTCTACTATTAGCTTATCACATATTTGCTTTTCATATGTCTCTATATGTTCTAAAGACTCTTGAAATAAATCTGCCTCTCTCATCACTTGATTTTGGTACAAAATCAGTTCACTGTATTCATAATCTATTTTATTAGGAGGAATCTGGGAGGAAAAAAAAAAGAAAAAAGCAACAGATTAGTTTATATATACCACCTACTTTTACTTCAACTGTATGTATGCAGTATATGCCATTGAGGCAACAGAAGATATCATAGATCATACATAGAAGATCTATATACCTATCTAAATGATAAAAATGTAAAAGTCACAATACTCACAAGAAAATCAAACTCATTCAGGATATATTATTACAGAAAAGTAAAGGGTTTTTTGTATTAAGGCTTTTGTATTTCACTGTTTCTATAATTACATAGAAAATTAAAAACACTCTTTGTCTTTCCTCGTACAGTTCCATTAAATTTGCAGAGATCTGAGTAGTTTCATTCCTCCTAAAGGAGTGAGACACTCAACGACCGAGATCTGCAGCAGGGTTGTGAACTCTTTCAATACTTCATTTCAGTATAACTGTGATTCCGGATCAAGCTCAGACAAAAGGAGCCCCCAGACATCGGGTCCAGCGTGACAAGTGGAATTTTTCAGATGGAAAGCAGACAATTGGCTCTCCAGCTCCGTGTGCTCTGTGCTACACTTTAGTCTTCCTACGGGAACAGCCTCAGCGTACAAGCCTGGAAAGCCTGTTCTCAAGTCACAGAAAATCCTTTGGGGGTCACCTGCCACCTGCACATATGGGATTTGCTGGAGGCTGCAGTGACACTAGCAAGTGTCCCCAACCCCCACTGATGCCTCATCCTGTCCCAGTGGATTCAAAACTCTCCCTTTACAGAATCACAGGATGGTTGAGGTTGGAAGAGACCTCTAGAGATCTAGTCCAACCCCTCCCATCACCCTTGAAGGGAGAACTCCCTAAAAACACATTAGGCCATGGAAAAATCTTCCTGGAGTCATAATAATTCATACTAAGTTCTGTTCACTAACATACACAGAAACTACTTGAATTACCACTGAACTAGAATTTCAGAGATGAAATGCAGAAGCCTATAGCCTATATAAACACCCAGTAGGTCTATACAACAAATTACCAAATGAAATATACTACCTAATTTGATATTGAACAAGGAAAGACAGTTATAATCTGTATGCTTATATTTTTCCAAATAAAAATGAATAAACCAAAAGGAGCAGCTCAGCTTGACAAAATCAGCTAATGATTTTTTCCTCCATGACACTACATACTGATCTACAAACACTTGAAATCACACTGGTCAAAGGGTTTTCTGTCACTTTTCAGTTTCCTGAAACACAGACTTTATTAAGTAAACAACAAAATATAAAACTATAGAAAATAAACCTATTAAATTGGTTAAAATTAACATTCACATCAAAAGAATCTTGTCATAAAGCACTATACTTCCCGACCTCTAAGTGCACAAGGTTGTACAAGATTTTATATTTTTGCAGCACACTTTGAATTTTCAGATGGAACTTTTAACAGTACTTTTTAATTTTTTTTATTAGAAAAAGGAAAAAGAGGAGATGTTCTAAAAATAACATAGCTACACAAAGCACTGTAAAAACATGTATATTCAACTCCAGATATCACTTCTATGGCTGAAAACAACAGCATTCAAATATTTTTACTAACTTGCATATTTTAACAAGTAACAGCTAATAGAATAAACAGCCTAAACTTTGCACATGTAAGAGCTGACAGGTAGCACCTAGTCCTCTCCATTCCATAACCAGGAACACTTGCTCTATGTCCATATGCATTTTTTTTTACTCAATTTCCATCCCAACTAGACACCAAACACCACTAACAACATTTTGTTGTTACCCAGAAAGCATCAACCACTTCACAGAACCGACACATGCAGCAGCATTACCAGCTTAAGCCTGTTTCCTTCCGACTGCAGAGATTTATCAGTTAGCACCACTGCAGCACCACAAACCTGAGACTACAGGCATCACTTTACATGAACTTTCATTTCTTTCTTTATAAAAGCATCCTCCCCTCCAATAGAGAGCCCTTGTATCTAGCACTTAAATGTAAGTACAATTTTGGCACAACGGGAATTGTTTACAGACCTCAAATATAAAAAGCTCACTCTAACAACCTTAAGTCTCAAAGGCACAAACAAAACACATGCCAATTAACTTTCTCTTTGCCTTTCTGGACAAGATTTCTTTCCTAACATAAAAAAGTGAAATGCTAATGAAGCAAATGAATTACCTTTTATATACATGGCAAATCTACTAGAAAGACACTATACTTACCATCAGTCTCAAAAGAAACCTATACCATCTTTACAAGTCTGATAAGAATTTTTTTTTAATAGAAAATTTTGAAATCTAATTAACCTTTAAAGATGCAACTCATCTGAAGACAAACAGCTCATGATCCCAATACTTAAGACTGGACAATGAGATCTTAAAAACAGAAAAACAGATCCTGTAAGATGTGCTTAAATCCATTATTGTTATTGCTGCACAATACATCTTAATTTTTTCCCCCATAAGAATTATGATTCTTGACAATCAGAGCTTCAAACTTGTCTTCAAATCAATCCTACTGTTTCAGAAGAAATTCTTCCTTTCCTAGGCCAAATACACTTTACAATCAATGAGCTGCCCTAACATAAATGTCACTGAAAGAACGTGATAATATGCAACCAAAGCATCCCTAATAGGAGACCCCCAGAACTCCAGAGGTTTTCTGTCCATATCTGTTGTTGTGGGCCTGATGCAGAAGTTAGGAATAAAATAAAAATTAAGAACAAAAATTTAGCTCTAGAAAAGAAAGAAAGAAATGGGACATACAGCAGTAGAACAAAGAGTATAATTATTTTACACCTTGGTTCCCAAGGTTCAGATTCTAAAGTGATATTGAATCTGATTTAACTTCTACAGCACAGGCTGCTACATTTCCTGCAGCAGTATCTACATTCAATCTCATAACCTGTTTTTGACTGAAACATTGTACATCTGGCTAATTTTCAGTTTCCAGATGGCAGGCAGTGCTGATCTGGAGACACAAAAAAAACAGAAAATTCACCATTTCCCATGATAACTTAACTATTAGAATAAAACTGTCTGTCACAAAACGCACTTTAATAATCATTTGAATATACCATTCAATTTCTAGCCATGAATTCTTATGTTCTGCACTACCTAATCTTCTTAGATATTGTTCTTGCCCAAGAGAGCATCTATGTTTGGAGCTAAATCATCTAATTTTCTTTTGCTTAAAATAAGCAAAATGGAACCTCAATCTAAAACTGCAGGTCATTTTCTTTAGTCTGTTAACCCTTCCCATATTGTTTTTTTCAAATTCCAACATTATTAACAGAGTCATCACAAAGTTTTGCCTTCCCAATAATATTTTCAGTGTTTTACAGAAAAGACTCTTCCTGCTTCTCATAAATAAGGGGCATAACTGCGTAAGTCTTCGCTGAAGAGACAATTTCACAATAAAATAAGCTAACTGCAGTCTGGACCAACAGAGTTCCTTCTATGACACCCTCTCCTCTTTGTCCCCTCATCTCAGATTTTAAAATCCAGTCAATGAATCCTTAAAACAAGTGAGTATTTCTCTACCACTTTAGCTTCTTGAACCAGGCCTCCACAGATCAGACAGTGCTGCACAAGGAAGCAGTTAGAGCATGAAGCAGAGGTCATACTACTGCTTTTGGCAGCAGTCTGCCGATTGCTAGCTCAGTTAATCATACATGTGAACATCCTCAAGATGCTCAGATGAATGCATCTAAGAGAGTCACCTACAAGAAAAATGTCAAGTTACTGTTATTTTATTAACTGCTGCCTGTCTACTTTTAAATCACACCTAAATGGGCAGAGATGCCTGAATAATCTACAGCAAATGTATATAGATGCCCTGCATCACCATTATTTAACAATGGTGAGACCTTTTACCAAACAGATTTTTTATTTTCTCCTTTACTCATTAACACTGATAAACAGTCAGTTACATCAGGGCTAACAAACTGCCATGAAACTCTGCAGAAACTGGTTTGATGAAGATTCCCACTCAGTAGTAACGTGGAAACCCTTCAGTCATTCAAGACTGCTTTTAAAAGCTTGACCAATGACAAAGTAATCAATTAAATAAGTTACAGATGTCCATATATTAGAGAGAATTTATAGAATGAGACAAGAGGAAAGATTTAGAAAGTAAGGTCAGGAAGAAGTGCATCTTCCCAGGGATCCATGAACTATTCTAACTCAACCATTTTAAATGTATCACCAGCATACAACCATGTACAACCATCACACACCATCAGCCCACAACTCAAGGCATCCATGTACTGTTAAACACCCAGAGACAGCAAAACTGTAGATGTGGGAGCTCTTAAGAGATAAGTATGGTAAAAAATGAGCTCAGATTTTACTCAGGGGCTCTTCTGGACCCAGCACAGCAATCTCTCTCAAGTGGCCATGCTCTGTGTGCACCTACAAAAAGCCACTGTGCACACAATTTATTTTTGAAAGAGAAATGGAATCTAATATACACTTATTTGGGGGACGGGGGTAGGGTTGGAAGCAGGAGAGGAAGAGCAGGCAATACAATACATAACTGTATATATCTGTTTCAGAAAAGAGACAAAAGGCTTGACATAACTAATATTCAGGAAACTAGTCTGACATTTATGGCATATTTCTGTCCTTTCATACTTGATCAGCTTTTCTTAATTTGCTTGTGAACAGCATTATGATAAGCAACAGTTAAACAGATCATATTATTTTATTCAATTTATGAAAATTTCCTAAATATTAAAAAACAGACTGACCAAACAAGCATTGTGATAACTCGCATAAGAGACTCCACGGATTCAAAATATTTTTCAGTGGGATAAGTTCTTTAAATCTTATTTAGCCACTCATGACTCTTTAATGAAGGTACATCATGAGTCTTTCTGCATACCAAGCATATGTGCACACAACTCTAAAAAAAAAGCATTAACAATATAACCACCATTCTCTCCAAAGGACCAATGCTAGTGTTAAATTCTCTTAGTCCTTGGAATTTCTAACAGTCCTCTACAATTCTTCACTAGCAATTTTTCCTTTTACACCCCCAGTGCCAGCATTTATTTCAAAATGAAATTCAGATGGGCTTTTTCATTCACTGCAACACAATGACTTTTTTGCTGAAAAACACTCAGATGATGTTCCAATTTTCACTTAAATTCCCTGCTAAAGTTTTTATACAACATTGGCATTACTGCTCTTTTCAGGTAGCAGATTATATGCCCATGGCTCACAATGTCTTCTGTTGACTGCATCACAGATCACCAGGATGCCAGCAACAGACCCTCCCAGGAAACTGTTTTCTACCAAATGTGTCTGAGAGCCAGAAACTAAACATTTTCATATAGGATATGACACTGCTTAAAAAAATTACACACTAAAGTATTTTGCTGCGTATTTCCAGCATAATTTCCCACTCAGACATCTCCATTTTTCTTTCTACATTCCAGAATAATTGACACATCCATTCTGTTCAGTTAGTTTATGGTTTGGAGTTATAAGTGACAGAACAAGTGAATAACACCTCTCTCAAGAAACTATATTCAGTAACGTCGGCATTGTATAATTTGATTTATTCCAACAAGTGCCAGTGACACCAATTTTTTTTCCCCAAAAGAGGAAAATAAAGCTAACTCTCGTGCTGCTTTGACACCAAACACAGGTTTTAAGTGCATAATGACAACCTCAGGGGAAAAAAAAAAAAAAAAAGATGGGGTAGAAGGGGGAGAGTGTGTGCAAAGCAAGCAAGAGTACATGCAAGAGCAAGCACAAGAATGAATATGCATCCAACAGGACTTTCTGAAGCTCTACCTGCTGTATTGCAAGACACAGGTTCATTACAAGTTTCCTTTGATTAAAAGTCTCACAAATATTAAGCTACTAAGTTTCCACACAAGCCTGTTCTTATATCCTCAATGCTAAGAGCCTATTGCCAGGGAACAAGCAAGCCTATACAATCTGCATCAGTTGCTAGATGCTGGGAAGAGACTTCATGGAGTTAAATGTTAAAAGTAAAAGCCTCACAACTAGAAATTTCTAATTCTTAAGTACAGTTATTCAGATTGTCTCTTTTATACAAAAAATGAATCACAGAATTACAGAATGGTTGATGCTGGAAGGAAACTCTGGAGATCTTCTAGCCCAGCCCCCTGTTCAAGAATGTTTTCTTTTTGTAAGCTCAAGTCTTACCTGTTGGGTTTTTCTAAACTCTTCAAGTAGTTTTAAGGCCATATCATAGTCTTTCAACAAGTGATATGCAATTGCATATCCAATCCAGGAAGCCCGTTGTGTGGGACGCAGCTGGAGTAGCTGGTATCTTGTCTCCTTGAGTAAAAGAAAAGCAATTTAAGTGAACATGGACATTAAAAGGTCATTAAATAATTTTTATGATTTAGCGCTACTACTGCTAATATTTCAAAAGGATCTTTTGAAAGTTCCAAGCTCAGCATTTTTGTTGAACTCTACCAATATAGTGAAAAGCAGCATGTTCTTGCTCTATAAATCTGTAGATTAGATTGGAAACATAGGATTTACAGCATGAAGCACTAAAGAAAAAAATCTGTTGGAAGATTTTTTGAACATACATTTTTGAGAACACCTATTAAGGGCCTAAATTATTTCCAAAAATATATGATGGAACTCACTACAACTGAAAGAACAGTTTTGCTCTCCTCATCCCCAAGCCCAAGGTTCTGTTCCTAACACTGCTCCGACACTCCTCAGACCTCCTCTTCCTGACCCAGTCCAACTCCATAAGCCAGAGGGCTGCCCTTCTGTCAGGGAATTTACCCTACTTAATGAACGCCAACTAAATGTCACAGCTCAAAGTCCAAATTGCTGCCTCACATCAAACCTAAATAACATCTTTCCCTTTGACAGCCAAATCACTTCAGTCACTTTTTTTTTTTTTTTTAAACATCCCTGGTGTCAATCCCACAATAAACCATGAATTAACACAGCTTCAAGTTTGGAGACAGAGAGAAGATGGTCCACAATATTTAATAATGCCCTTCAAGATAGATTCAAGGCAGTTTTAGCAGCAGAATATAGTGTCTTTCAAGATTCTATAAGAGACAGATTTATCTAAAACATTTCAAATTCATGAATTTAGTATTTTTTTTCTTGAAACAGCCTTTCACAGGAATAGACCTTTAAAAAAAAAAAAGTTTCCTATCCCATAGTGATATCTATTTCAATAAGCACAAACGAATAAAAACTAAAAACCAGTAGGATTAGGGAAATAAAATTATTGACAAGACTACACTGCTCTTGTTTCACAGCTCATTGTTATTACATAACAAGTTCAGAAGCACTGATAACATTTTGTACCTCCAGTATGTATCATTAAAACATTGCTTGCAGTACTTCACAAGGACACAGTAAGTACATACTTTTTAAAAAAGGAAAAAAAAAAAAAAAAAAAAAAATTAAATATTTTTTTTTAAAAAAAAAAAAAAAAAAAAAAAAAGTCTTACAATTTTAGTCTTTTTGTTTTAATTCAACGAAGTTGAAAAAGCAAACAGTAGAGACCCAAGTCAAGATTAAGTAAAATACAGGGGGTTTCAAATACTTGTTAAGTGTCTAAGGAATTTAAATCAGTTGGTTTAGAATTTAGAATTAGATTTAGAAATTTGAGATTTAAAAGGTAATCCACAAATATAACTGTACAGAGTAACTGTACTTCTGAGGTCTATTCTCAATTTTATATAAAGCTCTATTGCCATTTATCTTCATGCTTCTTCAACAAGAGCTCAAAACACTTTCTACTTTGAAACAGTAAACAAAACTAGAAACAGAATTACTAGTGTTAAAGTTAATAATCGAGTAACAGAATAATACTAATGGTAATAGAATAGAAATGCAAATACAATACTTACTCTATATCCTTCTAAATCCCTCATTTGAATCTGCAAGAGAGAGAGATCTCTCAAAATCTGGAGATTATCTTTATCCAGTTTGAGTGCATTCCGATAACATTTGATAGCTTCATCATATTTCTTGTCAGAACGCTGCAACAGGCCATACACGTGCCAACCTAATGCACGTTAAGGAAGACGCACAATTTTCAAAGTAACTATAGTGCATATGCTACACCAAACAATTTGATATTTTCCTTGAAGCTCAGTACTGTTGTGAATTTAGTTTTATTACTTCAAATTGACTTAACTGATAACATTTTTAAACCTTAAATATTTCCAAATTAGCAATAAAAATAAGCAATAAAAATACTTTTAATATCTTGTAAAGTCATATTCATTAACCTCCTTCAAAATAGTCAATAACAGGAACAACTGTGGTTCAAGAAAAATTATTCCTAAAGCTATACCGTTTTAACATACCACTGTAATTACACCAGACTGACTCCAAAAGTGTCTCACTCCACTAGAATAGTTACTGGAGAAGTTTTATTACTGGAGAAGTTTTATTCTTCCCTACTTGCCTATCTGCAACTTCAGTAAGTCTCCATATCTCACAGTAAGGGATAAACAGAGGTACATTTTATTGAAAAAGGAAATATTAGCATGTCTGTCTCTTCTTGGTTGTCAGATTCACAGTATCCTAGATTTCCAGCTCTACTGTGTCATTTCAATAGACTTTTTTTCATACAACCTTGTTTACCCTGAAAAGGCTTTGAATCCAAAGCATGAAACCAAGAGATGTCATAGCAACACATTACACAGTGTGTTTGTGTCAGCCTGAGAGCTTATGAAAAGAAAAATTACTTGGCAAGATCTATCACTTGTTACTGCAGGTTAGTACTGGCTCACTGAGGCAACATATTCTCCAGTAGTAATTCTGATCTTATTTTGATCTTCAAATTAAGAGTGACTCAGAACTCTCTCATGAACATCTTCCACATGCCTTCTTAAAAGAAGAAAACATCACAAATCTTGGAAAGAGGTATATGCATCCTGCAGCCACTCTTAATTACAAAGATGGCACAAACAGCTCATAGGGCCAACAGCCAAAACTTTAACAAGAGTTCCCATTCTACTGACCTGAAACAAACCCAGACCTAGCCTTTCCTTCCAGAGTGTCATTCATTTTGATATTTTTCATTCTAAAGTAAGCCAAGAAAGTACATCAAAATTTCAATGGGTTAACCTGGTCAGATTAACACAGGAAGCAAAATTATGATTTAAATAAACAAACTCCTTCTCTCCAAGAAGGACGTAATGTCTGAAGTTCTAGATATTAAGAGATAAAACAGACCTGTAAATATGAACTGAAGGAAATTTCTGATCCACAAGGAAGCGACTGCTTTATGTTTCTACAAAAAAAAAGTCATTCCATCTGACAGCATGACAAAAAAAATCATGCATCTTTGTGACTGTCTTGCATTGTTGCCATTATAATTTAAAACTAAAGATGAGAAGGGAGAAAAATGATTTTGGGTATAGTTGTAAAAGTTAACTTAATATCCTTACTTTTCTCTATAAATTCTGTCAAATGTATTTGAGTTCAAGCATTCAGGACATGGATCAAAGGCATAAGTAGTACTTTAACGGAACAAGTTCATGAAATGGCAATACAACCTTGAGCAGGAAGATTCAGTCCAAAATACTTTATGTGTACTTAGCACTAAAGTCATGTCTTGAAGAACACACTAGGAACCACTACAAGAAATCACACATTTAGAAATAAGTCTGTACCATCAAGTATAAGAAATCACAACAGCTGGTAGCGGCCAATAAAGTAAGATGTCAGAATTGTCTCCTATAATAAATTGGTGTAATTTTCCATGTGTGCTTAAAATATCTTGAAAATACAACACATCTTCTGTAACTTTTACTCTCAAAATAAGCCAGAAGCTCTAACCCAACCAAGATTCAAGTTATGCCAAGGATGGCATATGAAATTCATTCATAATTTGATCAGAAACTTTTTGTACTCCTGAACAATTTTAAGCAGCTAGCATCCCCCAACTCTCAAAGCAAGTAAAGGGAATTGCTTAACGCTACAGAAGAATTGAAAGTTTCTTCTATTCTTCCACATATCAAAACACTGATTAGTTGTATTTTATCACTATCTACGAAGTGCCTTTCTACAAAGAAAAGCCGTAACTGATGTAAGAAACTACAGGCACATACGCTAGTACCCAGAAATAAAAATATGCAGATGCACTGAACAGACATATCCAGCATTTCGCTTTAATCCAGAGGGCAAGGACTAAGGTCATATAAATCAGAGGCTATTCAAGCTTTAGAGAACTTCCTGAGCTCTACTTGGGTTATACTGGTGATAAGCAGGGCTTCAAGCTTTCATTAGAACCTCATGGCTCATCAGAGGCATTCCCAAATGACGTAGGAGGAACCCTTATTAAAATAACAGCCTCAGATCTCCTTCTCATGGACTACAGTATGTTGACTTCTAGCCTTAATTCTTCCTACATACTATTAGGAGAGATTCACACAGCAACACTAATGTTACAGCAGTTGTTTTCAAAGTGCGATAATAAAATAGGTTTACTGTTTCTTGAAATACCACAAATGAGAAAAGTAGTTCTGCATGAATTGATAACTCTCAGCCTGAGGGGACTCTGTAGAACTGGACTGGTACGGTGGAGGACAAAGCTGAACCTTCTTTCTTGCACACAACAGCTATAAAGTCTGTTACCATGGATGGAGCCCAAGAAAATGAATGTTTGCAGCTAAGAGGATTCAGATGAGTTTATACTTTCTTCAAAGTCACAAGACAGAAAGCCCTTGTAGCCCTCTAATGAGTAAAACAATAATTCAAATTCACCATACTCAAAATTCCCTGATTTTAGGTTAAAATAAATAAATAAGAGTTGTCTTGCCTCCCCCCTCAAATCAGACTTCAAACAGCACAGATTCTTCCAGCAAGGTCTCCAGCATTTGCAGACAAGTCTTCTCAGTAATTTTAAGTGTTAGGGACTACACTTAAACAGGGACTACACAGGGATTTTAAGAGTTAGGGATCCTGAGAGATGCTACCCTGTTGCTTCACTTAGGAAACCAGAATCCTTAAGCACTCCTCCCACATATCCTGGATTTTTTACTCCCCTAATTTAAGGTGCCAGAGTCCTTGCACACAGATGAAAATAGCTTTGGTATTCCTTAGATGTTCAGCTTTCAAGATCTAACATATTAAATTCCTATAGATCAAGAAGTACAAGTTATATTTGTTATATGGCAGATCTCCAGTAACCCTAATGTCCTCCATGTGCTTGGGGATTTTTCAACCTCAATCTCCCTGGAGGTTTAATATAGGAAGAGTATAAACAGCAAAACTTTTGGCTTAACCGGATGGTAATAGGAAAACATTTCTTTCAACTGTGATATACTTAAAAGATTTTTGGATGGTAAAAACTTCATGATTTTGGGGGTAAGTCTGACCCCAAACAGATTTTGCATACACCTAAAGTACATATAAGGCAAATTAGCCATTTGGTTTAAGTTGAAAATTGCCTCCTAGACATTGTGTAACAACCAAACTACTCTCAAAGCTCTTGTGGAGCTTATGTAGTATTTCATGAGTACATATTTCTGCAAGACAAGCTCTTAGAAATATGTCAAATCAGCACACCTAAAGCAGTCCAAATGTCCTTTGAAAGTACCTTATTTGCTAAGTCTTAGTGATAGTAAATTCTTTATACCATGTTAAGAAATCTGTACTTTTACAAGGCCAGATTTTACAAGAAATAGTTATTTTCTGCAAAAAAAAAAGCAAGTGTGGGAGAGTCTTTTTGTGATACAAGAGACACTTTTCTTAAAGATTCTACAGAATTGAATAAAGGAAAAGAAAATCTTATTCCAAATTAATATTCACTGTATACATCTTTTGTACATAGGTCACATTATGTACTTCAGAAATACATACTGTGTAGCAACAGAATCTTTTATATAAAAGAACATACAGCAAAAAAAAAAAAAAGTCAGGCTATGTTTTACAAAGGATACAGACATGACTCTTCACATCATTACGAAGTCCTTTACGAACAAATTCATATGCTTCTTCCTTCTTCCCTAAGCAGTTCAAGGTCAATCCTTTCATAGCCAGGGTCTCTGTAAGAAATATCATATGCTTATGTTTGACTTTCCATATGCCAGTTCCACAGTACAGTTATCCTTTGAAGTTGTTACACAGTTCCCCAATACACAATAAATTTAGATCAGGGTAGCTGCTTAGCACAGCTGAAAATTGTTACACAGTATTTTCCTTTTTTAAAGATCAGTGAAAGACCAGGGCAGAGCATTGTACAAGTGTGACAGACAACACAAGCATTATCCACAAGGAAATACAACAGTTAACTCAGAGTAGTTAAGAATAAGACAAAGACATTTTAGAGAGCTTTTCATTGTACATTAGAGCTCAAGGTAGGCAAAATATGAAAAATTTCATTAGGTTTTATAATGCCATAAGAAACAAAGGTCTGTCATAATCATCTTCTCCATGACAAGGTTGTTTAAAAATCTTTAGTTAAGAGTAACCTTGTATAGTATTTTTGAGGCACAAGACCTTTTCAAAGCACATGTTTGATAAAAGTTGTCAGTATTCAAAGAGGCAAATGATTGCCAGTAACATGCTGGTATGACTATTGCTCCTCTGCACAGAGCATTGTGGAAAATAAGTTACACATATGCCCAAAAGCTATTCCAGATCCATTTTTTTTAGCTGCTAAGTAAGGGATGACTTACTTCTGGTCTCTGCTAAAGAGAGCACATTAGTCACATTTTCATCCTAGTACTTTGGTTTTCCTCTAAGTACAAACTTTTCCTGCATACTCATGGAAAAGGCATATCATATCAAGTCAGTCATAAACTAGAAAACCAGCTTGAAGTTAATGAACAGACCTGTCTCTAACATGATTTTCTACACAAGTACACCTAAAGTAAACAGTGAACCAAAAAAAGAATCAAAGTTTGGGGGTTTCTTGTTTTGTTAAAATCATCCTATAAACAGACTGTAAGAATATAGAAAGCCAGTATGTTACCTCATCAGTAATATCAGGAAGCCTGAAAGACAATATCCATACTGAGTGAAGGGCTCAGTCTCCTCCTACTTTCATAAACAAAGGCAGGCAAGTGTACAACTGCAACAACGTTTGTCACTTTCCCACTAGAAGTTTCTAACTTCTTAGGGTGACAACAGTGCAGCTTCCCATCAGATCATTTCACTGGCTTAGTTCTGCTTCAGCTGTTCATTCCAGGCTTTGCTCCCAAGCTTCAAAGCCATTAGTGGCTCAGAGCCCAAGCAATATGTGGACTGCCAAGGGAGTTATTTGTCTGCTGTTGCTGTCTCAAACTTTTCCAGGAGAAGACCATAGAAACGCATCGCGAGACGTTATAGAAATGCTAGTGTTAGAGAAGAGTGCATTATGTCACAGAGACATCTGTGCTGTAGGGATCTCTACAGCTTTGAAGTAGCTTAGATATCGTATTTTTGTCTCTAGGAAAGCAATGAGGACAACCAAGAAACAGCAGGCACTGATGGAAGAATCAGACATGAAGGATTACCACCAACTTTTTCCAATCTGACAATAAAATCTTGGCAAAGTGATTTTAGGGACAGAATACATGCACACAGAGTTATTGAATGCATCAACAGCACACAAACAAGAAAAGAAAATCCACACACACTGTTTCAGAAGAAAAGACTCCCCGAAACAAGCAATGAAAGGCACATAACACTCCAGAGCTACAGTATGGAGAAAAAGGTGGCAGAAAGAGAGCAGGAAAAAAGAAAAAAAAAAAAAAAGTGCCATATTTTTCTATCTGGTTTCCTGCAACACTTATCAAAAACAGATATCACATCACATTTAACTCCAGGTTTCAGCATCAAAATTATTACACTTAGCTACATTCCTTATATGTAGCAACTTGATTTGCAGTAGAGAAAGTTAATTCAAAGTATTCAGTTGTCAAGGAAAGCAAGATTCTTAATTCTTTGGCAAAACACCTTTAAAAACAAAAGAAAAAAAGCACACATCACAACACACATTTGCAGAATACACCCATACACTAGCCCTCTGATCTGGAAACCTAGTAAGGCAGCCTACTTAGAGGCTTAACTGAAGTGTGCTTCCACCAAATATTTTCATCTTCATCATCCCATCAAACACAAGTGCTTCAAGATGAGCTAACAGACACTTAGTTTGAACACATCAAGACTGAAAAATCAGAGCATGATTCCATCTTTAAGATTGAATCATACTCAGGGATAGGATTATTTCTTCCCCTGCACTATGGAACAGACTGACTGTGTATTTAAACTCATGAGAGGGAGAAGGCGAAAAAAGAAATCTTTTGCGGCCTGCGGTTACCTCCATGTTCAGCAAACTTCGGGTTAGAGAGGATCATCTTGCAGAACTTGAGTCCATTTTTGTATTGTTTTTGTTCATAGCATTTCTGTGAAAAAAAAAGATGGATTACAATTTAAAGAAATGATGTTAGAAAACAGTAGCACATACGCAGCAGTTCTTTCAGTAAGGTAGCAGCAATTAGATCACTAATGAGTACCAGTTGAATGACTATTCATATTACAGTGTCCCTCTTCAGTATTCACAACATTATCTCCCTTCATTTACTTGCATCTAATGTTCTACCTCATGATCT
The DNA here is from genome assembly GCA_013389825.1 of Crypturellus undulatus. Taxonomy (NCBI): domain Eukaryota; kingdom Metazoa; phylum Chordata; class Aves; order Tinamiformes; family Tinamidae; genus Crypturellus; species Crypturellus undulatus. The sequence continues at coordinate 282,757 of VWPW01028657.1, read as the reverse complement.
CTGCCGAAATCTAATTCTTACCTATCATGCCAGTAATTCCTTTACAAAAGGAAAAGGAAGAACATGTAAAAGCCTTTACTTTGATATGGAAATCGTTAAACTGCAGATCCAAGAGAACTCTTGAGAAGACTCAGAGGCTTAACAAAACCAGACATTCCTCTCAACATCCCATTTCACAAGCCTACGTTTTAACAAAGAAGCCTCAGATGCTTTAACATCTCTGCAGTCATAACACCATGATACTGCTACCAGAGTACCAGCAGCCCAGACATCTGCCTAGGCTAAGGTACCAAAACAAAGATCCCTTTTTCAGAGTGCATGGTAAGGAGTTAACTACAGATTCTGTGAGACTGCCTAAAATTCACAGCACTTTCACAGATAACCATGATCAACTGGAGACTGTATCGCTGTATAATTTAGGTTGGCAGGAACCTTCGGATATTCACCCTCAAAACAAAGAGCTAACCTTGACATTAGATCGGGTTGCTCAATGCCTTGCCCAACTGAGTTTTGGCAGCGTGAACAGAGATTCCCAGAGACAAATACAGTTATGCTGTGGCAATTAACATTTAGACAACAGCAAAAAAAGTAAATTGAAAACTAATTTCCCAGATCCTTCTGAAATACACAGGATGCAAGCTTAAGATCTCTCCAGAGGAGGGATAAAGAGGGGAAAACAGCCCCTTAAGACAACTACTACCTTCTTAAACAACAAAAAATAGTCCCAAGACACTAAAAATGCTTTTGGTATGTTTACATTTATTCAGCTAAGTATTAAAGAAGTAACAAAGCGTGACCATCTCTCCACGTTTCCAGGATTATTGTAATGCGAGTGAAACCATGTAACAGAAGTTATCTGGCTCAAGAGTCACTTAAGACTGATTAACTACTTGAGGAAGTTAGGGGTATTATCCTTATTCTGACTTTTTTCCCCCCATCTCTCTAAAAGGTGTTCCCTCTTGGCACAGAACAAAAATTGAGTGCCTAGAAAGTTATTTTAAGCAGATATAATTTGAGCAAAATATTAATATTAGAATTTGAAAGAGGGTTAATCTTTGGTACTGGTGTACATGATCTTACATTCCAATTGATACCTTGATTATAAGCCTAAATAACAGTAAATCTGTCTCAGAATAACACATCTCTTGCCCAATTGTGGTTATCAGACAGAAGAGGAACTAGTGTCATTACCAAAGACAGACTCCAGAAACACAGGATTTTGATCAGTTTTATTCTCTTGATTATGACATAGTCTTGTTATTTGATCAGTCAAAAAGTGGTTTCTCAGCCCATATCTACATCAGAAATAACCGCTGATGTTAGCTGGAAGCCTTCCCTGCTGCCCTCAGCTCTGCTAAGCAATGTAGACTTTTTATGGTCATCATCAATACATAGAGATATATTGAAAGATATAGCCTTGGGTTTTAATGTGTCCAAACTTAGCAAAAGCAGTGCTTTTAAATTTGTATGTCAGACTGCATATGAGCATACCACGCTCTACCTGTAACTTAGAGAAGACCAGAGTTCAATGCCCCACAAAACTGTTCCATATTATAGCACGGAAGAGAATTCCCAAGCTGACAAAGCTGGTGGCTCTATTATGTATTCTCAAGCTCTGAGCTAATCAGGACAAATACAGCTTACATGCATTTACTTATATCAGTCCCACTGAATCAAGCTTTGATGCACTAAAATTTCAAGATAATATGCTGGGGTTTTTTGTTTTTTTGTTTTGTTTGTTTGTTTTTGTCTCTCTCCAAGAGACAGCTTTCTCCATTGTGCTTAATATGAGCCCTTCTATGGCAATAATTTCCTGCCAAATATTTGTGCTTTGGCTTCAATTCTTACACACTGAAACCTCAAAGGAAGTTTTTGGCAAGGCTAAAAGACCATCTAACACTTATGCTACCAGATGTTTCAGGAAGGATGTTACTTCCTTTATCAAGTGTCTCATCTTGTTTATTCCCTTTTTCCAACACTAAGTTAAAGATAAAAATCTACTTGTGAACATTGCCTACAGCAATATATAGAGAATAATGTCTAGTTTAGATGTTTAACACACTAGACATCAAGTAGTGCAACCTCTAGGAAATAAACTAAGTTTTAAAAACCTATTAAGAAGGATACAATAATTTAGAGAAGAGGGCATAATTTATAATATAATAGTTTTCATTGTTTTTTCTATTTGAGGTTTTATAAAATTTAGTCATCTGTCAAATGCCACCTTCTTTTTAAGAGGGGAAAAACGCATCTAGATTGAATATTAACAGAAATGGAGCTTGGAATGGCTCCTTAAGATTACTTACAAACAAAATGATTTTTGTATGACTACTCAATTCTGTACTACTAATTCTGCATATAAATTATGCTTAACTACTTGCAAAACTATGATAACACCTATGTTTACAGACTCTACACCTCACTAGACAAAACATTTGCCATGTCAAGACAAAACTAGTGTTTTATGGAGAGAACAGTTATACTTTCAACATGTTAAAGTTTAATATATAGGTCAGAAGTTTGAGAGTTGAAGAACATCTCATTATCCTGCTCGCACATTAGCACCTTCTTGAGGGAATTTTCAGAAGGCATCTCAAGCAGTAACCTCGACAGGCTACTAAAACAGGGCTGCAGTTGTCATGACCGTTTTCCGTTCTGCACTCTCCATCCCACAGGCTTCTGAATATGCTGAAGTGGCATTATTTCAGCAACAACTCACACCTTCACAAGAAAGTCAAATAAAGTATACTACATTTAAAGAATAAGAATATTCTCTGGCGGGGAGGGATCGTTTGTTTTATTTTTCTCCCAGTCAGATCAAATAGCAGTGTTAACCTCATTAGCTGAAATAAAGTGGAAGCCAACTTGCCTCCAAGCTGCTCTCACTTCAATTGTAAAAATGTAGAAGCCACATTAGTCCCTCTGCCTCAACCGTGGGGACTTGGCCATGCAAAACAGTGATTAAGCCCCAGGCTACACATGGTGGTGCAAAATAGATCAAGTGGCCAGGATCAGGTATAGTGGCAATATTTTAGTCATCACAGTACTAATGTCACTGTAACATCTAACCTTCTACTATCCCAACTGTCTGCCTTCCCTTAAGCAACAAAGAGGAAAAAAAAAAAAGATTTGAGTTTAAACCTACAGATTACATAAAACACATGTAATTTCCATCTCTATTCTTCACATTAACCACAATATACTGTACAATATTCCATTTTGGCAGAACTAATTGTTGGCTAATAGTTTTTATTATCAAGTTTAACTCAAACGCTAAACAAATGTTTCATAATCTTTTGGTGGGATATTTTTCAGCAATCCTATGAACTATATCCTTTTCTGGGTGGAAAAAAGGAGGAGTGGGAGAAACTGCTTATTAAAGTACTTGCCTTAAATTAAAATCTACTCTGTGCTGCACACACATTCAGCGAATCTTGAATCCCTAGGATATCATTTGCTTAAAGCAAAGAAGCAGAAACAACAGAGACTATTTAGCAAAAAGCTCTTTTTAGAGGTATTTAGCACCTCACACTGAGTTAACAGAGCATCTCTCTACAGTTCATGAACACATGTGGAACAACATTAGAAAACTGACAAGTCATAGTCTTGTCACACATTTTATATTCAAACTGCAGATTAAAATATATTCTAAGTACCAAAGAGACCAGTCTACATCTCTTAGGATGAAACTGCAATTTGATTGTCAAGAACTCAGATCAAGTAGGTACTCCAAAAGCTACTGGAACTCCAGGTAGTTAATCAAGCTATCAATGTGAGTAGTGTTTTTGGGACCCAATATATACACCTATATAAAACTCAAATTTTAAAGGTTCAGCTTCTAATCAGACATCTTAAAACAAGTTCTCAAAGCAACTGATGATGCACATCTAAAAAATTAACCTCATCACAACATTCCACATAAGACTTCATACAGTGGTTCAAACAACAAATAGAATGTATGAATCACAAAACATCAGGCGAGAACCCCACCTGGCACAAGCCACTATCAGAGGAAAGGTAGAATGGCAGACACAAAGGGAGAGCCTTATTCTTAAAACAAGCATTATCACAATTCCTTCCAGAATGCCTTCACTGTCCAGCTATTTGCAGTTCACCAACCTCCTGAACCAGAGGTTGCATCTTTGCACACAGAAGAATTGAAAAGACTTATTTCCATGATCTCACTCAGTGCCCGAAACGTTAGAAGTTACTACCTACACCTTGCAGCAAGGAGTTCTACAGTTTAAATACCTTTTTGTTAAAAACTACTCCTCCAGTTTGGAGCCCACTACTTTACAGCTACCACATGAATTCTGAGTCTTCTACTACAGGTCTCCCCATTTTAAAATATCATTTCATACTTTTCTCCCTCTTCCACGGAGGCTGGGGGGAGGAGGAGCACAAAAAGTACCACAAATATAGGCTTATGATGGACTTAAAATTCCAGGAATTATTCCTTCTTCTCTGGAAGTAAAGTGCCGGTGTGTCACTGTCACTGCTTTTAACTACTGCTTTCTAAAACTGTTTTAATAGAACTTCAAAAAAATCCCTAAAAATCTCTACCCTTACAAACAATTTTGCTCAGAGCTCTGCTACGGTAAATTAGGATTCTCAAATGTAACACATTTACCTAATAAATTGAATATCATTGAATATCACTCAATTGAATATCACTGAATTTATTCCAGGATCATGAATCAAGTACAACAGTAAAGGTGAAGTTTAGCTGAAAAGCTGTAGGAGTAGCTTTGTATGACTAAGCTCATGTTGCTATTTATTACTTACTCTGTTCAACATAACATTCAATAATTTGGAAAAAGTTCCAGCCAAATCTCCATGAGTTTTATTCTGAAAAATTACCATTTTATTCAGAATCCTTCTTTCAAGGAGTTCAGCATGAATAAACAAAATGACAATGACAGTCACAAACACTTCTTAAAATTCTTCTTGAAAATTAAGACAGGACTATTTGGGATACAATCTTCCCCAAATCAGACCCATTTGAATCGCTAACCAAAGTGAGGCATGATTTTCCCTTACCAAGGTGCATGTTGTCTTACATCTCTCAATCTATAGGTCTAACAGAATAGTCCCTGCAATTCTATCACACTTTGCCAATTATCTTCAGCAACCCTTTTGAAAGTTATTATCAAGAAAACAGGGTGCCTTCTTCCTATGATATTCCTTCTGCAACAGCACAAATAACAACTGTTCCCAAACCAACAGATTTATTAGTTACAGAGTTTTACACAGCAATGTATTTAAAGGAACTGATTTGTTAAGATTTCAGACAACCACAAACCACTGGATTAAATGGCTCTCACCTCTGTCACTCACTCACCTTGTGATACTTTACTTAACATAGCCCCATACCTTCCTAATCCTTGAGTTTAGTACTTGCATTATCTCCTACAAACGCTTGTATATACAACTTATCTGAGAAAGAATCTGCCAGGAGTGCTGAGAGAGCCAGGGAACAAAAAAAGACAATACACAGAGAACAAATAAATCCTGAAGAGAAACGGACACACTGGATAATTTAAGATTTCTTCACAAAAGAAAAAGTGGAGAAATGCCTAGATGAACTAAGCAGCAACAAGTTATGGCTATAAAATGATATCCCGGCAGGTTTGGGAGATTTAGTTAAAGTCAAAGGGATTAGATGACTAAACTCTTTTTTCAGATCTGCAAGAATGATGCCTTATATCTGAAAGGGTACTGTGACTTACCTCTCTTATGATAGGGAATATTAACAGACTACCCCTTCCGTAAGGGAAGCATGTGCAACTGGGGAAACAAATCTCTTTTTACAAAAGAATAACATACAGAATTCACCAAGAAATTAAATCATTATTTAAATGCATGATACTATCCGCAACTGTATTTTCCATTATCCTCCTATGAAACAAATATCTTACACCACATAGTAGAGGGCACGCAACACTAATTATCTACTTTAAAAAGAAAAGTCTGAACAACTAAGGCAGCATCACCCCACTCCCTCCTCTGAGTGACCTGTATGGACTATTATCATAGGTTAAAATCAACTCCATCTAAATGAACTATTAGATTCAATTTGATTTCTTAAGCCTTAACCTTAATTCTTTAAGAGGAGATGTAGTTACTAACATGGGTTCTCAAACAGAAAAGCTGCATAGACAGAAATATACTCGAAGGCTAGCTTAAAACTTGCACAGATACACAAAATGAAAGACCTCACTAAACTTCGTAGAGTTAGAACACTAAATGCAAATTACTAAACTCCAATATTAACAAGAACTTTAAACTTTTGAGCTACTGTACTCTCTCTTTTTTTCTTTTTAATTTGGTCTATCCCATTCTGCCCCCGCCATAAAAAAAAAAAATCACAGAAGCTCAATTACAGCTGAAGCCTACTTTTAAAGTATGTGGGTTGGGACAGGAAGGTTTCCTGCACTAAGCCTTTTTTTGATGCCTTTCTGCCTTCCTTTCACAGGAAGGGCCAGGAACTTTCACAACACTTTCTCCCTGCCTTTTACAAGACCACGAAGTGCAGCTGAAGGGAGACCAAAATTGCTCAGCCTCTCCCACCTAAGCAATGTCATCCCTCTAGACAAGGGAATAGCTTCCACAGCAAGAGTGCTTAGGCTACACAAAACAGAAGATCTAAAGTAAGGCTGAAAAGACAGGCTTCCAGATCTGGAAGTTAAGACAGCATTCAGGAAGAGCTCTAGCAGTACCACAGTCATACACAGACACAACTACTATAACCTATATGCTAGAGTTTTACCTACGCTGCAGTGGCTGTACTTACGTAATCACATCACAGCTCATTTTAAGTCAGCTTGTCCTGTATTGCAAAGCATGCAAACATGCAAACTAACACGGAGGACTATTCACTCAGCTGCTTGTGATTTCACAGCTCCCACTGAACTCCATGAGTTCTGAGCAAGCTGGATTCACTATTGTTCAGGCATTTTGATCAGATTCTTAATAACCTCTTCCATATGCATATACATCCACATACACAAAATGAGTGACTCCCAAGTAATTCTTGGGATCGCTGAGCTTTTGGGTTTCCTATTTTGTAACTGCTAATTCTCTGCAAAGTGCTTATAAAAATTCTTAGATTTCATATGCTAACAGAGGCACCTCACATCTGTTCCAAGTGATTAAGTCATTACATGCTTGTAAAGTCCTATTATACAGCCTCCCACATTCCCAATATTTTGTTGATTTACAAAATATTCATTGTATCTCCAGTCATTTCAAGTATTCTGATAGCACTAAAACAGGCAAAAGCTGCTTTGATCACAGAACAGCCTTGAGCACAGTATGCTGTGTTAGTGCATCACAATACTCTTAAACCCAAAGGTTGGATCTGCACTACATAGACACTACTATTGCAGGAAGAGATAGCAATCAAGAGAGTAAAAGCTAATAAGTTGTAAGAAACTAAATTTCAGAAAGTATACATAGTCGCATATGAACAAGTAAAAGTTTAATGCTTCAGGCACAGGGGTTACACATAAGGCTTTAGAAAGCAAGCACACTTCCAAAGGAGCTTCAGTGAAGTTATGTTAACTTCCTTCTCCTCAACTAAGAAGTTATACTGGGTTCACTGCACAGTACAACAGAGAACAGGTTGTGTACAAAATTGTCTAAAGAAGCTCTTACATTATCATTTTAAAAATCGGTAATTGGTACTGTAAACTTACTTGCTACTAGTAAGAATAATCACTTAACTGTTCTAAAATTAGTGATTTATTTTTAGCAGAGAGAAAGATGAGTACTAGAATGTCTTACTAAGATGCATACCATAAGCATGCAGTAAGTAACAAATCACCATTAAGCACTAAGTCTTTTAAAAATCTACAACCTGCCCACAGACAGAAGAAAGGCCCTCCAGGGCACATGAAGCAAACCAGTCCCACACTGAGCAATGCAGTCGACAGCTTCCTGAAGTTACAGTGCTCATCTCTTCTCTACAGATTCACTGAAACTAACCCAGTAACTTCTCACATAACTAAAACAATCAGTTTAGGCCAGTATTTTACCGCTGAGCTACCCAGATATCCTCTACCCCTAGAAAATTAAGTTGGTATAAACACCCTTAAGCTTGGTGAGGCTGGGGCTCCATTAGTATCAATCTGAGACAGTTAAAAGCAATTTTTTCCTCTCTTTAAAATTCATTAAAAAGGAAAAAAAAGAAAAAAAAAAAAGAAAAAAAGCAGCACTTTATTTCTTAGAAAGTCACAATTAAGGCGAGTTGTTTCTTTGAAATTATCTCACAAACACTATGCGCTCTCGCACCATAAGGCCTAAGAGGTGAAGCACCCTATGCCTGCAGCTCTGCATGAAGGAGTTGGGAAACTTTTCCAAAAGGGCAGAGAGAGGCGGGATAAGTCAAAGTACCAGACAGCTCCGGCGACGCTGAAACCTTTCTACGGAGGTAGCTTAACCGGGTCCCGCAGCAAGGCGGACACCCGGGTCGCAAAGGAGAGCAACTTATGAGGATCGCGCCCCTGCCCGGCTCCGCTGCGGTCGCAGCAGCGGCGCGGCGGGCCCAGCGCAGGTGGCCGCGCGGGGGGACGACACCGGGACCGGCCGCTCGGCCCGGACGCGGCCGTTCGGCCAAGGGGAGCGGCGGCTCCTCGGC
>VWPW01028657.1:249173-273727 GCA_013389825.1 Crypturellus undulatus | reverse complement strand
TTCCCCCCGCGGCCTCCGCGGCGGCGGCGGCGCCGCGTTCGCCGCTGGCCCCCGGCCTCAGCCGAAAGCCCAAAGCCTCCCTCCGCGCGCCGGGAGGTGCTGCCCCGTCCCCGCGGGAGCGCGTGTGCGCGGTGCCTGTGCCCGGGGAGGCCGAAGGTCCCTCCCGAAAATCAAATTTCCTTCTTGTTTATTCCACCGAAATCGCGCTCAAATGAATCTGCGTGAGAACAAAAGCCAAAAAAGGGGGCTGTGTCCCTGCTCCCAAACTGCTCTACCGAAGTTACTTGGCCTCAAGGCACTTACTAAGCAGGAAAACTGGTTACTGTTTAAATTAATCAAAGTTGTAACCAGTTAAAACGACTGTCTTACAGGGGGGAAGCATTAGGCAGCCTCAGTGAGAACCTCTGTGTATGTAATTGCTCTTTTTAAATATTAATGCTGTTTTTGTATCTTCAAAAGAATATTAGCCCTGTAGGAATAGCTCTCCACCTCACACGGTGGGCTTGACAGGCATCCACAGGATTGTGACCATTGGAAAATCGCGTGTTACAAGTAGCAGTCAGAAAAAAATATATTTTATTTGCTTGCACGTGGAAGAGGTTGTACCGCGGCGGCCCCGCTGGGATCCCAGGCTGTACGCGGTCTGCCCAAGCAGCGACTCCACGCGCTACAGGCCTGTGTCTTCCTAGCAGGGGGACATTGCGGCTTGGGTCGGCGGACAGAGAGGCACCTCCAAGGCATCCCCCAGATGCACTTGGTGGATCCTTGCTCTGAAGCAGTAGGCTGCTCTTAACAGCTGCATGTTTCCTGCTGGCCCGAACACGGCTGCCTGAAAACGGACTGATTACAAGTAAGGCAGGGGTTCGATTCGGGTTAGACGTGTGGCTGTATTAAAGGCCTCTGTTAAAAGCAGTAAGAAAATGAAGGAGGCAATAAATGAATAATGTCTACGCTGGCTCAAAGGGAGAATAAATGAGGAGGAAATCAGAGCTTCTTGAGGGCAGAGAGCTGGTGGAGATTTGGGCATGCAGTCGAGAGAGCTTTCTCTGCTCGTCTAATCGCACCGTGCTGGCCACAGCAAAGCTCTTCCTACAGGCTGTTATAAGCAGGACCGTGGTTGTGGCACCCGTGATTCTGCCACTGGTGTTTCCTTCAGACAGAAACGACTCGGATGTCTGAAAGCTGACAAACTGGGTCTAAATAGGAATGCAGCATCAAAGCGATTGCAACAAGCTCGTGATTTTTGTCATGTGCATCGCTTTGCTCCAAGGGTTATTACCATGAATGTTTCCAGGAAAGCTTGCAGATTGATAAGACCACTTAGTGCCCCCAAGTAAAAGCAGCCCCAGTGCAGGCATAGAACTGCCTTCACACCAAGTGTGTGGAGCCCATCCTGTTTGATCAGCCTTTCTTTACCTCCAGCACCTAAACTGGCTTGGAGTTGCCACATTCGGGTTTTAAAAATAGAGGCCTGTCACTGGTATTCCTCTCACCTCCAACCCCCGCCAAATCCTGCTGTACTACGCTGTCCTGCGCCCTGCAGTTCACGTGGCTGCTCTGCTCATGGAGCACTCTGCACCCCTTATCTCCTCACCATCTCCACAGGCAGCTGCTAGGGCCGTGGTTTATTATTTAATAATATATGGTTTAACTTGCCAGAGCAAACCATAAGGAAAGGATTGGGGAAAAGCACAAACCGCAGTGGGATTTGCCATCCTTCATACTTAAATACCGTATTCCATCTTAAAAGCACATAGGAGATAGAGGGAAGAATATGCGCTCATATGCTTCCAATGTGGATAGGGGGCACGTGTCCTGTAACTGATGGTGTTTCTGGCAGCCTTTACTGGCGATATTGAGTCCAGCCATGTGGACACTGCCTGGTCTGCTGGCTGATGGGGAGCGTGCAGAATTTGTTACAGCCTTGTGCCTTCATACTTAAGCTAAAGAACTCGCCAGCGAAGCGTAATAAAAAATGAATCAATTTTATTTTTAATCAGAGGCTTTCAAGTAATAACTTTTACTGGCTGCAGTTGAAGCAGAAGTCATTTGGCTTGGCCTACTCTGTACTTCTTACATCCGTTTGATAATTTTGAGTGCATGGTCTGCTTATGATTTTCATCTTATTATTAGCATCTTGGTTGTCCTTCCCTAGTTTACCTTTCCAGGACCTTTAAGTATTAGACTCTGTATTTATTCAGAATCCTAGTAAAAAGATAATTTTATTATTTAACCTCATTGAGGAGTAAGTCATGTTTGAAAAAAAGTGGTTCCTGGTGGGGACAGCGCCTGCTGTGTAGCACAGCAGGCTCAGGCCCTGGGGAAACGCTTCTGAGATCTCCAGGTGCTATTTGCTGTGGCCGTGCATTGTAGATTGAGTTTGCTGATGGGAGAATTTACTGACCTGCTGCAAACTCCAGAGGAAGGAGTGCAAGTAATGCACCTAAGGGAAACATAAAACAGTTCATACAGCAGAAGTTTTCATCACAAAGAGTTTTTGAAAAATACATTTTCCTTCCAATAACATCCAGAGCAAAGAGTAGGTAATTTGCCCTGTTGGGTAATCGTAGATATAAAAATAGTTTGTTTAAGTTTTTCAAAATCTGAATAAAGTTTTAGGTATAGTTGTATAATTGGTTTAAATTTTTCTATTAAAATATGCATATGAATAGTATTGTAAGATATACTTTTATTAATAAATGCAACCAATTAAAATAATATGGATGGTTGTGTTTGTTTACATTTTATAACCAATGTGCATCTCTTGCACAGCAATAATTCTTTCAAAAAAGAATTGAATAGAGTGAGTTTCCAGGTTGGCACCTGGAAGCAGCAGGGAGAGACCCCACTGCTCGTTACTCTTGGTTTTTCATACAAAGGGTATGCAAAAAGAAAAAAAAAATAAAAGCACTTTACTTTTGCTGCTATGAGGGAGTGGGGGAGTGATAAGATTTAGACTAGAATGTCATATAAATATAGACGAATGTAAATATTTTTATACGTGTGTGTGTGTGTGTATGCATGTATACACAGACGCATGCATGGGCACGTGCACATACACATACGTGTGTGTGCGCACATGGACATGCATTTATCTGCGCAGCTGGGGCTGGAGCAGCAGGACGGGGCCGGGCGGCCGCGGGCATGCCGGGAGCACTGCTCCCGTCTCCACTTCCTGCGCGCCGCGGCCTGGCGCGCTGCCTCCGCCGGCACCGTCGCACCAAGACCTGCGGCCCGGAGCTGGGACGGGCACGGGGGCAGGACGGGGGCCGCAGTTCCAAGACCCACAGCCCGGAGCTGGGACAGGCACGGGGGCAGGACGGGGCCGCGGTTCCAAGACCCACGGCCCGGAGCTGGGACGGGCACGGGGGCAGGACGGGGCCACGGCTCCCCTGTGCTCCCCTCTCAGCTCCATCTCGAGGGGCATCCGAACAGATAACCCCAGCGCGGGGAGGGCTGCGGAGGCAGGTGGGCGACGTGCTCGTTTGTCTGCGCGTATTGCTCTTCCCGTGCATTTCTGCATTCCTTCCTACCCCTGGGATTTTTCTGATTTTCATTTTATTTTGTTTTATTTTACCATATTTTTCCAGAATCACAGGTTGGTTGAGGTTAGAAGGGACCTCTAAAAATCATCTAGTCCAACCCCCTGCTCCAGCAGGGACATCTAGAGTATGTGGCACAGGGTTTATTTTATTTTATTTTATTTTATTTTATTTTATTTTATTTTATTTTATTTTATTTTATGGAATGATAGCACCTTTGAATCATATCGAATGATATGGAATGATAGCATGATAGCACCTTTGATCATTAGACATGGCTTTTAACAAAGCCTCTTGGAACATTCATGACATTGATAAGTGGTGCCTGAAAATTAACTACTAAATTCATTAGCAATGTAGAAGTTATTTAGCTAATAAATTCATAAGATTATTGCTTTTTTTCTGTGTACCAGTTTCAAGTTTGAGATGTGGTTAAGCTGCCCACGTAGTAGCTATGTCACTTAAAAAAAAAAAGCCAGTAAGAACAGATTTGAAAAACCTGTGTAGATGGTTCATAGGTTTATAGCTCCCTGAGAGTTTTATGTGTCTATATTTCTGCACAAATATCCTGAGACAAAATCTCTTTTCGAGGAGGAGTTGGCTTTTTAAAATTCAGCTAAGCAAAGCTGTGCCGAAGTTTGGGATGTCCTTGAAGGTCTGAGTCACACAGCTGCTTAGGGCATTAAAAACAAAAGTTACAGTTCTGAGAGCTCAGGCAAAGCTCTCCTGCAAGTTAGCTATAGTTAAGTGCCTTTCTTTTTAAATAAACAGTAGTTCTTCTAATGATACTTGGCACTTGACCAGAAGATGATGGGTCACACTGGCATGAAATCCCTAGGAGCAACTCAATTGAAATCAGCAGATTTGGACTTTTTTTTTGAATTTAGTCTCCATGTGGCCCTGTGGATCCAAGTCCAGGACTGCAGAGGATGAACCAATTTGTGCCTTTTGCTGCGTTCTGGTGAGGGAAGCGTGATCCCTTTCACAGCAGTTGTTTTTAGTCTCTAGACAGTCCGTGGAGATACTGTCGGCTTTCTGTAAATCAAAGTAATCCTGAGGTTGCCACTGTAGGTCTGATAGCACTTACCAACTAACTAAGTAAGATAAAGGCCCTTCCTTCCCTCCCTCCCTTGCTTTCTCAGGTCCTGCGGGCAGTAGAACAAATTTGTGGGCAAGCAATTTGAAATCCTTTGGTTTTTACTCTATATTGTTGTTCTTTCCATGTCAGGCAAATGGGTGAGAATAAAGGGATGAGGAAAACTGACCAGATGACTAGTTAAAATGTCATAGTAATGTGTCAGTAACATGCCTAAAGATATATAGAAAGTCTTGTCACTAATGACCAAGAAGTCATTGTGTCACAGAATAGAAATGTGTGCTTAAGGAGGCTCTGCTGGAAAAGTTCAATATTTTAAAAACAGGGTATTTTTTTTTTTAGAAGGCAGTAGACAGATGGGGTTATGGTACTGACAGATATATTAAAGAGTGCTTATTCCTTATTTGTTAGACCTTTTCTACATGAATAGTCCTGGATTGAGAATGGCTTACATAGGTACAGCAAGCAGTCTTGGACCTCTTGGTAGATCCTTGGGCATCAATATCAATTTTAAAATCTAACAAGAACTCCAAGTATAGTTCTGGATGTTGATGATGTACAATGTTGTCTTGTACAATGAAGGAAAAAGACCTGTCCTAGGGCGATAGTAATAAGGAGAGGCTGTGTCCTGTAAAGCTGTAGGTTGACTTTGTCAGAAGGGATTGTCTTTCAGAGGAGCTTCTTCGAGCTCACTTTTCTTATTGAAAACTCTTATGTCTAATACTTGTGTTGAAAGGAGTACAGAGGGAACATAAAACACTGATCTCATGTCTTACACAGTGCTGGTGCATAGGTGAGTAATTTCATAGACACGAATAGTCCCATTGACTATCCTGCTGCAAGATCTGCCTGATACCATTGATGTCCACATGCCCAAGTTATAGTAAAGTAGTGGGTAGAATTTTGCACAAAAAATCTGCAAGTTTCTTGTGCTCTCTATATAAAATTCTGCATCTCTAGAGAACTTCTGTCTTCTCTCAGGCACATTGTGCTTTTGCCAGTAATGTGTGAAACGTTTGGCATTTTCCAGTGAGATGTATGGCAAAATAAAGCTGCTGTCTGTAAAGCAGCATGTACAGTAGAGCTTCTGCAGCGTAAGAAAATTGTTTGATCATGCGAGGGAGGAGATTCTTTTCCAATCCCCAGTCAGTACAACTGTGCTGACAGTGTTTGCCAGCTTAAACCAAGGCTAAAGCGGGAATAGTTTTGTCCATGACAGTGGGGGCTGTGTGTTGAGCATGATGCAGCTTTTCAAAGTAGAATGTGCCCTTTCCACAGATAATTGAAAATAGTCCATGTTCTGTCCACTTCTAATTTCAGGTGGTGAAAAAAACAAGAAACAAAATGAAATCTCTCCACAATGTCTGGCTTTTCAGGAGCTGGTTCACCAAGTGCTGCTGTCATGGTCAGCTTCGCAGCTGTCCTCTTCCTTCTGTCGCTAAGAAGATGGGGTATGTGATGGGAATGCACAACTGGGGGCCAAAATCTTTGCTGGACACAGCTAGACTCACTCTGACATTTAGCAGTCGGCTGAGGAAAAAACATCAGGATTCTCGTGGATTGTGGAAGCATGAGGCTATGCAGAAGTATCTAGAGACTCTAAGCAAGGAGTACCAGCGGGTTAGTCATCTGTTAAATGCTGGCTCAATAAGTGACTTTGAGGAAAAATCCCTGAAGAGAAGACATGCTGATCTGTCCCCAGTTGCAGCTGTATTTCAAGAAATCAAAGAGGCAGAAAGAGAGGTTCAAGAGTTAGAAGCCATGTGCAAAGGTAAGGATAAAATACTGTCTTTGCTTGTGATAAGCTTTAATGTGTGGCCTTTAAGAAAAGTTTTCAAATAAGTGTTAAGCAGACCATGGAATGCTCTTTGGTCATATCTGTTCCTGGGAGCTCATACACAGTTGAAGTTTTATTGATCCACCCATTTCCTTTCATTTTTATCTTGCCTTGCTTCATTTTGAGGTCTTAATACAGGCATCCAGGGAGAATAGGGACCATCCAGACTCTCATAACTATGTATTTAGAAGAAATAGTTCACAAATGTTTCTGGTTTTTTTTTTTTTTGATGGAACCAACAATAGCATGAACTGAAGGAAGACATTTCAGTGACATTTGACATGTGCAGACTTCATCTGTCTTATCTGAAATAGGATCCTATCTACACAGTTCATTGATATTTATCAAGCAAATTAAGTGGAATTTCAACACTAGTTCCTGTTTTGTCAGCTTCTAATGTAGATGGCAAAAAAATTATACTTGTTTGGGGCTATTTGAGAAGTCCAATGTGGAATAAAAATTGATGGCTGTATAAGAAGCATGCCTGGTGTTTCTCAATACAGCGTTACAATAGAGTTGGAGCGAAAATAAAAATATGTTGTCCATTTTTGGTATTGCTCAGAAATGAGAAAGTACATAGGGAGTAAAGTAACTTACAGAGTAAGCAGAGCTGCAGTGTTTCACCAAAACTGTTCAGTTACAAGTGCAAGGCAATGCAGAGAGCAGGAGAGAGAAAATTTTGGCCTCTCTCCTACATGAATAGATGCTAAATTAATAGCGGGAGGTAGCGGCCTGGAGAGAAAGGGCTTACATTAAAGAAGCAAAGCAAGGGAAAGGGGAAATGGATAGCCAATATCTATAAATGGAAGCAGATGAAAGATCACAGGGCATGTCAGAGAAGAGACCAATAAAATGGTAAAAGCCAGATTGAAATAAAACTCATAAAAATGCATCTCCTTTAGAAAGGTAGAAAATATTTCTTTATTTTTTGATATCAGAGGGTTTGTTCATGCTTTTAAAAAAATCATGGGTATAAAAAGATTTTATTTCTCCACTGGAGCAAGAGGAAGAGGAGTGAAGATGAGGAGTGCCAAAAACTGAAACTGAAATGTTCTTGAAGAATTAGAAAGTTTTTTTTTTTTTAAAAAAAAAAAAGGGAAAATATTCTTCCATTTAGAAGAGATATTTTGGGATTAAAAAGGTAATGAAGAATTTTGGCCTGTTCCATGAATTATGATATGGAGGAATTAAAAAAAAGAAACAGAAGAAAAATTACAGCCAAAAAGTTAATTAAACAAGGCTCAGTCACACTGCTTGTACTTTGTATCACGTGACTGAGTTAAAACACAGATGTCCCATTCATTGAACTGTTCTTTGCTCCTGTTCAGGGCCCTTTCTGAGCCTCTTCTCCATACCCGAACTCCTCGCGGTTGCTGTTGGGTTTCGTTCTCGCGCACCCAGTGGAGTCGCATTACCCCGTTTGTCACGAGTGATGTGAGAGGTTAAGTGAGGGCTCATGGGGCAGGCTAAGTGGATATTTTGAAAGATGAGGGCCTCAGGGAGATAGAACTGGGACATGGATCCTCTTTACTTGGTCCCTCCCAGACCATTCTTCCATCACTGCTCAAGCTCTTTAGTTTGTTGCTGTTTAACTAACCTTGAGTTATCCAGACACCCTTGGTTTATTGCCATGTCACGCTGTTCTTGCGTTGTGCCCAGGGGATGCCAGGCTCAGCTCTGAGCTGCCATTTAGACTCACCCCAGAGTGTCCCTGCCTCGCACAGGACATGGTACTCCCGGTGCGGTCGCACTGGCGCCAAGCAGAGGGAAGGGAATTGCCTTGAGCAGCGCAAAGGGCTCAAGTGAGGTCTCCCACATCCTGCTGACTTGAGTCCGTGCCTCCCACATCCCCTCGATCTATTGAATAGCAGGCAACTGAGGGTGACTTAGGCGACTAACACACTTTTATTGTTCATGCTCACCTTAACGTGATGGCCACAAATTGTTCAATACATGAGTCTTTCTGGGCACATCCAGAAACCTTTTTCTTTACAATTACCTTTATTTATTGCCTGAGAGATTGAAATGCGGGAAACTGAGTCAATTGTTGTTCCCAGGCATGCGTTTGATGCATTTTATCAAATGCATTTGTGGATTTAAGCCTGGACTGTCATTATGGATCACATAATTGTCAGCATGTTATAACTGACAGCGAGTCGCTGTCGGGTGGCACTGACTTCTGCTTGCTGCAGACTTGGAGCCTGCAGCTAGAGAGTCAAAGGTAAGATATTTCATACCTCACTTCTAGTCTGCTACTTCTTCCACCCTGAAAATACGATCAGTTAGAAATATGCATCCTGGCTTGGGCTGCCCTTATTAGATATTTCATGCTTGGAAGACGGAACTGCATGCACTGCCAGTTTTTATATGCTGTAATGCATGTCTTTTGACAGCTGTATCCGAGTTTGCTCTAAGCTAAGTGAGATTGGCTAACGTCTGTTCCTGTTTAGAGCTAGACAGCAGAGATGAGAAACAACTTTTAGAGCTTGCCTTAGAAGAGAAGGAAACCCTTGATAAAAAAATCAACACCTTGTGCAAAAAGGTGAGCCTGCGGTGAAATTATACAGCTTTGTAAGGAAAAACTTCAGAAAAATGTTCCTTTCTGACCCTAACAAGTTATGACAAGTTTATTTAATGAATCAGCAATCCAGCTTCTTCAATTCTTCCTGGAAAGATGTGGCAACATTAATTATTAGCACACTCCTTACTGACAATTGCGTCTTAGCAGTTGTTTTTGTTTGCTTGCTTGTCTGTCTCCAGATGCTGCAGGGAATAAAAATAAAATGCCAAACTGTGAGTTTGTGCTATTGAGATCCAGCGTGGCATCCTAGTAACTGCCCCTGGCAGTGGAGTGGGTGCTCTTGAAAAGGTTTCTGACTGAAACTTTCAATCTGTCATTTTCTTTTCAGCTGACAGCTCCCAATGAGTGGGGAAATTAATTATAATCAGAGAAACTGAAAAGATTGAGTGGAAAGTGCTGTGTTTGGGCTCATCTCTGTGTTCAGCTTAAGATAATAGGAAATAGAGTCTTCTGAAAAGTAAAGTCAGTTTTGTGTAAAAAAAAAATAAAGAAAAAAGAAAAAAAAATGTTTTATAGCTAATTACTTCCTGTTCATAGTTAGCTGGGGCTGGAGTGGATGTGATTGCACCAATATATCCCATTTCCACACTGACTGCACTGAGCTGCAATAGCCATTAGATGGTTTTTACTCCTAGTTACTAGTTTACCAATGCAAGTTTGTGGTTGTGTGTGCTCAGGCTATGGTATTTGTGAAGACTGGCAATAAATTTGATTAGAATGAGATACAGCTTCATGAAGGAGATAGTGACATTCTTCTTCTTTTTTCTCCTTTTCAGCTTTTCCAGAATCTAGTGCCAAAAGAAAAGTATGATGGAAGTCCTGTCATATTAGAAGTGACAGCTGGCAGAACAACTGGAGGTCAGAAAGCCCCACAGTAAAGATTACCTCAAATCTTCATCTGAGTTTTTAAGGCTCTTATGGGTTATGCTTAGTGTATTTTTACACTTTAATGATATAAATTTGCCCTGTCTAAAGAAGAGTATTAATCTATGTAATGACTGGTATCTAATGACTGGTCTAATAGCTGTGGTTAGAGCTGCAGCTAAAGCTAAAGTGGTGGCTGCCGTTTTATGATCTCCTATTTATGTTGTAGTGCCTTTATATTTTTAGGTGACATCTGCCAACAGTTCACTAAAGAAATGTTTGAGATGTACCAGAACTATGCAGACTATAAATCTTGGACCTTTGATATTCTGAACTATACACCGGCTGAGATAGGTACATTAATTCTTTGGACATTCCTGCAATGCAACTAAATTAAAACCTGTGTTTTTGTGCTATATTTATGCGTGTTATTTGTCTCTATAGGTGGGTTGCATCATGCAGCTGCTCAGATTTCAGGAGATGACGTCTACAGGCATTTGAAATACGAAGGAGGGACGCATCGAGTCCAGCGGATCCCTGAGACAGGCCTATCATCAAGAATGCAGCGTATTCACACAGGGACAATGTCAGTTATTGTCCTCCCTCAGCCAGAGGAGGTAAACAGTTAATCAGGGCAACAAGGAGGTGTTTGATCATCCATTTTGGCACTGGGGTGGGTTATTTAAAACCCTGTTACTGTTTGGGGATTTTATTGGTACCCAAGTGCTTTGTGCAAGTCTGAGCAAGTAAACCACAAGCTCAGGCTCTGTGGCTCTGTGCCTAGCTAAATGGTTCCTCACATGTTCAAACGGATCACCAGAAGCAACTTTGCAGAGATTTGCTGTTACCTTAAATGAAAGTAAATCAGTGATCATTTTGTTAAGCACTCCAGCCCCACCACTTACAAAATTGACTTGCTAGGAGTAACCCAGTTTTAAATTACGTAGTGTATTAAGACAGGGAATATATCCAGAGAAATAGTTGATGTTGTATAGTAGTTGTATAGTATAGTCCTTCGGGATTTTTTTTTTCATTTTCTTTCATTGAAATTATTGGTGCTCTCTGCTAAATCAAGGACAGTGTGCTTTGTGTTTGAATGAGTATGTTGGCAGGTCTTTCTGAGATCTCACAGATATTCAGCCAGAATTTAAACACAAAAATAACCCAAACCTTTGCTTTCCCAGCAAGCTCTTCTGCTTCCTTGTGTTGCTTTCCTTGCAGTATTGTTCAGATCTGAATGTTCCTTTCCCATCCGCCATGGGTTCAGGTCACCATGGTCTCCTATTTCCAGCGCTGCAATCCTTTCTCGGATCTGGATATACCCAGTTTTCCCTCTGTTAGATGTTTTTGATTTTTATAGCAGTGCTTAATCAGGTTCGACTTGTACAACATCCTGGCAGTACTTTTAGCAGTAGTGTCTGGTGATTTGCTTATTTTTCACTTTCCCTACCAAAGCTGGTTTTACAAAACCTTTTTTTTATGCCTTACCCTTGTTTTGTAATGCACCTGTACTATAACTCCATTAAAAAAAAATACTTAAAGTATTGCTTAAAGTATTAATGTTAGATAGATATGTTTGCTGCTGCATTTCTTTTAAGTATGATAATTTCTCCGATAATAATTAAAGTATAATAATTACAGTTGCAGAGGAGTAATTTGGGGAGAGAAGTGAGAGTGATTAAAAAGATACTCCAAAACATATTAGGGTAGGTAATGATTAGGTAGTAATGATTCACTTTGATTCTAGGTCGATATTAAAGTGGAACCCAAAGATTTGCGTATAGATACTTTCAGGGCCAAAGGAGCAGGAGGGCAACATGTGAACAAAACTGATAGCGCTGTGCGGATTGTACACCTTCCCACAGGTGAGTTCATTTTTAATATGAAATAGCTATTTCATGTAAAATCCTGTTTTCTGGGAGCAATGTCAGAAAGTTATGTTTTTGATGAAACTGTAAAGTCGGCCTGACTTTTCTTTAGCACTGAATCCAGAAACCCCTGGTGGAGCTGAGAAGAGTTTTGAAAAGGTACTAATATTTTTTTGCTATAGAGTTGAAATGGCTTTTTATTTTGCAGCTGACAGGCCTACAAGCAAACGCTTTAGGAGGTTTCATTTACCTAATGTGTTAGAATTGATTTTGTTTGCTTGTTTTATAACGGACGTGTGATCTGCGCTGCCTGAAATTCCCCTACGAAGGGCTAACGGTTGAGTGCCAGCAGGAGCGGTCGCAGCAAATGAACAGAGAAATAGCTCTGCGCACCCTGAGAGCGAAGCTGTACCAGCAGGTCATTGAGAAACAGTTCAGCCAAGAGCAGAGTGCCAGGAAACTGCAGGTGAGAACATATGATTGGTGATGTGTAGGGGGGTGCTGCATTATAGTTTTGTTGCTGATCGTTTTGAGTGACAGTGGCAGAGCGTGTGAGTGCGTGTTGTACTGGGTGTGCTTACAATGCAAGTCTGCATTAAGAGAGTAAGTTTGTTTTTTACTTATTCTTTTTTTACTAGTTGGCCCTAGTGTATATCTTGTAGGTGAGGGAAAAAGAGTTGTTAATGAAATTATATATTATCATTAAAAAGCTAATGCATAACATGGACAAACAGCTGGGTCCTGGGCAATGAGCAGGATTAGAGACCCTGCTCTAACAGAGGGTTTGGATTAGGTGATCTCCACAGGCTCCTTCTAACACCAGCCATTCTGTGTTGCAGTGAATGTCGCTATTAAGGTCACATTTATACAATCAGAGCAGAAGTAAAAAGGATTTTTTTCAACAAAAATTAGGATGAGGCATCCTCAGATTTGTATTTTAAACTAAAATGATTTTTGATAACTGAAAAAATAAGGAGTATATAGACAATATTTCCACTTCACAGTTATGTGTTTAATACTTTTTGTTATTTAAATAACCTTTCAAGGAAGAAACAGCTTCCTTTACTTGTCGTAAAAGTTACCACAACTTATACTGCAGACCATATTTTTCTGGGAAAATGTGCTATCATTCTTTTCTTATCTTTTGAACATTTTGCTGTTTGCAGTGTAAACTTCTATAGTGATCAACAGGAATAAAAATACATTAAAATAGTAGAAGCTGTTCAGCTCTTTAATCACTCATTTCAGATTGTATTTAAGTGTTCAAAACTGCATCAAGGTTTTAGGTGTATGTTTATATTAATACTATAGAAAATCAGGGGAAAATAAATTATTTTCCAATATGTTTCAGAATACATTAAATAAATTCCATGTTTTGAAATATAAACGTGGGTGCATATGAAAAGGATGTTGAATCAGACACTCATTTCTCCAAGAGTTTTTGGCATCTAGTTCTCCATTTTAATAATGCAATCAATGAGGCAACAAAGTTATATTTGGAACTATCTTTTAAAACTTTCATATTTGACAGCACTCCTGCATTTGACCACTAGAGGGCTACTGTTCTTAATTTGCTCCTCTCTTGGTAGTAATTTCTGTCAGCCAAATATTAGTGTAACAACTGCTTTGCCACCTTCCTGAGCAGTACCTGTCGACTGTGCTACCGCTGCTATTAGTGATACCTACTCTCATTATCCTTTGTAGACGCTGAAACTTCCCAAAACAGAAAAGAACCATCTTGCATGTTTGAACTAATGACTCATATAGATGTATGTATCTCTTGCCTTATATGACTGCTGAGACGTAGTTAATTTTTCCAGCTACAGAGCTAGAAAAGAGAAAGGTCACTGGGAGATGTTTGAGCTGGATCTCCAATACAGAATGGCAAAAAACACAGTTTAACAAGAGCACCATTATCAAAACAAAATCTGAGTCAGTGGCCGCTAGGTCTGTAGGTAGAACAGGCCGGTCCATTAGTGTTTATGTGAAACGTGCTGCTTCAGAAGAGATTCTTTTATCAAAACAAAACCAAAATCACAACTTAATAGATTCTTTGGTTGCTGTTTTACAGTTGGGAACAAGAGCACAGTCAGAGAGAATTCGTACTTATAACTTCACTCAGGATAGAGTCACAGACCACCGGATCTCATATGATGCACGAAATATCAAGGTAATGGTGGTTCTTAAGAGCTTTAAAAGATACATTCATATGTGTACCACAGGCACAAAAATTTAACTTTGTGAAAGCAATTCATAATATATCAGGATATTGGGCGACCAGCCATACACTGACCGAATACCATAGAGTTAGAAAATCCACATTTTCTTTTTTATCTAGGTGATGTGCTATGCTCTTAAAGATGCCTGCAAGATAACTTGTCCTGCCCTTCTTAGAGTTGCCCTGCAAATTCCACAATTGACTTAGTTCTCTCTACATTTCTTTAGTATAAATGAAAAATGGTGAAATGTAGTCATTGTTCATGAGCTCTGAGTCCCTTGGCCAAACTGTGTGAGTAGAATATGAGATACTTGGAGTTTACTGCAGCCACTTCCCAAAAGAAATTCTTTTTTTTTTTTTTAATTAAGTCAGTCTTTTCTTGGTTTTAATATTAGAGGGAAGAAATAAAGTAACTTTTTGTTATGATTGTCTTGCAAGCCATAGTTAAACTGACTGCTTTAAAGATTACCTGATGTTTTGCATGAAATTCTACATATGTTGTGAATCTCATGTTTTCTACAAGGAACAAGTATCTAATAGTGTGTTTCTGTGTGATAAATTTATGGGCAATATTTTAAAATTTAGGATGACCTTTTTTTGTCCAGATTTACTAGATTTTCTAGATTTACTGTAGAAAGACTGTAAATCTCTAGATTTACTCCAGAGATCATACAGCATGCTGTATATGGAATGGTTCATATTTGCTAAAGCAGGATATAGATATACTAATGTCATAACGGAAGTGGGGAAAAGGTCTTGGATTTCATAAAAATCGCCTTTTGTTGGTCCACCTTTTTGCTTATTTAGAGTTGGAAACTGATGGAGTTTTGAATTATTGCATAAAACTTTGGAGCAAAAAAAACATATTGGCACTAGGGCAACATTACTGGAGCTAGGTCCTTTAGTGCCTGTTTGTTCCTGCTGAGGGAGAATTGATGGGAATGCGCAGGTTACGTGAGCGTGGCGAGGGGGCCCCCATATCTCCTCACGTTGGTGCCAGGAGCAACGTGTGTTTCAGAGGGGGCAGCAGCAGAAGCTGCGCTGCTGGCACCACGGCGGCTGCCCGTGTGCGGGGGAGCTGCACACTCTGGCCAGTGGACGAGTTAAGATAAGACTCCAGGCGAAGTGTGTTCCGGGAACTCCTCTTTTGAGTAGTCAGCATCTCGAAATTATGTTGCTGTACACCCAGAAATACTTTAATCTGTTGTTGTTTTTTTCATAGGAGATTCTAAGTGGGAAAGAAGCACTGGATAAGCTAATCAACAGACTCCTGGAGTTTGCAGAGGTGGAGGCTCTCACAGAATATCTAGAAAACTTGCAGTCTTTGGAAAGAGGAGGCTCCTGACGACCTTGTGTACAGTTAAAACCGATCTTTTTTCCTTTAATAGCAAAATAAAATGGATGTGTTTGTTAGATGGTAGCTTGGTTAAAATCTGTGCCTCTGCCTTTCAGTACGTGTTATATGACCTTTTATATTTTAGCATGAATGAACTCAGTGGACTGATTTTATTATGGCTTCCCCAGCAGAGGGGAACAGGCAGGGAATACTGTGTGCACCGGTGTTCCCTCTGCCTTGGCAGTGTGGCTTTAGCAAACCAGACCCTCTCCTGACTGTATTGCAGCTGGACAGGTAGGATGATGGAGCAGAAGAAATACCAAGCAGTGCATTAAACTATATGGATGCTGTGGGTGGGAAATGTTCCTCTTCAGGTGACAAAGCACCAACCTTCCTTCACACAGTCTGGTAAGACTCTGGAAAAGAGTCCTTCAGAATCTTAAGAGATATAGTCTTTCAGCCTTCTTGCAGCCATTGTTAGGCCAGTTGAGGGCAGGTCTTAAATATAGTGTTAAGAAAAAGACAACCTTTATCTAGCTTCAAATTAAGTAAGTTGACAAAATTCTGGAGAGTGTTAGGCATTGCTAACAGCTAGAGAGAAAATGAGCTTATAGTGGAGACGTACTGTAGCAAATAAGATAATTCTGGAATTCAACTGATTTCCCAGCAGGTAATTTTGTGAATGTTACTGAGGACCAACTAGCTACCCTCAGAGCACTTGTCATTAATAGGACTTGCATCCATGTTTTCATCTAAGCATGTGTTGCTTACGCTTACGCAGCCGCAGGAGCATCGTAGCCAGTCGGCAGTCGCATGCAGTGATTTGGGAATCCTCACACATTCCACATTACACAAAAGTAGCTAACTTAGCTGACTTAGCTAACCTATTAGGTGAATGTTTCCTCCTTCTATCCTGCTATTCCCAAGCTGTGCTGTGAAACTGCTCTTCTTTTTCCGAACCATCTTTTGAAAGTGAAGACTCGATTGCTGTATTCACGTATTTTTATAATCATGAATGATACAGGACTGAAAAAAATGCCCATGTAGTTTGACAAAGAAGGTATTTCAATACTGTGTTTATCTAAATTAAGCATAGTTTTACTGCTGTATTTAGATCAAATAATAATATGTTCTTTTAACTTTATTTGGATATATTTAAGAAATGCAGGGTTTGCACCAGCAAGAAAGCAAGAAAACTCTGCTCAGTTTCTCAGTTCTGTCAGTTCTGGTGTATTTGCAAATTCTTATCATCAAATTTTGTTGGTGAATTTTTTATTTGCTTCCAACACTTAATTACTTTTTTTTTTTTAATTCATAGCCTTACAAGTCAACCAGAAAGCATAATTTCATGTGACTTCTTAGTTATTTGTACATTTGAACATTCACTATTCTCAGGAAACAGTTGTTTCTGCAAATACTTGCAGGAAGATAGAAAACTGAGCTATATTTATGTGATACTGACTGACTGGCAATAACTAATATGATCAGCTGTTGTAGGAGGCTATGCAGTTAACAGTCCAATTAACATGCTGCTTTAATTCACTTTGCAAATCTTATTGATGCAAATTTTATGCAAATCGATTTAACTAATTTATATATCCTGAACAATCTTAGAAATTTGCTACAACGTGAGCATTTAAATGAATCAGATCCTACTTCTAGTATTAATGCTTATGAAGAACCCTATGGAATTACTTTTAAAAACTCCCTTGGAAGGGAGAGATGGCAATGTTTATACTGAAGGAGTATTTGTGACTAAGTTGGTTAATTTTTATTTAGCTTCTTTATTGCTGATTTTTTTTTCGGTGCACAGTAATGAGGAAGGAAAGTAGAAGAGAGCTCTACTCTGCTGCTTAATTTCTGATGTTCTCAATGCAAGCACTGAAGTTTGTCAGCTAAGCCCTTTATCGCAGCCCATTTCAGGGCATTCCAAAGGATCTTTGTCTTAAGTTTATCCTGCAATTGCTCATAGCAGAATATGAGACAGCAGAATTACAGTGTCGTGCTCAGTTGCGACAGAGATTTTGTACACAATCCTTCTGTTTCTATTGTCATTGGCTGCAATATTCATTTTTACAAAAAGCAGATATATTTGCTTCTCCTAACTGTGAAACTGTTATTTGAAACCATTTGTTTATTCTAAGTTCTTCTACCTCAGTCTTTCTGTGGAATATAAAAGCTGAGAGACTGTGACAAGGCATGGATATGGGCTGGCATTTGTACTTGGGGAGGGGTGCAGGAGTATAACTGCCATTTAGGAAGCGTTTCACAATGGAATACCCCAAACTTGCATTTCAGTTCAAGCAACCTTGATTTTCAGTAGCAGTGAGCAGCTCCTAATGCCCGTGAGCTTCCTCAGAAACTGTTGAACTTGCAGCATGAAGTAATGCTATCCTTGCTGCCAAGTCTGCAGGTGGCTTAAATCTATCAAATTACACTACTAGCAGGAAAAATGATGATCCCAAAGTACTGGGATGAAAAGGTGAGTGGCTACTGAGAAGGCATCAAATAGCTTCTAGAAACTGCACTACTCTTTGCAGCAGAACAGAGCTCTAGCAGCTTTGTTGATAGGAACAGCCTTACCCGGAGCTTCACACATGGTTGTAAAATAGGGTGGCAATGAGCAGAACAAAATACTTGCTTTTTTACACCCACTGGTCTGATTTACTTTCCTAACCATGAACCTACACCACCCAGACCTTTCGCACTGCTGTCATGTTGTAAAGGGTTAGAGTCACCAACTTTCTGTTCTCCTGTTGATCTGCATGAAGCATGCTAACCACCTTCCTGCCCTGACCTTCTCTCTTCTCCCTGTTGAGGTCTACGCAGCAGTGCCTCACTGAGCGAAGAGGGGAGCCGGATGAAGGCTGCACTTAGAAGTAGTCCTGGTCCTTAAAGACACTACCTGAGCCCTGCTTGGCTGTGCAGGGCACTGGGCCGGTCACCACCACGTCATGCTGGGGGTCATGCTACTATTGCAGCGATTATCTCACAAAATTTTCCAATGGGTGAGGAGTAGGAATTGCCTAATTAGAGCCTCATAAGGCAAGACCATTTGATGAAAAGGAAAGCATAAAACAAAATTATCAAACTGTGTGACACCTTGTCATTTACCGGACTTTACAGGATTCCAAAATTTTTGAGCTTGACTCTTCTTCCGGCTAAGTTGAAGTAACTTAATTTTGCTCTGCTGAAACCCAGCTCATTAGCAGCAACTGACCGTTCAAAACCTAATTTCTTGCCAAGTTCTTGGACAGATTTCCGGTTGTTAACATCATCCTAGCCTCAAGGGAACGCACACTGGTTTACGTATCAGGAAAAGCTATGTCATGCATATGCACCCAAGTGCAGAAGAGGCTCATTTGCTATAATACTCTGAATCACAGATGTGTCGAGGCTGGGAGGGAGCTCTGGAGATTGTCTCGTCCAACCCCCCTGCTCAAGCAGGATCACCTAGTGCACATTGTCACGGTTGTATCTGGATGGTTTCTGGGCACCATCAAGAGGAGTCAGGCCTATCCTCCTTCCTCCCTACATCCTTCATCCAGATGTTTAAATGTGCTGATGCATTCTCCCCTCAGCCTTGCCTTCTCTAGGCTGAACAGGCCCTGGAGCCTCTCAGCCTTTCCTCATAGGAGAGAAGCTCCCATCCATCATCTCAGAGAGTAACTAAGTCTGCTGACTCATGCCAGTAGCTCCACGTCCCTCTTGTCCTGGGGAGCCCAGAACTGCCCCCAATACTCCAGGTGCAGCCTCACCAGAGCTGAGCAGAGGGGCAGGATCCCCTCCCTCCACCTGCTGGCAACGCTCCTCCTCATGCAGCCAGGATCCCCTTGGCCTTCTTGGCCACGAGGGCACACTGCTGCCTCATACTGCTAAGCGAGGCCACAGGGCATTTTTTTTTCACTGTAATATTTCTCTCAAGTTATTTACCTCTCTGCAACAATATTTTTGTTGATGCCTTATTTTTTTTTCTTTTTTTAATGCAAGATTTTTGAGGCAAGGACCTGAGTTTTATGTCTTCTTCCATTTGGATGCTATGGTAATATAAATAAATTACTTTTTCTGTAACATCAAATATTTTGTTTATAGTTCCAAAAATAATGCCAGAAGGAAACAACAGCTGTACTGCTGTTAATATTTGTAATAAAATTATATGTTCTCATTACTTGAAGGAGCAAGTACTTCCTCAGTCAAGCTTTTTATATCACTAATCTCTTTCTCAATTTACGTGTCTGTAATGTTAGACACGACAATAACGGGTACTGTCAAAACAGCATAGAATCTTTTTAATTTTCAGGAGCCATAAATGTGTTTCTGTGCATGAGGTCTTGCTATCTTTTAATGTCGCTTTATTTTAAATCAGAAGATACAGGATTTAACTCCTTATTTGAAACATTTTATGGGTGAATCATCCAATTAAAACAATCAGCGTCAGCAGAAGAACTGTTTGTTTGTTTGTTTGTTTTCCTCTTACCCTTTGGGCTTCATTTGGAAATTTCAATGTAGATTCCACCTAGACATTTTGCAAACTTCTTTACCTTTAACGTAGCTATCAGAACAACAATGAGAAAGATGAAATGTTTTCAAATAAAAATAATGTGCCACTGGTTCCTCCATTTCACCCCTCCAGAATTCTTTTCCTGACATTATTTCCCTAAACCCATCTGGGCAAAGATGGGTTTAGGGAACTGTAGCATTAACTAGGCAAGGAGCAAATCTCTTTCCACAGGCCAAGAGATGCAAGATGCTTCGCATCGGGGCAGGAATGGGCCAGGAGACCAGCATGGCCAGAGCTGGTTCTGTGTTTGCTGGGAGCACAGTCAAGGATAACGTGACACTGAGAAAATGGTGACAAAACAAGGAGAGCCCTTGTGACAACAACAGGACTTGTGGCAGAACAGAGCTATCCACAGAGGAAAGCAGAGAAGCAGGACACGGTGCTGCAGTGCGAGATATGGAAAGAAAAATAAAAGAGAATATCTGGATTCTTTTAAAAATTGATTTACAGAACAAGGCTATCAT
The DNA here is from genome assembly GCA_013389825.1 of Crypturellus undulatus. Classification (NCBI taxonomy): domain Eukaryota; kingdom Metazoa; phylum Chordata; class Aves; order Tinamiformes; family Tinamidae; genus Crypturellus; species Crypturellus undulatus. Next base: position 253,360 of record VWPW01028657.1, on the reverse strand, counting down.
GCTAAATGCAACTGGAGCGGTCTCAAAGCCAAATATATTAGGAACACCAGCAGCTGTACCCCACACATTTGAGCATGTGTGACGTTAGACCATACATGCAGTCAATGTATGTTTCATTACTGTTCTTTTTCCTGCACATTCTAGACCTCCAGCCATCTGAGGACACTGGCATCTTTCACAAGTCTGTTCGCACACTACAGAGTCCAAACAGGCTTTTTATTTTTTTCCTTTTTCCTCTCTCGAGCAGGGTTTATTATTAGAGAAACCAATGAAAAGTGAGCTCACTGTAAGCATCCAATTCCCCCCCAGGCTTGGCCTGGATTCCTGCCTTAGGATTTACCCAGTGCAATGCAACCTGTTTTGTGCAGCAAGTTACTTCCATTTTAGCCTGCTGGCCTGCCGTAATGAAGTACCTATCTCAAATGTTTTTAATCAGATCTGTATTTGCTAAATGANTTACTTCCATTTTAGCCTGCTGGCCTGCAGTAATGAAGTACCTATCTATCTCAAATGTTTTTAATCAGATCCCTATTTGCTAAATGGAGAAGACTGTTTCAGGCAAAACAATACTTCTTTGTAACATGCATGTAGGGAGCAGAGTCTCTGGAGAACATCACCTGGCTTTTCTTGGTTCAGAACTCATGAGCAGAACAGGCTTTTTAATGGGTCTGTGATTCCTTCATGGGGATGCATCCTCCAGAAACGCTCGGTCTATACGAAGAGCTCAGCCTCATGTGCTGAGTCTTATTAGAACAGACTTTACCACTCTGATTCCACCTCTTCCTTGTAACCTACTATAAACTTTACAACTTGCCTCTCAGTACTAGCACAGTGTCCCTTTTACAGCTTGGGATTGTTTCCAAGTCAGACAAAAAGGAAGCTATAAAATGATATTAAAATCTAATACTATCTAAACAGGTATGACTGTATTCTTACATTGCACTCCTGAAGTATATGTACCCTTTTAATATACATACTGTTAATCAAAAATGAAGAAAAAACTTGTAAAATTAAAGGAAAATAGTTTTATCATAGTGGAATTTTTTTGATAGTAGAGGGAGAGATTTTTACTTTCTACATAAGTAAAACAGATATTTTTCTATCTTGATTGTTTTCATCGACAGAATGTACATGGGAATATCTCAGAAATTCTGGAGTAAAGGAATTTATTCACTTGAAGTAGCATGCTGGTTTCGTTATCATTTTATTTCTTATCATTTTGTTATCCTTTTAACTGAAAGGAAGAAATAACTTAACACTATTAGCAACAAAACACATTTCCATCTGGCAGAGCTGTTTGTCCAGATCTTACTGTATGTTTTCTACTTGCTTAGTACAGCTGAATAATTTTATCATTGCCTGTAAGAAAAGCTGTCAAATGATCTCGTTGATAAGAAGATATTTTTCCTTTTTTTCTTTCTTTTTTTTTAAGGAAATGTTATTAAATTATTTGGGCACACTTCCCACCTTTTAGAGGCTTGTATCTTTAACTCTCAGGTCGTTGTTTACCATCTAGAAGACTAATAAATCCGAAGACCACGGAATAACAACCTGTTATGTCTCTCAGATGCATTCTGCATGTTGTTAAGTAGTAACTACAACAAACCTTAACTGAATTCTGATTAGCAATTTTAAAATTAACAATTTTAGCACAGGTCATTTGTTAGTCATAACTGATAAGCCAGACAAGTAAGTTCCACTAACTGCTTAATGCACTACTGGAAGGCACCCAGATACTACACCTTAGTAACCACAAAGTAAAAAATATTAAGCAATTCCATACCCACGTACTTATTTCAGATTATATTTCCCCATGCCCTATTTTAACACAGTATGCTATCCATGCATAAATCTCTCAGGTTGCCCTGAAAACCTTGACTACACAAGTAACTAATACAGACTGTTTGAATGTAAGCTTTATTCAGTATTTCATATAAATTCCAAGAGCTGGCCGTATTCTGTAATAGGAACTGAGAATTTGTTAAAGAGAAAACAGCTGCTTAACTCTGCAGACAATGCTTGAAAATTGAAACAAGCAGTTTTAAACAACTCCATTGTTCTTCACCACTATCTTCAGTTATACAATCAAATAAAATTCCCTGTCATTAGCAGATGGCCTGTATATTTGTTGCCTGCTGTTTGTTTAACATTATCATTGGATATTCCTGTGTTCACAGATAAAGCCAAAGCAGCGTTTGCCAACACTCTCTGCAACTCTTGTTGAGCAAATTCAGCTTTGTTCAGATAATGATGTGCAATATATATATTTTTTTCCTTTGTACAGAAACTTTATTCAAGCTATATCCCCAAAACATCTCACAAAACTAGATTTGTTAACCACACAAATGGGTAACACAATTTCTAAGTTAAATAGCTGGTAGAAGATGAGAGGACTCCAGAGGTAGATACAAGAGAGGCTGAAAAGATACGGTGGAGGAGACGGAAACAAAAGACTTAAGCAGTGAAGCAGGGGTTGCACTGACAGCTTCTGCAGCAGCGAGGGAAGGGACTTAAAGCTTCAAATCCTGTACGAAGGATGGAATGAAATCTGTTTTAGGAAAGCAAATTATCAAGGAAAATCAAGAGGGCACGTCCAGGCAGTTTGGGAAGGGGCTGCCTGGGAGAAGGCGAAGCTTTCAGGAGACGTCAGCAGAGCGAGGGAGGTGGCGGCCCCAGAAACGCAGCGCAGCAGTGACTCGTAGGCTTGCGTATACAGGAGCACGTGAGGAAGACTGTTTGAGGAAGACACTGTTGGTAACCAAAGAACTAATAAGGGGAGACACTCAACTCAAAAAGCAAATCAAGGAAACCAAGCAGCCTGTAATAATTTTTACTCCTTTTCTGAGATGCCAAAGTATGCACTTTTTTTTCAAGAGGAAAAATAAGAATTGTTTTAATATGTGCACAGGTAGACCCGTGTCATGACCAGCCCCCGCATCTTCTAAGCCTGACTACTGGGATTCGGTGATCTATCAGCACAGGTTTTCTCCCCTAGAAAATAAACGCACACAAATGTATCTCAGCCTGCAGGTTCACAGATGAGGAAGGATTAAGACTGGGCTTAACTCAAACAGGACCAAGAACATTTCATAACCTGGGTCAAATTGAGTAAGTAGCCTCTGCACAGATCCTATTGCTTTAAATTACACGCCAAACAAAATAATTATCTGTAGTATATGCGATATACTTGCTTCTAGACACACAGAAACTGGCCAGAAAGACCTAAGTGTTAATTACACACAAAACTAATAAAAATACAGAGCAGTCAAGTGACTTACCCAGTATCACACAACAAAATCATGGGTAGAAATGTCAATAACTCTCTCTCACTTTCTCTCTCCTATACTTTTCATAACACTACATACATTATGTATTACATAGCATATAAAACCACCAAGGGTGAAGTCCCCATCCAAAAGGCTGAGAAAAAAAGCTTGTAAGCAGACCAAAATATAACACATGACAGAAGGTGGATAAGGCAGAAAATAAAACGTGTTTCTTTTAAAAAGTGAAAAAGAAAAGCCTTTTTTACACATTTTTTTTTTGTAAAACAGGAGAAAGTATTTGATTTAGATACACAACAGGGAAATAGTATGACAGCATGATGCAAAACTGAACAGTGGCTTTGCAAGTATCACATTTCTCTCAGCTGGCTCTCACTGTAGTTTATAATTGACAAACCAACAATTAGCTGGTTCCTCTCCAAACTGTTCTTCAGAGTCAATGGGGAGTAAAGTGCTGCATTGCTTGTGAAATCCAGGCTCTGGAAGTCACAACAAATACCAGACATGTGATATTTAACCCAACTTCACTAGGAGTTAGAAAGAAAATATTTATTCTTTTTATTTTTTCCTAGGGTAAAGAAAATGATTGTTTTCATTTACCTATTAAAACACAGTGCTTTGCAGATGACTTTGGTCCATATTAAAACTAACAGCAACTCCTCAAGGAAACCAGTTTTAGAATAAACTTTTATTTACTATCAGATGTTTTTAAACATCTGGTTAAACAATTTAGCTACAGGCATCTTATATCGCTGTCGATAACCACTTCGATGTGATAAATCAGTTTTAAGGAAAGACGCTTGTATTTTGGCACTCTCACTAAAAAGGACTATTTCCTCAGAGGATTTTAAGCATAAACAGGGACTACCACACACACACACACAAAAAAAAAAAAAAAAAAAA
>VWPW01028657.1:228069-249150 GCA_013389825.1 Crypturellus undulatus | reverse complement strand
AAAAGGAGCAACCACACAAAAAAAAAAAAAAAAAAAAAAAAAAGAGAGAGAGAGAGAAATATTCTATAGAAGCCTGGAGTAACAGAAAGGGAATGAACACAGCAGTACAAAGCACAAGGTCATAGAAAAAAAAAATTCTTTGAAAGAAAATAGGATCAGCTGTGATCCTGGCGGTTGCAATGGTGAAGGAGCAGAAAGAGCTGCTTGTGTTGGCAACCACAGGGCAGGCAAAGCAGCCAGCACGATGTAGTCATGTGAAAGCGAGTGTGGTTCAGAGATGCAACAAGAGCGATTTCCAACATGCTGAGGAGGTATTAGCGACATCGGGCATGGCCTTAATCTTTTCAAACATAGAGCCTGGAAAAATTCAGCCTGGAATGGATGAGAAGTGAAGTGCTGATAGGGTAATGAAGACTTGATGACAGAAAGATACTGTATTTGCTTCACCCACACAGGAAAAAAAAAAAAAAACAACAAAATAAAAACAACAAAAAATGATGGACTCCAGAGGAAGAAAAGCTACTTTAACTCCAAGGGTAATGCTTGTGTAAAATGAAAATAGATGAGTGTAAAATGGTCACAAACACAGTTGGGCTAGAAACTAGAAGCAAGTTTCCATATGCTAGAGTTATGAGGTTTAAATAACACTAAGAACATAAACCTCAAAAAGCTGTTTCTAAGAAAATATGTGACGGCATTTCTCCATCAGTGGGGAGATTTTTGTTCTAGCTTTGCATATGAAGCTTTTGCATTATATTAATGTGGAGTAAATACACTTATTTCTTTATCTATGACTGCGAGAGCATCTAGTACTCTGCACCTCTAAATGATAAACTAGAGCTAGATACAAAAGAAAACTTCAAAATTTCTTGGAACACAACTGAGCAAAAAAACAGCTTTGATGAAGAAACCCCAAGGAACACACAGGAAAAAATCCAAGCCCTTAGCCTCTTTCGTGATACATGATAAACCAGACTCCCAGGTTTGCACTCATTCCTCAGCTGACCTAACAAATTAAGAGCTATTTTCTCAGGGAATTTCAAGCTCAGCAGTTACCAAGTGTGTTTTGCTGTAGCTTGACTTTGACTATTTTTTAACTGCACTATTTTTGACTGAGTCTCCTGAGCATGTCACTGAGAATGTTAAAATGGAGACATATTTTTGAATGGATTCATGATTTGAACCTTTGTGGCCCACTGTTTTGAAGTATAACTGTCTTCTTAGGCAGACAAGAAAACTTTGATGATGTTCTCCCAAGAGTAGATGATGCAGACCGCTCCCCACAGATGAAGAAATCAAGCAATCCTTAAGAAAACGTTTAAGCATTTACACTGGGAACTGTCAACAGCCGAGCACTGCAGTGCAGCCATCCTGGGCAGTTCAGGCACCCTTATTATTTAATCATGTTTCCCTCTCCTCTTCTCCCGTACTGAGGATGATGGAGCTGCGAGATGCTCAGCTCCTATCAGTCATTAAGAACAGCCAACCTGGCCCTGTCTGCAAACATCCAAAGCATCCATCTTACCAAAACACAAAAGCATCAGCCTCAAAAAGGATGTTGAATGCTACAGCAGGGCTACACCTTTGAAATATTTTCATGGACTGACATGCAATTGTCTTTTTTACAGGGGAGGGAGACAAAAAGAATTTAACACTAAAGAAACAAAATGTGTAAAAAAAAGAGAAAAAAATAAGTAAAGCAACAACAAAGACACCATGGAAAAAAAACACCCCAGTAGAGGTGGTTTGAGTTCTATTAGGAGACATCAGTTTTAAATCTTCTGCAGAATTATAATGCATTTATCATGAATGTACACAAGTAATTTATTTTTGACTGTCATTAAAAATGCTTGACACTGTTGTGACCAACTCATCTAAAAACAGCTTCAAATTATCTGTTTAAGAAGTTGGAACTGCCACCACCTACTGTTTTGCAAGTGATGATCCAAAGGTTTGTAAGCAAAGTATTTCTCCTCATTAGCTTGGAAAGGACTTGACACAAAAACAACCCTGGGGGCTGGTTCTGCTTTCTAGTATCGGCCATTCACTGACCCAGTTCTTATACCGAAGATTTGTACCCTCTTCTCACATACTTAGAAAAGGAGTAAAAAACACCTTATACAATGTATTTAAAACAGCATACGCTCAGTAAATTAAACTTAGATGGCATGGTTAAAATAAAAATTAAATGTATTTACAATACTACATAAGCAATATAGCATAAACTTCCATTCTGAAAGCAATCACATCAAAATAAAATTAAAAAAATATTACAACTCACTTATGTTTTAATAGCTATAAATCCTTAATTTCTAACCAACTTTTTCTTTATAAAAGCCTGTTTAAAATATTAAACTTTTGATTCTCTCTAGCTTAAACAGAATCTAGAATGATTTGATAAGTATTACTGATCACTTAGTCTTTGTCTTAAGTTTCTAGATTTCCCATTTTCAAATTTTCTCTTTTTAAATACTGGCACCCCTTCTGACACATCTCCAAGAGAAGTGACGGTCTTCTCTTTAAATATCATTTTTGCATCTTCTGGAACTTCCAGCACTGGAGTTGTTGCATTGTCACCCTCTGCACTAGGAAGCTCCAGGTCCACTTTTTCACTGTGAGAAGAAAGGAGATTAATAATAATAATAATAATAATAATAATAATAATAATAATAATAATGCGGTTAATCTACATGGAAAAACCAACACTGCCAAATGCAGCCAGTAACATCCATGTATACTTGTTAAAGCAGCTTTGAAAACTCCTATGAAAACATATGAGCAGGTTGCAGAGTTTTTTCCTAGACAAGATCATCAGTACAACCAGGACCAAGAGGAAACATGTGCTTTATCTGTTCTGTGCAAACCGTCATACAAAGTAAAAAAATGGGTTCCCAATTCTGTACTGTGCTTATAGCGTCGACCAATTATTCATCGTGCAAACAGTCCCATAAAAGCCAATAGTGCTGCATGCCTGTAAACTGAAGAATTTTTAAAAGACTGTCATCAGTGAGCAACTAGCAATAGTTCAATGCCAAAATACTATTGAGTAGTTTTCCTCAGGCGATCATCGCAGGTCTGTTATTCAATACTTTAGTTAATGTTCTACATGATGGAAGAGAAAAAATACGCTTGTTGAAGCAACCAGTGACCTACATTGGGATAGACAGCTGTGGAGGATCACAGCTAATGCTGTCCTAGACAAAGACATTATCTAAAAATTACCAATTAGTTTAAGGGGATCAACAGCAAAATATCGATCTAAATAAACAACCAAGTGGCACAAACATAAAATGGAGAACTGAACAAGCTGCAGAAAATGACCTAGGAGATCACAATCGCACCAAGAATCACACCAGCATTACACTACTGCAAAGTATAACAACATGCTATAGTGCTGGCAAAGTGGGACCAGAAAACCTCCTGCGCTACCACGTGCTGCTCTGATGTCACCCAATTTCAGGCACTGTGCTTCAAGGCAGGCACGGTGAAGCTCAAGCACCCAACCAGGAGCAATGAGAATGACTGCAAGTCAAGAAAATGTGACTGATGTGTTAGCCCTAAAAGGTCAACCTCCTGAAAGAGCACTGGTTCTGGTCTCAATCAAAAGTAAATTTTGTTCTTGTTTACCAAAAGTGAACAACTTATGTGCACATGTATATCAAGCCTGTATACAGACTTCTATATAATGTCCAGTAACTAGAAGTGTTTTTCATAAGGGAGTCACTTAAAGGAGAATTTATCAGTTTCAGAGTCAAAGATTGGTTAACTGGTCCAACAGAGTAGTTGATCGTATCTAACAAGTAGACCAGTGCTTAATTTAGCCTGGAGAGTGTCAAAGCTGTAGCTACTGAAGAATTTAGAGCTAAATAAATGCTGTAGAATGGGGTGGCATATGATGGGAAAGGCTAATCTCTCTCTCCCAACACTAGTCTCTTTGGAGACCTGGAGCACACCATAACAACAAACCGGCTGTAAAAGACAGCATGCTTCAGAATGGGAGCCACGTCATGCAGAGATTATGCAGTAAAAATAAAGTAACAATTGATCAGGAACAGTAAAACATCTGCAGCAAATCAGTTAGACATGGGAGAGAAAACTTCCACGTTTAATGTTGGTATAAGTAGATTATCCTTTTTTTTTTTTCATCTCCTTATTTAAGTCTTTTATAAACATTGGCACCTGTGTTAACTTGAGTGTTGTAAGAGATGCATCCATTTGCATTTTACCCTTATCTGGCTTGAATTTTCAAGTACTTAAATAACTAGGTATTTCTCATTTGAAAGTATCGGATTCCAAGTCAAGACTCCAGCACATTATCTCAAAAGATAAAGATGCTGTATAGGCTAGTTGAGGGAAGGAGATGTGTCTTCCAAAGAAGGGTGATAACCTAAGTCATCGTAAGTATCGCCTTGATTTTGGCAGCTCTTCAAAACCTCTTGTAGTTTAGTGTCTCCTACCTGATTATAAGAGCAGTGACAGCTTACCCAGTGACAGCAGGAAAAGCTGAAGCAGATTTTTATTTTCTTTCTGCATAACTTTATTTTGGAGATATAAATTAGAGAGCGAGATAAGCAGCAGTTCAATCAGAAGCCTTCTACTGCAAGTCTGGATGGAATTTAGACACCAAAAAAGCTGTGCTCCTTAAGTGAACAGTTAAGGGTTAGTAGAGACCCATGAACAGAGAACTAATTCAGTGCTTGTGAAGCAGACTTAGCCATTATGTATTGGGTTTAGCTAGAACTTCCTTCGAGTCTAACAAAGCACAATCATTATGTCAACAACTACTGATCCCACTGGGAAGAAATTGAAATAAATGCTAGTAGAGCATGATCAAGATGCTGTTGGTCCTAGAAGAATGGCCCTGGTATGGGACAGCCAAAACAGATCTTGAACTCCATGCAGAGTCAGCTCCACTGACATCAGGAAGAAACAAAATTTAGCCTAGAAACTAGAGAGTTCCAGAAAGCTGCCTACATCATTCCTAGCCTGGAAGCAGCTGAAGAAGGAGACACAAGAACTTCTGAGGCACCTGAAACATATTTTTGAAAGAAATGATGCTAAGGAACATAAGCTTAGAATAACTATGTTTACATAGTCAATACTTAATTTCTGAAAAAAAAACCCAACAACAACAAAAAAAAGGATGGCAACAATCCACTAAAGCACCAAAGTATACTTTGTACTTATGGTTTACTTTAAAATGAAAACAAAATAATACCACTATTCTCCATAGAAAGATATTCTTTAAAGTAATCACCTAGGAAAAAAAAATGTATTTGGACTTCACTCCCCAAAACTGGTAGGCACCTTCTGACAAGTGTCAGAAACAAAAACTTCAGCTCTTCAAAACAAGGACTTTGGAAATAAACATTCTGAGAATATATTTAGCAAACAGATACTTACGAGGTGTCCTCTTCCTCCGTTTTAATTGATTTCCAGGTTCCATAAGGTTTGGTTGTCTTAGATGCATCACTGGAGGATTCCTCGAAAACTAACGTAGTTTCCTTTTTACGTTCCTCTTCTAGATTAACTTCTCGCCATACACCTAACGTTTTAGCTTTGGGAGCTTTTTTTCCTTCTGTTTCTTCACCATTATCTCCTTTCCTCTAAAGAGGTAAAAAAAAAATAATAATTAAGCAAAAATGCCTAAATAAAAACACCATGTAGCTTTATTTTACATCTTTTATTTATAATTGTCTACTATTTATACTTTTCCATTTGGGGTAACGTGAAACAATATATTTCATATCATTATAAAATCTTAACATTTTTTTCCCTGCGCTTTCATCACACACACAGTTGATAAAAATTTTAAATACTAGACAAAATTAAAGTTGGGAAGTCTCATCTATCATGGTTGGTGAGGGCAACAAGTAACAAATACAAACGTAAAAGCAAAACTTGACATGCAAAAAAATAAAAGAGGTGAACATATTACATAGGGCTTCCGGTATGCACACATACACATGCCTTTCACAGTGTTAGTGCTTCAGAACGATGCACAGTGAAACAGAAATACATATTTTAGAATTTATATCCATCTATTAATACTTTTTGTTTAAACTGGCTCTGGACTATCCTCGTTCTGGACTACCTGTTACAGTAAAGATTAGGCCCAACAACGGCCTTGATCATAAACCTTCAGATTTGAGGACAAAGATGCTAACTGATTTTGTGCTGCCGTTGTTTTTTTTTAAACTAAGATGCAGTCACTTTTACCACTGAAGGCTGGAAGTCATAACCTCACCCTGAAGCTCAAATCATTTTGTGGATTATTTCAGAGATGACAGTGCCCATTCTTGCAGAACATCACACTTTTGGCAGTACCCTGGAACCAGTGCTATCAATGTGACAAATACTTTAATAAAGACTAATTTTACTATTCAAACAAGTGAAAACTTTTATTTTCAGTCATAAGGTTTAATCTAATTACAACGAGTACAGCATAAGCTGTAAGAGGTAAAAGTCAAAGTCATCTTATGGTAGAAAATGAATATTGGGAAAAATAAAGTAGTCTTGAAGAAAGAACTTACCTTGGAATTTCTTTCTGGACTTTCCTCCTCACTGCCACTATCATCCTTTTCAGAGTCTGATTCAGAAGCTTTGGAATCGGTTTCTGTACCATCTCCAGAATGCTTGTTACGTTGACTGTTCTCATTTGAAGATGAAACAAAACCAGCAGGTTTCTCCCAAGTAGATACTGTCCAAAATATTTGGATAACTGTATTATTTATGTTTCTAATTTTGAACTGTTATTGCTTTCATAACATTATCTTCCAGTAGCAGTGCTACTTTATGCAAAAATACAGCAAATAATTTAGCACAAGCCTTTTGCTTTTGCCCAGTATATCTTTTTTAATCTGTTTTTTAATATGAGCTTGATCAGAAAGGTAGTACCCTACTTTCCAGCACAAATATTATCATGGCAGCTGACTCCACTTTTGATACACCTTGTTGTTACTAGCCCTTAAGATAATACATAGCAAACTATAAGACTATGTTTCCATCTCATTCTAAAACAGGACAGACAATTTGCCCTCTAGAGGTACCTGTCTCATTTGTCTAGTGTCTATTTTGTCTATATATGTCTATATATGTCTATATATGTCTATATGTCTATATATGTCTATTTATTAATTTTATGTTTGACTCCATGGTGTTAAAACTGTTGTTAGTAACAAGAAGGCAAAAGTATATTAGCTGTTTTATTACATTTGAAAGCTTATGTAAAATAATTTATTAGAAGTTATCTTTTTTATTATTTTACATATTTCCAAAGATATTCCTGGCTGAAAATACTTAACAGGCATGCTTTTAAATGTATTTTGGAGAAGTAACAAGGTAATACAAGGTTCTGTCAGTCCATGGCTCTGAGCTAACAAAACAGTCCGTGAAGGATACTCATGTCATAGAGCTTTAGGCCATTTCCCTAGCTGTGCCCCCATAGAGCTGATGGGGAAGGCCTTCCAGAATTTGACTCAGAGCAGGAATTTAGCCCAGGGATACCAGCCTCATAAAGGCCATGTCTGAGATTAGGCACTATAAATATGCTTTTTATTTAACAATTTCTCTTCAGAGAATGGAATTAGTGTAACAAAGCTGACAAGCAGTTTTAAAGCATTTCAAAAACACCTATAACTATATAAAAATAAAAGATCGCTGTTCCAACTTTAAAATCGCATAAGACCAATTACCAAATATGTTGATTTCAAAAGATATTCTTTCTGTCACATGTCCACGGAGAACTTTAAAAAGCAATCAATACAACCGAAGGCATAAAACATTTCTGAATTTAGAAGGCAGCTTAAAAAATATCCAGCACCTCTTTTTCCCTTTCAAAAGAACAAACCACAAAGGATTTGGTTAGAAAAGCAGCATGCTGAAAAACGCATTATTTTCTTTTCTTTTCAGCATCATTAGGAAAGCCAGTCCACACCCAGCAGCAGAAATAAGACCCACAGCTGGTATGAAACTAATGGCTCTCCAAAAAGGCATCACCTATCTTACATGTGTCAGCCAGATCTGGAAAACTGAGCCTGCTCTGGGGGAGTTACCACAAAATTCTCCTTTGAAAAAAAAAAAAATTACAATGCATGGTCTGCCTGTCTGACCTCAACTGCACAACTTTCAGTCCTCTTCCAGAGGCCACAGCCTCTTATCAGTGCTACTTCTGCAAAAGGATAAAACTGTGCAGATTCTTATTCAACCCTCTACAGCTGTCAAAGTAAAATCCTCTTTTTTCCCCCAATTTCCAAACAAAAACAGTAACAGATTTGTATAAATGAAGAATCCATATTTTATAGTTATATGTGTCTAAAAACCTATGAAGCATACATACTGAAAAAACATCCAAAGGCCAGCACTGACTTCTGCAAGAAATATATTTCAACTAATGTGATGAATTTAAAAATATAAAACTTTGAAATAACATTAAAAGACAGTTCACTTGCTAAACAAAAAGCAGAGTTGAAAATGCTTTCTGAAGCAGTGCTTAACTGGAAAACAGCGTCTCCCTACCTCCTGTTTTTGTGTTATAGTAGTAGGTATGACCATCTTCAGAAACACCTTCCACCCACTCTGCTGTCTGAGAAAGACAGATGTTAATTTAAAAAAAAAGTTTTAATGATCAGTCAAAGCATCACTTACAGGATATAACAATATTCATCCTTTGAGTATTTCTCATTTATGATAATTTTACTGTTTGAATGTTTGATTGAAACCTGGACTCTTAAAGCAAATATTCCTTTTGACTCAAATGCAATAAAATACAGACTGCTTAGCTTCTAGCTTTAAATACCACAAACAAAGCACAGAGACTGTTTTTCAAACAGCGGATAATTAGAATCAGACAATGTAGTTCAGGTTGCTGAATAGTTCAAATTATGATTTAGTCCATTATTTTACAAGGTTTTTTTTTGTTTGTTTTCCGAAGTATTCACACCTTCAATTGTAATTTCATTTTCTGTTTCTTTTCCTAAGTAGAGACTGAAGGGGGAAAAAAAAATCCCCAGAATTACAGGGTGTGTAAAAGCTACAGAAAACAACATCAATAAGTACTACAAGCAAAAAATGAAATCTTCTAAAATGTATTCTAAAACAGAATACCAAAAAAATGGTTAAGAATGAAACTTTGGAGGAATGCATTCCAATGATTTTGCTTAATTTAGGGAAAAAAAAATACCACTGATTTCAACAAAGTACTCATTTTTACTACTTAATACACGTTTGGGATACTGAGCAGAAGTTGCTGGTGTGTCTTTATGGATCCATAATTAAAAGAAAAATGTTTTGTAAAATCATCTACCCCTAGATAATTATTATTACTTACAAAAGTTGAGATTTTCATCAAAGAACTAATTGAATGTTTAAGTGTAGATAGAATAATTTCATTCTTTCTTAAGTACTAAAACTGCCCATCCCCTCTATAGGACAAAACTCTGAGGCAAAAGAAATATTAGTTTCATCATGCATTATTTTTTCAATTAATACATGTTTGTGCCTAAATACATGCATGCAAATATATATTTATAGGCTTCTGCATATACACATCTGTGCTTTTGCTTAAGACTCTAGTAAAATCGTGTTGTGTTTTGAAAAGTCAAAAAAATCAAAAGTTTAAGTTCTCACATATGCTCCATTTATATAAACAGAGAAATTACAGTTAGTTAGTGCTGATAAGGGAAAAGTGGGAAAAAATGAGTAATTTTCCTCAAAGCTTTGTTCTCAAAAGTTGGAATGTGCTAGTTTCAATCTAAGAAGCAAAAATAAAATTTATTTCATTTAAGTGGAAAAAAGACCATGGACTATTCTTAAGTCCATCTTACAGTTTTTGTTCAAGTTAGACCTTAAACATTTCAGATCTGGTTCTTAGAGGGTTTTAGCAGATACATGACATTAGACACACCAAGTATTCCACTATATAAATGCTAACAGGCATGATATCAATCTCACTTAAGTCATATGTGGTCTTCAACATACTTTACCATTACTGCGTGCTATGCATGTTTTGTGTAGTCTAAGAAGCAAGCTAATGTGGTATGAAACAAAAAGAGACAATGAATCTCAATTAAACTATGCACTCTAAGTGTGCCCTTTAATGTCAGTCCTTGTTAGAGAGCTGTACTCCCAATACCTTTAGTTCAGGCTAAATGACAGACCAATCAAATTCCCATTTCTAGCAACCGCTGACATGACTAAGGACACCACAGAGATCAGGCAAGGGAAGAACAGCAAAACATGACCATGTGGTTTAAGAGAGATATCTGAGACAGGAGGTGTGTGTTCATGATACTGCTGAGATGACCTAACTTTGAAATGGTGCCAAAAGGGGAACTCTTCCTCTTTTCTAACTTCTCTCTCTGCTCTGATATTCCTCGACTCTCCAGTAAGGTAATTCAAGGAACCAAAAGCCTACAAAGCATTATGCTCAACACTGATGCCACAGAATCACAGAATGGTTGAGATAGAAGGGACCTCTAGAGATCATGTAGTCCTCTTGCACACGCAGTATCACCTAGAGATGTCCTCACATGCTGTGAGCTAATTTACTAGTCTGTCAAATATGAACCGTGGCCACAAGTCACAAGGCCAACTCCTTCACTGGAAGACAGTGGTGGCACTGCCTAAATATCCTGCAAAGCCACTCTTAGACTGAAGAGATGAAGTACTGGTTAAAAAGCTATGTAAACGCTGAACTGAAAAGGCATGAGAAAGCTGGAGTGGCATGTGACTAGGTAGCTCTGCTATAAAGTGTGCAGCCACCTGGGAATGAGAACTGGCTGCAAGAAAGGCCTTGACTTTTGAGGTAGATGCTGTCTTAACAATGGCCAATAAAGACAGTGGACTATGTATCTTTTATAAATTGATTCAAATGCCTAAAAATATACATAGTTATAAGCAGCTTCTCCTATGACTAAGTAATCTAATACTAAGACAAGGCTACTTTCTTAGGTTAAGGAAAAACAACATAGAGCTACCTACATCTGGCAAAAAGTCAGGCTTCTTTGATTCTCAACAGCAAATCTAACATTAGTGCAGCACTGACTTTAAATTATACGATACCCTGTTTGAAAACCGTGACACCTGTTTTCAAAACGGGGAAAACATAACACAGACTTCAGGACTGTTATAAAAATAGTATTTTTCCTGTTTGAAGTATTGGACTTCCAGAGTGATAAATATCAGAGGAAAGTCTAAAAATAATAATAATAAAAGCAGATTGTCTTTGAATTCTTTAGCAAGTTTATCTATGTCTTAAATAGTTAAAACAATATAAAATGCTAGCTTGCTTGTACATAGGTACACGGGAAAATAGGCACTCCTAATTCTTTTAAGTATTTGAAAAACAATGAGATTGCATGGTGATCAGCAGTTTGGGATGCAGTATACTACAATATAACACAAATAAACATATATGCATTCCTTCACACATTAAAAAAAAGCTATTTTTTTTTTGTCCAGCAGGAATATTTTCCTTTTTTAAATGTTAGGAATTTCTGTGTCACTGTAGTGCAGAAGAAATAATGAGCTATAGTCTAGATCTGATGTCTCCCAAATGCTCATATTCTATCAGTTTATTCTAAAAGGAGAGTCTGACATAATAATGGTGGTTAAAACAAAGATTTATGTAGTAAAATTATATTTTTAATCAGTAACATATAAATCATTCTGTAAGTTCAAATGATATTTTCTTAAGTTTACTGTGAGCAAAAAAAATCTATACTCTGCAGAAAAGACAGGCTTGCACATTGTTTAGCTTATTTAGTTATTGAAAAAAATGAGCATTTGCTTACTGTCTTAGAGTTTGAAGAGCTGTCTTGGAATCCTCTAGGTTTCTCCCACTGTGATTCTTAAAAGACAAAAAAGGCAAAAATAGAAAAAAAATCATCCATTGTTTACTTCTGTCCATTTTTAATATTGTTCCAAAAAAAACAGATCTAAAGGACATATCAACTTCGGTTACATATACAAAGTATTATAGATATGCTTCATCAAAAAATAAATCATCCTTTATCAAACCATGGCATTTTCACTACCAAGGGATAGTAAACCAAAGTGTTAAAATTACTGGTGGCATAATAATAGATACTTTAATAGATACTTGCCAGTATCTATTAAATCATGGCTGATACATAGATACTAAAATTTTGGTACAAGAAGGATTTTCTTTTAATGATCACTTTGGCCAAAAGATTTTTACATTTTTGGAAATTATATTATATGAGGAATATTAAGGCAAACCTTAATATCAGATCTCAAATTTATAAGAATCAGTGTGTAACATTTACTTTTAATAATGATAGAAGATTTCTTTTACACTTTAAGTAGATTGTAACACACTGCTGCTCAACAGAAACAAGTGAGATAAATCCTGTAATGATGGAAGAAAAAAAAAAAAAGACAATAACCCATAACGATTGAAGTATCTACTGTCTTTGATTTGACACATGGTTGATGTCCAAGTAATTGACCATTTTGTGCCATATACCTGGTAAGAAAGGTTATTTTGGAAAACACATCTATTTTTTTCTGTATTTAACCTTTGGGAGGCTAGAAATTTCCGGAAACTCAGAAATTGCTGAGTTTTCACATTATTAACTTACTAATAAAACGCAGAAGTAGTCGCAAGTTCTGGATGCCTATGTCTTTAACATGAAATCTCCAGCTAATTTTAACATTTTAATTACCAATCTACAATTGATACAGCAGAATAGTAAAAAAACATAGGTAGTCTTTTCTCATTTACATGCAAGAATTATGTTTGCATTTGCCTCTCACTAGTTTTTACCTCCTGTGGTTGTGTTGTAGTAGTATGTATAGCCCTCAGGGGAAAGTCCTTGTACCCACTCCTTTTCAGGTTTTGGTGGCCTTGAAGGATCTTGAGGCATCTTTTTTTTCTTTTCCTTCTTTTCCTTCTTTTCCTTTTTTTCCTTCTTTTCTTTCTTTCCTTTATTTTCTCCTGTATTACTCTGTGTTTTACTCTGTGTCGAACTGGGACCTACATCATCTTAAAGAAAATGATATTCCCTTTTAAAAGAAAGATTGATAATCTGAACTGACATACTAATCACTCTTTTGTAACAACAACAACAAATATGAAGTTTTGGGAGTATTTTCACTCATCACATACAGCATAGGTAAACTGAAAACAGCAATAAAGAAACCTTGCATTTTAGCAATACTAGTGTTCCATGAGGAAGTCCAAACATCATATAAGTAACATGAAGAAAAAAAGCATAAGGACTTGTGAATTCTGAGTAACAAAGAGAGTTATGAAAGAGATGGCTTCCTCAGGAGCGTACAACTTCATTTTTTAGGGATATGTCTCCACAGGGACACATCAAAGGTACTTGCTGAACTGCAAGCTTAATAGGAGATTCAAAACTCCATTGCTTGACATCAGTAGAGTCCAAGTTCTCCTACCTGGCAAGAACTTTGTCTCCATTAATAGAAATGAAACACACAACTCACTAAAAGAAGGTGCAGTGCTGATTGCAAGTGCAAGCTACACAGTAATTTTTTCCCATCACATTCTTTAATTTTCTAGTCCAAATCGGACTGTTGTATGTGCAGAGGCCAGCATAGCTAAAAACATTCCGTACTGCAATTTCCACCACTTGCAAACTGAAAGCATACTCTATCTCTCTTTTTTTCAAATGAGCAAACACGGTTCCAGAGTCCCTAAAAATCTTATGTTCCTAAAACCTTAATGTAAGAAACAAACAAACAAATTACTATTCAATATTCTTTCAATTACATCTTTAATCCTTTGGCAGCTAAATGAACTACCTGGCTTAATTCCAAGCCTTTTCAAATCCTCTTGATATGCCTTCATTGCAGCCTCCTCCATTGCTGCAAATTCTTTTGACATGTTTTCTTCTTCTTTTGCTTTTTCCATGCTTTTCTTTTTTATCTACAAAAACAAACAAAAGATTAAACAAGTCTGACAATGAAAGAGATCAAAAAACACATATTTGTGAAAACAAGATGTTTGAGTTACCTCACTAATTCGTTTTGTCACATTTTCTTTATGATTCTTTCCTCTTTCATGAAATTCAATGCTCTTCAAAACAAGAAAAATACATATGACACAAATTTATCAGAATTATCAGAAAATTTCATACTCTGTATCTATGAGATTTAAGCTTTTATATAACTAGAAACAAGCAGGGGAGGTCTGGGTTCCCTCTCCATACTATTCTTTGAAGTATCACCTCTTTTTAACTTGCTGTTTGTTTCCTGCAAGCTTTTTTAAGTGATTTATTTAACATTCCAAATATTACTATGGTCCGTAATTGGATTATGCTACATTCCTCAAAGGTCTCATGAACTTAAACTAGTCTGCTGGTCCAGAATAATCTGAGACAGAGAGCAGAAAAAGAAAAATGGGAGAGTTAGGTAACAACAGGATAGCCTGCAGGCTGAAAGCTTCCAGAAAGACTGAAACTAGTCAGAATCTGTACAGCAACAACAGCTGAAGTCCCATTACAATTCCCATAACAAACATCCGAGCTAATCTTAGCATTCAAAAGCTAGATGCCTAAATCTGACTTAGTGACTCTAAAATTTCTTTGCAGAGATAAAAAGTTTAAGTTAACTGCTGTGCAGACACCTGCTTCTCAGTTAACTTGTTTTAAGTACCACAGGTAAATATTACAAAGATATTTTACAAAAATATAATTCATGCATCAATAGACTATTAATGAAGTGATTTTAAGAGCTTGCAGTTCAAACTACTGGTATCTCAGAATCATTAAGGCAATATGGTAGATCATCCTACAGGTCTGTTGTCTGCTATCCAGCACTTGCAGTAATCACAGAATTTCTTCGGCTGTGATTTCCAGTAATCTGCCCTGGAAAAGAAAAAAAGAAAGAAAGAAAGAAAAAGTGTAACCTAAAACAACATCAAACCCAAAGTTTTCTTACATACATAGCCCCAGAAATTAAGCCTTATGTTCCACACAGCACAGCTCAGTCTTGCACTATCTCAGTTGATTCCTGAAGACTATGACATTTTCTACAATGGAAAGGGTGCTAGAAGAACCAGAAGACAACATTCGCCAAAGATTAACAAGCTGCCGTAAATACCCTTATTAAAGACAGAACTGTCAGGGATGTGCAAGTTATTTTTAATAACAATGTGCCCAGTATATGTTTTTAACTGTAAACCTTTTGATTTAATGCCCAAGTCAATTCTGGACTCAGCACAGTAAGCTTAGCAGCAGAGGTACAGTTTTGGACAATGTGAGCTAATGGAAGGGGGCCTGGAACAGATTTTGACCCGTGGGGTCACAGACAAAACAGCAAATGGTTTAGATGTTTCAGTATCAGGGAGTATTTTTGAAGCATGCAATTTGGATAAAAAGTTGCATATGTGTGAGGAAACATGAGGGAACTCTGCAGAGTTCAGAAGTTAATACATAAAAGTGTTTAATGAAAAAAACACCCCCTTCAACAACTAGATAAAGACTGTTTCTTCACCAACAACCCCTTTCAAATGCCAGATGAGACTCTTAGATGAACAGAAATAAATTCCATTTTGTGCTTGCAGAAATAGATGCAATGCTTCGGTTCAACAGAAAACATTCCAGTAACATTTTTATGTTTTAAAACTAAAATAAAGAGAATGAGAGTCAAAAAAGAAAATAAAACCAACTCAGGATAACACTTGAAACATTAAAAAAAAAAAAATGCCCCAAATGAATCTTTGCTTTCCATCTGGAAGATCAATATACAAAGTTGAAGAGAAAAGGAAAATACTTCCCAACATTTTTATTCACTAAAAACAAAGAATTCTCCATGTACAAAAATAGCACCTTTTAAACCCTATGATATATGGAAGCAGATCCTTCAAAAGAGAAACAGACCTGAGTTACACAACACAAAACTGAAGCACAGATAGCAAAAGAAGCCCTCCTCTCAGGCTCAAGGTTAAACAGAACTTCTAAGATGCTACTACAGAGAAAAAAAAAAAAAAAAAAAAAAAAAAAAGAAAGGCATCACCTTGTAAGCAACACTGCAACACTGTCATTGGCAACATGCAGCTTTTCAGGTACATTTCTGGAAAGCTAAGAAGCAGCTGGGCTTCCCCCTAGTTTAAACAGAAATCTGCTCATCCCTAAATGGTGGACTTTAAAACTGGGTGATTAATTACTTAGTCATACTTTTAATTAAAAGGCTTTTGAGATTTATATTCTAAAATACACCCAGGCCAAAGGCCAGGAAATCTAACACTGGCTTGAAAATCGAGTGGGAAGGAGATTTTCACTGAGCTGAGAAATACTGTTAGGCCCTTTCTCCTCTTTGAGCTGTAGCTCCTAATTAAAAGGTCGCTCCTAAATGTTCTCTAAATCCTTTGACATCATCTAAGATAAATTTCCAGCTAAAATTTGGGTTAACTTTCCTGAGACAGAGAATCAGTTCTGGCAGAAAAGATACAAATTGCAAAACAATCTCATCACATGTTTCAGAGATGTAAGAACATTTCTGCATTTCCAAGCACAACTTACTAGGACTCCTTCTCTCAAAAAGAATCAAACGAAATGCTAAAAATAAGACTGCTGTAAATGTTAAGATGAAGACCTTGCACTTACCAGGAGTCAAGACTGGTCAAGACAAGAATTAAAGAAATTGCGCTGGTGAATCTGAGCAGTGAATCTAGGGCTTAGGTATGAAATATTTGCCTTGAAGTTAAAAACCTTTTGTCTTCATATGCTATTATTTTTGATAGACATAGAAGACAACTCTATGATGTTAAATATAATAAACATTAAAAACACTCAGTGATGTAGATCTAGTATTATCCTGGAAACCTTAAATTTTGCAGTCCATGATTAACAAGAGTCATTTGCATATATTATGAACCCAGTTCTGAGACTTATGAGCATGCAGAGCATTATATGCTGAGCAGATCCCGCAGAGATTTTCCAGTTCATACCACTCAAAGAATGAGCAAACTCATCTGAAATATCCACTGAATAATATCTGCCCTGGTAGCATCGATGGGGCCTGCAAAGCAGCAGCGCTGCAGTGGGAGTAAACCAAGAGGGCTATTTTGGAAAGGTAGCAGCACCTGCAGCAAAATTCCACCTCAGTAGGACTGCACCAGACTTTCCAGGCCCTTGCTAGAAGCCTGAAAGTTAAGCCAGTTTTAGGACAGTGATTAGGTATGTGATTTCTTTTTTATTATTCTACTAAATACAAACTGATGAGTAGACACAGTTAAGGGGGCACATGGCTCTCTCAAACTGGTATAATTGCATATGACTATGGGAATCATAGTTTTTAAAAACAAGTCATTGTAGCCAAACAGTAGTTTTTTAAGACTATTTATCTTCTTCCTGCACTTACATCAGTAAGGTTTAATCACAAAGTTGGAAATCCTGTATTAATTTGCCCCCAAAAAAAAAAAATTATCTCTTAAGGAATGGGGAGTTTGTTTCAAATCTACAAGGGAAAAATTGTAAGCTCAGTTCAGAAGACTAGAAGAGGTGGGAGTGTGGGGAGAAAGAAGAAGAATGAACACCGAACTGGCTTTTTTAAGCTTTAATCAAATGAGTAACTTTGCAGTAAACAGCTGTACAATAAAAACAGTTTCTATGTTAAAAAACATTTTCGGATTTTTTAAATTTATTTAAGACATCGAGGGACTGAGAACATAGTGAAAATTACACACAAATTACGCCTTAAGAGCACTCCCCATGTTAATTATTTGCATCACTGAAATTTAGATATTTTTATTTGGCATAATTCCTTTTTTAAATGATTAGAACCACAGAACCTATGTCAAAATGACAAAAATCAGGATTACATCCTCTTCCTGCACATGAGCCGCACTTCTGGGAGCACAAAGAGCAGTTGAGAATATTCAGAAGAATATTCCAGTAGCACTGGAATTCCACATCCCAGAACTCTACATCTTCCTGCCAATATGCAAGTTCCTTTTCTAACAACTTACGACATTATTAAGGCTTTAACAGATGGTTCAATCAGTCTTCCTATACTGGGAAGTTTCAAGTAATGCTAATAAAGAACCTACCTTCAGCTTTGCAAACTTTATTTTGAGATTGGGCTGAAAGTTATGGGTTCTATCCCATATTGACTGAATTTTTTATGGCTAGATAGATATAAAATAAAAGAAATAAAATTGTTTCAGGTGATTCTGAAGACAACAAAAAGTAATTTGGCCATGCAAACAAAATCTGGAAGCATTCAAACAGCTCTGTTTTTAAAACAAAATTTAGCAGGAATGCAAAGGCCTTTGTATCAGGGATATATCTAAGTTATATGTCTTTAGGAGAAAGAAAAAAAATCCATCACACACATGCTCTGCATGTCTTCAATATCTGCAAAGACTCTGCACAGGCTTAACATCTTCCAGCTTTTAACAGGTTTGAGAACCGAGCAGCCTGTGCATGCATCACACTCGAGCCGAGGTGTGTGAAATAACCTGTAAGAAACATATGGATCCAAGACTACACAAGGAAACAAATTCAGAGCTGTTGTGGGATAAGTATTCGGTAACAGACACTCAAAGGACACGTGTTTATTCATGAATGCTAACAAAGTTTATTTTGGAATACTGTGTACTTCTAAAACAAATTAATAATAATGCAGAAAAAAAACAAAGAATCATATATTTCACAACAGACCCTCCCCCATGGGGAGACATTCCAGGAAATCTAATACCACTACAATTATCCCAATCTATTTTTTTTGGTATTGTAAGCCCTAAGAATGACAGCAGAGAAGGAAGAGACAAAGGAAAATGAAGAAAAGTCTCTCTCATACTGTGAAGCAGTGCACAGGACAGTGACCCTAATGACTCCTGCTCCCTAAGAATTCATAGCAAGTTTTCACTTCTACTGCACACTAGTCTTACCCTAAAAACCCTTCCTTGATTTATATATTGAAAACAAACAAGCAAGCAAACAAAAAACAACTAGATCTAAAAAATAAGAATGCAAGAAAAACAAGTCCCTGACACACCTACACAGGACTGTCCGAGCCAATATAACCTTAGTTTGTTGGCCTTCTACTATGTCGCCAAATGTATTCGTATGTTTGAGCTCCTAACACAGAGTAGCACTGCACGAACATTTTATCTTCATGAAACAGGGCGGTTCTGTGAAGGGTTCAGTACTTCTGGCTGTCGATTACATATTTTGGCAATTCTTCAGTAAGCTGTAATTTATAACCAAACAGCTGCTTCTTTTTATTACAGTATTAGGCCCCTCCAAACAACATACAAGTCATAATTTTACAAAATAATCTCAGCTGACAGTGGCATTTGCATAAACCACTTGATCTGACTTTATATTGGTGCTGAACATTGTTGCAAGGCTCTGCTCTGCAAGAGCACCTTCCTAAATTTTAAGTTTTAAGATCTGTATCTTAAAACATCATGATTTTTGCAGCAACATACAAGAATGGTACAAGAATGGTAGGGAGAATTAATGTTTTGCATGCGTAGAGCTCCAACGAGACTTACCTGACCTAACTTCAGTTGTTTAAAAAAAAAAAAAAACTACAGTTGTCTAGGAAACAAGAAATGAACTGAATTCTATGGCTGTGTGTTTCCTTCTCACCCTGGAAGCTTAAAGGGAACAGTCCAAGCCAGCCTGCAGAAGTTGGGTATCTAAAATCAGAAATGTTTACAGAAAGTAGAGATGTGCTGCTGTAGGCCAGGTGAAGGATATGAGCTTTGTCAGTAAGAATATGATAAGGATTAGAAAAGCAAAAAAACAACATAAATTGGGTCAAGAAACCATTCAAGTATAATTTTAGCAACAGCTATAACTAAAAACACACTACACAAAGTGTGAGTCTGCAAGGTATGGCTTACACAATCTAACCATCAAATACTAAAAAAAATATATATTATATATAAGTTTCAGGTCTTGTAGAAACATGTAAGTTAGGAAATCATCAAAAAAAGTATTGGAAATAAGTAAGTGTCATTCATCTGACGTTCTCATTTGATGAAAACCACTGCTTAGTCTTTGACCTCATAACTCCTCCCGTCCCCCTAAACCTAATAACATGGACTTTACAGCCCTTTTAAACACCGAAAAAAGCAGCACTAGGAAACGGGTATTTTCCTTATTGGGAATTGCCCACAATTTCTGGCACTAAAGAAAACCCCGCTTTAAAGGGCGGAAGCCCGGGGGTGGGGGGCACCCGGAGGGGTACAGGCTCTCGTCCGCAATGCTCACCACCCCGGCGGCGCAGGACGCAGAAGTGAAGCCCCTCGCAAGCAGAAAGCAAAGCTCCCCGGGGTGTTCGACACAGATAAGGCTCAGAAAACGCAGGCATAAATAAGCGGAGAGCGGAGGAAGGCGGGGGGGGTGGAATAAGCACGAGGCGGACCCAAGTGGAACGGCGGGTGCTGAGGCGTCCCCGTGGCGCGGCCCGGCCCTGCCCACCCCCATTTCCCCGGGGCTCCGGGCAGGGCCCCGGCCCTTCGGGCACTCACATCGCAGCGGCGCCCGCAGCAGCAGCCACCACCAACCGCCACCGAGGAAGCCACGGCGCGCGCGCGGCTACGGCAGCCGGCAGGGCTCAATCCGCGCTCTGCCTCCCCCGCCCCTCGCTGTCTCTCCTCCTCCTCCTCCCCCGCCGCCGCCGCCGGGAGAGGCGAGCGCTCTGCGGGGAGCCGCCCGGCGAGGAGGGAGCTGCCGCCGCCGCTCGGTGAGTGGCCCCGCACGCGTCGCGGCCGCTTTCGTCCCGCGAGGGGGACAGGAGGAGGCTCTGCCCCGGCGGGAGCCACCTCAGAACTTCGGGCAGGGGCACCACCCCGCTCCGCCGCGGCGCCTCCCGAGCCGCCGGGTTCGAGTCCTGCCGCGGGACGCCCCGCTGCCCCGCGGGCAGCGCAGCGTAGGGCGGCACAGTGAGAGCGAGGTGCGGAGGAGGTGGCGGCGAGAGCGCCGTGCGCGCCCCTGCGCGCTGCCAACTTTCCGCGGAGTTGAGGGCTGGCAGGGAGGGCGGCGCTGCGGCCGGTCCCCTCGCCGCCAGCGGCGGTGGCGGGAGGGCAGCGGAGAGCGGCGGTTGGCGGCGACCGTTGGCGGCCGCGCGGGGGGCGAC
>VWPW01028657.1:209203-227983 GCA_013389825.1 Crypturellus undulatus | reverse complement strand
GCGGCGGCGACGCGTGCGTGCGTGCGGGCAGGGCTGCGGTGGCGGGCGGGGGCCGGCTGGGCACACACGACCCTCGCACACAACCCTCGGGCACGGCCCTCGCACACAAGACCCGGCACTCACGACACCCGGCACCCAACACGCACCGGCCCCAGCTCGGCCGCCGGGATGTTACCCCCGCGCCCAGGCGCACGCGACGCCGGGTGGCCGTGCTTTAGCCCGAGCCAGACTGCTCAGTGTTTACTTGTTTTCCTCCTCAGTGCTTTCTAAATCTCTACAAATAAAAGTCATACGGATTCCTCACGCTCCCCACACTCGATATAATGTGACTTGTTTCCCAACGCTACCGCACACACGCAAAAAAAAATCCTTAATTCATCGACTACAGCTGGCATCCCCCCCCCCCTTTTTTTTTTTTTTTTTTTTTTTGCTATAGTCACACCAAGGGTGGAGAAATATGTGAAGTGAGTCATGAGTTTAAGAGGCCCTCTGATTGTTTGCTGAAAAAAAATAGGGGGTGGCTAATTCAATGTGCAGATAGTAAGTGGAATAAAAGAGTTGCTTAGGTTCATAGTAAAAAGATAAAATACAGATATCCTCCCCTCAGGGTTGTTGCAGAACGTCTTTTAAAGGAGGTGTGTGTGTGGGGGGAGTCATTTTGCTTTTTCCTGAGGAGGACTTGTGGTCAGGCTGTCATAGCTAACTGCGGTAGTTATGCATGTGTCAGCATTTCCATTATAAGTGTAGTTTTTATGTAGTTTACAACTTGGTTATAGAAGTATGCACTGGGTTGAAACTTGGTCAGCGCCCTTCTCTCCAGAAGCATTTTTTTAAGCGCATTTTGAAATGATTCTGCTTAGATGCTAAGTGGAAATCCATGGAAAATACTGGGTTTTTATGTTACTCTGAACTTTAAAACTTATGCTACTCGTGCATATTGTTATATTATAGCTGTTAGTCGAAACCTTTTTGACTGTATTCTTTAGACAAGGAAGGATGCACAGACTCAGCATATGCTGACCTTGGAGTTGCTCTCTGGATCTTTCTGAAGACTTTGGCAATGTCACAGCAACCTCGCATTAAGTGCCTCAGAGGTGACTTGGGGCACTGTGGAGCTCGGAGTACTGAGTGGAAGAGCAATCTGAAAAGCTGTAGAATAACAGACAAGAAGCCAGTATGAAAGCGAGATTTAAAGCTTTGCCACCAAAGCTCTGTGGGACTTTGTAATGTGAGTTCAATCGCTGCTCCTGAGTTATGGAGCAAGCATAGTGTTTGAGGGGTTTCCTATGTATACCTTTATACACATACATCTTCATCCAGTGAAACGTGCCTGCCACCCAGTGGACATAGTGCAGCTGTATAGAATATTCTATACATTCTATTTTCTGTACACTTACTGTCTCTTCCCTACCTAACCCAGCCCATGCCAACACCAACAGTATCCTTGCAAGATAAAATACTCAGAGGTTAGAGAACACCAGGCTTTAAATTGCCTGTGTAAATTTAATCTGCCTGTACTTACGCGTTAAAAAGCTGTCCATGATTATGTGATCAGGCACTGTTTTGCCTGTCCCATGAATCGGAGGTGTCGCTACTAACAGAGGCTGCTTGTAAGAGCTCTCCTGCTGGGCAGAAGTTAGAAAACATGTCGTGAACCTGGCAGATGATTATATATAGAGAGAGGGAGGCAGTTTCATCTGTAAGATAGTTGGATACTGCTTTGGAGAAGTGGATTCTGCTGCCGCGGCTTTTCCCATTGAGTTTCTATGCAAGTCTAAGTTTTTCATGTGTAGAGAGTTTGCTTTTCTGGGGACCTGACTTGAGCCTCTGGAATCTGATTTGCATTTATGTTGATTTCTTAGATCTGGAGCAAAAGGTTGGTTATTCTTAACATATAGAAGATGTTTTGTTTGTGTAAATATGTTAGAAATACAAGTCTTGAGTATCAGAATTGGTTGCTGGGCATCTTTAACTTTTTAGTTCAATCTTTTCATATCATGGTTTCCTGCTTTTAAAGAATTTAGATAATTTAGATATCCTTTATATCATGGGTTACTGTGCAGTGAGGAGAATCACAAAAGAACCTTGGAGGAAAGAAAGAATTCCCTTTCTGGTTCAGTAATGCGCAGTGATTCTCTGAAGAACAAGAGGAGAACAAGTAATTTCTGTGTTGAATTGTGGCAAAACTTCTCTGGGAAAAAATATGTGACAGGTCAATCTTAATTAGAGATTGACCTCCATGCATATAAGCACTAAAAGGCAGTTTTAATTACCGTATGCCACTTAATCCTAGCAATTCTGATAGTCTGTGTTATTGATAACATTTTAATACTGTCCTTTGGTGTAATCCTCCTAGGATTTATTTTAAGAAAAGGAAAGAAAATGAGATATTTAGCCCAGGGTAGCATACTCCAATTGCTATCCTTCATGGACTGCATGGATGTGCACTTATTACTGTGACACATGGGACTGGTATTTGAGTTCTCTGTTGAGAATAACTGATAGCAGTGGGTCATCCCTGTCTGCAGACCAGCAGCAGAGGCTCTGTTACTCGCTGCCAGTTTGTTTCCCAGCTGTTTGCTGAAGGGGAGGGAAGGGCCGGGCTCGGCGAGGCCGGGCTCAGCGAGGCTGGGCTGCGTGCCAGGCTCTGGAGGAGAGTGTGCAGTCTGTCGGGATTCTGGACTTTCCCACTCGCTCTGCGCCCCTCCTGTGCTGGTCCCCTTCTCTGCGACGACTTGTTCTCACGCTGTCTTGTTATATCTGTCCTCGTCTTCTCTCCTCATCAGGCTCTGCCCCTTTCCTCCTCCTGCTTTGCTTTTATATTTCCCTCTCCCTGTTTCCAGGCTCCTAGCTCAGTGAGTTGCCTCCCCTTCTCCAGCTCCTTTTCTCTCCCTGTTCTGAAGTTGCTCTGTGTCTGTTTGTATTCTCTGTTCCCTTTTTGTTGACTTTCTTGCAGTTGAGCTTCCTTGGTCAGCTCACTTATTGCCCACGGAGCCTTTTGCTTGCCTCTTCTGCTGTGCTTTTCTCCCAGCCCTTCATCCTCTCTGTACAAAGCATCTTTCCCAGTCCTTCCCTGTGTTTCTCCACAGTCCCATGCTGTGGAAACCCATAGGAAGGGGCACTGAAAGTGCAGGAAAAGTAAGATTTTTAGCTCTTGTTCCAATTACTTGGTGCCAGAGTGGGCCCAACCAGCTTCTAAAGGCAAACTCTGGAGTCTTCATGGCCTTGGAGCTGTACTCCTGCCCTATGCAGGAGCACAGCAGTTACTCCATTGCTATGGGGACGGCCTATGCAGTCTGAATGGCATCAGGAGCTGTAAAGGGTAGGAATGTGATCTAGCAAATATCTCCTGAAAATGCCAAAACTGTGATTTCTCTTTGGAGGTTTGACACATGGGTGGATTTTTTTTTATGGAGGCAGCAAAACGTGCATCTTTAGCACAGAGCTTCCAGCATCATGTCAGGTAGCAAATCAGTGGCCCAAGGCAGAAAGGATACCTTTTTCCAGGAAGAGGTTTGCCAGAGTGTTTATTAACTTTCATATTTTCCCTGTTCTTGTTTTGAAAACAGCTGAAATGCATTGGCTGGAATTTGCTTTTCCCAGTCTACCTCCTTCTACACCCCTCCCTCAGAAGAAACCTCGACAACACATGGAACAAAATATATCCTGAGGCAGACATTCAACTTGGAAAATTTCAGCCTAAATAGTCAAAGTCTGGCCAAGTTACAAGCAGCTGGAAACGGCATTTTGCATTGGAAGTGTTTAGCAACTGCCTAACCAGCAGTGCTACAAACTTCGCTGATCATATGTATATGTTTATTTACATTCATATACACTGTTGTTTATAAGATTAATTAATGGGTTACCCAGTCAACTAATTGGTACCCATTTGATTATGAAAATTTGGAATAGAAAAGTTGACCTAAAACTTCTTGGTTAACTGTACAAAAGGTTTTGCTTATGTTATTCTTTGTTGTTTTCCTGAACAGATGAAGCATTAAAAATGGAACCTCTGAAATAAATAACAAGCTGTGGTTTGCTTGTTCTGAATCTTTCAGAATGATTTAGCAATTGTTAAAGACCAATTTACAGTAGAACTAGAGCAAATTGCTTCCCAGAGTTTCGTATTGTAAAAAACCACATCTTCCAAATTCCTAAGCTATTCATCAACTGTTCTGTTGTAGTGGACTCACCCCTATATTGTGTCCTTGATATGTCTATTAACTCTGCTGTGAAGTGTGAGTTTAAAACTATTGTGCCATGGAGTCACTGTGGAATAAATACCACAAACATTGGCAAAGTCCCTTCATAAATCTTGCCTACTTTAGAGAGGAGCTTAGGCGTGTTTGTAAGTGCAGCTGTTTCTTGTGCGATGCTCCAGGGACTGGATTTTGGTCTAATTTTAATTAGACCAAAATTTTAAGCTGTTTAATATCATTAGATTCACAGTTTTTGATGTGATATCTGATGTGATATCGCATTGTTGTTGATAAATTATATGCAAATTTGCTTGGGGGGAGGTCAGTTTACCAGTATGGTAAAGTCTAAATTAGTCTTTTAAATAGTTACCATTCCCCCAAAGGCATTTTCATACAACCAAATACAGAGGAACCAAGAGAGCAGTTACGCCAGCAGGATAGGAGACAATTTTCAGATGGTAATTTGGAAAAAAAAAATGTGGAAAATCATATCATCAGGAATTTTCATTGTAATACTCTGACTTAAATGTGATCTTTGGCTCAATAGCAATATAACTATTGCATAGAAATAAGAAAGTGCACAGCATTAGTAAGATCACTGGAATTCTGAGTCTGTGTCTGGTTTGTTGTTCGCACATCAGGAAGGAGAGGAAGTAGCAGTAAGAGCTCTGTTCACAGCAACCAGATGACCCAAGTTTTCTAAAACATGCTTCATGGTGGTGGTGTACAGCATTTTTCAACTTACCAGAGAGCAAACTGAAAGGTGAAATGAGGTCTATAATATCTTAGGTCTGTGTAAGAAATACCCATGATAGCACAGCTGAGAGATTCAGAGCCTGGATGATGATGTACTTTGAAACAGTAAGGAGCAAGGAGGGCAATTAAAAATTGTAATGGTTTAGGGTTTGTCATTGCTTGGGATGTTTAAAATGGGACAGGATTTCTTCCTTAAAAAATTTGCTTGAATTGGCTTTTGTGGAGATTTTTTTCAGTGAGTGTAGAGGAGGTGGGAGTATGTTCTGTTTGCTTGCTTTCCGTGTTGGACTGAGAAAACATTATTTGCAGGGCCTTCAGCATATTGTAACACATGTTGCTTAATGTTGGACAAGATCATAATGAAGTCTCATGCTTCAGAACTTCAGCTGCCTGTAGCTGAGGTCAGGAGAATCATTTTTTCTTAATGTCTAATTGACTTCTGGGATTATGATTAACAATCATTTCAGTCTCCTCTGAAGCATTAGCATCTGGTTGCAGCTGGAGCTGGGATGTTGGCATTCACCTTCCTCCCTTATTGCTCTGTGTCGATACACCAAGCTAGGAGAGGATTTTCTACATCTTGTTCGTTTCCTCAGGGGTCGATACCAATAACTATATTTAGGGATGACAAAGTTTTCCCTGGCATTAGATAGGCAAAGACGTCAGTTGCATTTTGGAGTGTAGCTGCTCAGGGGTCTCCTGCTTTCCCCTGAACCTTGCTGGCATTTGGCACATGAGGAATGAGAATGTGGACACACACACATATGTCTTGGCAATGTAGCAAGGCAAACAGCTACTGAACAACAGAAGTTATGGTGGAGAAATCGTTTCCTAACCTGAAACACTCTGCCTGCTGACGTGACTGCACAAATCAAACTGAAGCATTACCTACAGAGCTTCTTTTCAGCAAGCTTCGCTGTAAAGCTGATGCTTTTATTCGGCCTGGGAATTGAACTTGAGCCTAGATATTTATGAGATGATGTTTTATAAATTCATAGTTTATTCTTTTTAATATAACAAACAAGCACTCTTTCTTTTTCCTCTGGGATCTGAACTAGAATAGATATACTTTAAATGCTAAAGTATTTTTTCCCTTGGACAGTTTATTTTATTGCTCCTAGTATAGGATAAATGATATGCCAAAGCATACTGTAAGATACGATGCTCAGTGGTAAGACCTCACAGAGTGGTCTTACATTGGTCTTTTTCGTTGACACTTCAAAATATGCTCTGAATACTTTAAGTAACAAATTGCATTTTCTGTATGGAATGACATTACTGTAAGTCTTTCAATTAAAAAGAATTGAAATGAGAAGGAGCCTGAGTTATTGTAACTGAATGTGTCAAGCATGTGCGTATAAGTATATGCACATGCATGTAAGGGAACCTCTCCTGGATTATTCAAACCCTATAGTACTTATGTCATACACGATTTATAAAAACACTGTTCTTGCTGTTTTGAGATGCATGATTTTGAGAATACAGTGTGAAATCAGCCTTGTTGGTTTTGGATGATATGTCTGTCTCTACATAAGTCAGTGATAATATCCTGTCGATTTCCAGTAGATAGGAGATCTAACACTCTAACAAAGTACAGAATTACTACACAGTTATTAAGTGCTCTATGCTCATCTCAGAAGCATATCAAATCTGCAAATAAAATTTTTAAATAGCTGAGCTATATAAGTGAATGCTGTGTTTGGACACCCAACAGCACAACTGTGTGCACGTAGGGCAATTACGCACCCAGATAACCAAATTAGCAAAGGAGAGGCATAGCTATAGGACTGAGTTCTCTGCACAGTTCCCCCACCATTACTGTGTTTAATATAACTAAAGTTAGGATGTGTGTGCAAACTTTCCACTCACTGCCTAGCCCAGCAGGTTTGTGGACAGTGAAGATGTATTTCTCCCTGTTCCATAGAATTTTTTCCTATTATTTATGTGTGCATAACAACACCTTCTTTGCATGCCATTTCAGGTTCATCTGTGTACTTTAAGCAGTGGGATATTCCCATTCTCTTTCATTCATTAATATAATAGTGACATTAAGCAGTTACAGCACCTGAAGTACCAGCCCTGGAGGCATCCGAGAAGTTAAATGAGATGTTTCTTTCATTTTGCTCAACTGTGCTCTCGACTTGCTTATGCAAAACCTACTCAGGTAGGAAACTGAGCATGCTCGGTACTGAAAGAAGGTTGCTCACATGATGTCTGCTGCTGCTGCAGGTTCCCTTTGAGCTTCTGTGGCTGTCCTAAGAGAAGCTGTCGCTTTCATTTTCAGTAGCTCAAGCACTAAGCAGATAGTAGATGCTTTGGGGGCATGTTTGGGATCTTCAAAGGAGGAGAAAAGGGTCTGCTTTCCTGCCCCTGGAGATGGAAATGCTGGTGCAGAAAATTTGGAGAAATCTGCAAACTTGTTGCAGATCTTCAGAGTTTTTTTGATTTGTTTTGTTTTGGCAATGAAAGCGTTGAATAGCATCCTGGCATCTGGATGTTCTTTATTATTTATTTTTGTAAGAGATGCTGTGTTCATGGGGAAACTCAGCCAGACTTTGCAAGGCCTCCAGATGTTGGCTGAAAGAATGACAGCAGATACATTTGTTTTGAAGGAGACTGAAAGAGCCCATTTTGTTACTGGCTTAAACTACAGAAGACAGGAGGAAGTTATGTTACCTGTGACATAGGTTTTTCTATTGTGTATGTAAAATACATAATGGGGAAGTGCTACTGTCATGAATGAAAAGACAGCAACACTTCTAGTTAGAGCATGAAAAAGACAGTAGTTAGTCAATGCCTACTGCAGCATATAAATGCTAACTCAGATGCTGCTGAGAGTAGGTTGGGGTCAGCAGCGTTTGGAAAATAGTGCAAATCAGACATGTCCACAGTCTAGGAAACATTAACCCTTTCTCCAGGCTCAGACTTTTATCAACATTTTACTTATTTCCTCCTGGGAGAGCCCGTCTGCAAAAGAAAATGCTATGAGAGGATTTCCTGGTCAAATAAACTTGGTGAATTAACAGAATTAGTCTTCAGCATTCATTAAAAGCAAAAGTAAGGCTTTTTCAAATTCATATTTTAAATTTTAATGTTATGATGTTATATTTGGTCAAGGTGGTGAAAGCCAGAAATACATTTTTATGTTCTTAGTGAATAAACTTTTTGTGAAAAATTTCCAGGACACATCAGTAGATGTTAAATAAATAGTTTTCATTTCCTTATCACCAAATTTACTGGTATTTTTAAAATTATTACTATGCTCTATTTTTGAGCTGATTGTGTCATTATATACATTGTGCCCAGTAGAATATTGCAAAAGTGTTATCAAAAATCTGATCTCTATGTTCTTGGTTTGTCTCTGGAAGTAGTTATCATGCATTTGGAAAATGAGGTCATTCCGTTAAACAGCCACATATATTTTCAGGTTGTTGTTTGCTTACAAGATCTCAGGTTTACTTCTGAGAGAGGACCTATACGCTAACTTTTATAGGTGCCTGTGTTTTGCTCATCCGAAAAAAAAATGCATCAGAAATTGAGGTCTGTAGTCTGTCTATTTTATCATTGCTGTGTGACTGCTAGCTAGGTGGTGAAATCTTAGGTGACACTGAATGTGTTTGAATGTTAAAAAAAAATTGGACTGGTGTGAAAATTTGACATTTATCTGACCTCTGACTGCTACTGTTTTATATGTGCGCTCCGTCCTTCTTGCCAGTCAGGTTTCTAAATCTTGTTGTTCAGTTTGTGTGTGTGTGTTGGGGGGGAAGGCCTGAAAACATTTATTTGTCATTCTGGGGAGGATCCTTTCTTGGAATTGGTTATTTTATTTGCTAGAAAAGAAACTGCTTATGTGGTCCAGATGTGCAGGCAAGAGTTTACCACTAGTACCTTCATTCTGGCTGATGCATGGTCATGGCTTGGGCAGCTTAACACCAAAAGTCTCCAGCTTTTGCTGTCTGAAGCCTCTGCAGTCAAGTTACTCCTGCTTCAATATCCCAACATGTGTCCTGAATGTCTTGCTGCATGGAGTGGACAGAGAGTTCACTGAGGAACAGGGAACAGCTGGGAAAGAGAGAAAGTTAGGAAAATGGAATTAGGAAAGGGGAGGAAATAGAAGAAGGTAGATTTGGGATAGTTTTATTCTTCTAACTGCTAGGATGTAAGCCAGAGAAATGAGATACTGGAGGAACTGTGAATAGTCCTATTGATAAAAGTGAGATAATTTAAATTGCTACAGAATATTTGGAAGCTAAGTCAGCATGTACAGAAATCATTACTAATAGTGTGAAAGTTAAATTCCTCTTTTCCAACTTAATATACAGACAAGTGCTTACTGATTTTTTTTTTTGCCCTTCTTAAAAATGGAATGATAGCTTTTACTAAACATGAGGAAAAAATTATGGAAATCTAAATGCTGCCACTAAATATAACATTGAAGAATTATATGTAGTTACAACTTAGATTTCTCCCCTTTTCCGTAGTACTACATTAGGTGTAATTTTGAGATCAACAGCATTAAGTGTGGATAGGCCTTTTTTTTTAAATTTAAGTAACGATTGAAATTTCTAAGTCAGCAATGGAAATCAGTAAATCGCCAGGACCTTCCCAGCCAGATGTGACCAGGAGTTTAGTGCCCGGGTTCAGACACAGGGAGAGCAGCGGGGATGTTATGGGTAAACTGAGGCAATTGCTTATCTGAGGTTATAATCGTGGTTGTTCAATGCAGGCATTGTTTTCAGTCATGAGGAATGTGGAAAAAGGAAGAAAAAAAAGGAAAAGAAATAATAATAATAAAAAAGACTAGCCTGCCATTTAGCTCCCTTTTATCCCATTACTGATGGGATTTTTTTCAGAGGATTTCAAATCTTCGTATTTTTCCTGTTGCCTAAGAGTTAAAATAAATAAAACCAAGCTAAATGTATGATGAGAAGGCATCTTTTGGGCGCTTAGTACTAGCAGCACTGGGTGTAGCATATGTCTGCTCTGCTCAGAGGTGAAGGCAGAGATGGGGTGCACGGAGGTCAGATGGGGCATGAGAAAGGAGCTTGGAAATAAATCGAAACCTGCCTATGCCACACTTGATGGGGTGGAACATAGACACAATGTGGTACCAGCATTACCCCCACATTTAGAAGAATGTTTAGAAGAATACAGAACTATGGAAAAAAACGATCCTTGAGCCAACAAAACCGCTCAGTGGTTATATGCTGTTTTCCCTATTCTTCTTTCTTGTTTTGTCTATCTAGATTTAAAGGCCTTTGCTTTTATCTTTGGCCTGCAGATTGCACAGCATGCTCTTTTCTGCCTATAAATACAAATTGTTCTCTGGGATTTTAAGTAAAGAGCCAGATTTCCTGTGGACCTGAATCGCTCCCCTCCGCCCCTCTTTTCCCCCCATTAATCTATTTTCAGAAAGTAAGCAGAACTAACCTACCTGCCCCTACTTGAATCGCCTGGAATCAAAACCTTCAGATAGGCTAATTGGGAGCTGCCAGGAAAGCATCAGCCTGCTGTATGGGAATAAGCATTAGCCATAAAAGAATTAAGGAAGGTTTATTTAGGAGACAGGGAGTAGTTCTGGTCTGGAAAAGAGTCACAAGGAAAGTTCCTCCTAGCTGGTGCAAGGCAGCAAGTGATGGTGTCCTAAACCCAGCAAGACAGGCTGGGGACAATCAATAATGTATTTATTAAAAAAGAAAAAAAGGATTTGCTCTATTCTTCCCTAAAGAGAATGCTGGCCACTGTCCTAGGAAAAACTATGTTGATTGTTCTGCATGTTAAAAATAAGTCGGTTTAATGTTATTCCTCAGTAGTGTTTGAAAGATACGAAGGTTTCATTGACTACTGACAAGTAGTGTAGCTTTGATATGCAAAGCTGGAAAACATTTCTATTGTATCTTGCTAAAAATGAGAAGCATTAGAAGTGAGAATTCAGGAAATAAAACTGTTCAGAGAAGCAGTGGATTAAACTCTATGAAATCAGGGTATCATTTTAGAACATGAGTAGTCTGTCCTCAAGCTTAGGTCTCATCTGTATATACATATACACATTTATATGTACATATAAATGCTAAAATTACAGTATTAGGCTAAAACATTAAACATAAATGTATGCATAGTATTTTGGGTGAATCACTGAAAACAGTGAGTGTTTTAAAACTCTTAGGGGAGTGATGGACTACCTAAGGAAAATACTGAGCTCCTTCCATAAAATGTGACCCGTGGAAAGCAGGAAAAAAATAACATCTAGAAAATCATGCCTACCGTGATGTGCTCCTGAGTCCCTTAGCCCCTAGTTCCTCATACTGTTCTCATGGCTCCCCAGCTCATAGGGTAGAGAAAGATGATTCCTGCGAGGCTTTTAGAAAGCACATGGTAGTAGCAATTTTCTCTACCAAAGAGAGCCTGTAAATATGCATGTAATAGTATCTTCTGGGATGTATCTACCTCCATACTTCATTTTAATGTGTAGACAGCAACAGGAGAGACTAAGATTTGGTTTCTTAGTGATGCACGGAATTGTAATTGTATATGATCTGCTCCAAGGATTGCTTGCCCGGGCAAAGATCAGCGTGGAGATGCAAGGCTGCTGTTTGTGCAAGCAACCCTAGCTGAGATCTAAATGTTGGCCTTCTAGCTGTCACTTCACCTTATCTGCAACCTCAGACTCTGTCTTCCCTCCTTTTTTATTGTTTTCCTCTTCTCAATGATTTATGTGTTCAGATCATTTGATTAATTGATTGATTCAGCTATGCCTGCTACTGAAAATAGTGAATGATTCCAAAACAAGTAAGCAGGAATGTCTTTAAACGGTAGTTTTCTTTCTGAACGACTGGTGGTGGAGCAAGTATTTTGTTAAATGAACTTTCTTTTCTGCACGACTTTTTTTTTTTCTCTTCCCCCTCCAAATTAATGCTCTTACCTTTCCCCACTGATTAGAGAAGCTCTTAAGAGAATAAATATATCAGTAAATACCCTTCTCCCTTCCTTTGTGTTCCCATCTTGAGCAATGCGGAAATATTCACTGGGTTCTTGTAAGCAGCTAATCGTTTTCATGGAGCTTGAGCACAACCTTTTTCTAAATGGTTTTCTAGCCTGCCTTTGGCCTGCATCTGTACAGGGAGCCAGCAATTGCTGGCTTATGTACAGGGAGTATGCTCAGTACAAGGGAGCATACAAGTGTATGAGGTAGTAAATATGGGCTGTTTAGGACTGGAGAGGACAGTACAGACGGGGAGAGAAACTGACAGTTTTTTAACGCATCCTCCACATCCCAGCTGCTTAGCATTAAAAAAAGGCAGCTGCAAAAGTAGTTTTGAGTCCAGATTTTTGTAGCTAAGGGCGGTGTCTGGCTGCCCGCCCTTAGGAAGGGGCTTGATGAGGAACACTGTGATCCCTCCCCCTATCCTTTCTCTGTATAAAAGCCAAATAATACTAATAAAACTAACGTCTTCGTGCTGTAACTTCTATGCATATCTGTATGCTTGTCTCAGGCTATACCAAATACTTTGCCTGTGATTAATGGCATTCCTTGCATAGAAACTCGTACAGATATAAGCTTCATCCTTGATTTGACTTTATAATGATAAATATAGACATGAAAAAGACCACTGTAGTCACTTATGCTTTTCTTTTTTTAAAATTCTAGGATGTGTTTATTATTCAGAAATGTGTTGCAACATCCAAAGATGTAATGAGTGACTCACAGTACAAGAGGAGGAAAAATAGAGCTTTTTAATGAGAATTCCTTAGTGTCCCAGCTAATAGACCACTGTTTGATTATGTAAAATGCACCCAGCCCTTGCTTTTAGGTTTGTTTTGCATGTATTTGTCACAGTGTTTAAACTGGTGTATTTTATAATAATTCATTTGCCTGGCTTTTTCTGCCCTATATCAAAGATGACAAAATCCCACTGTTCAAGACAAAAAAAAAAAACCCATAAAAACGGAATGGTATGTTTTGAAATTTTTTTTTTTTTTTTTTTTTTTAGTGTAAGGAAGGGGAAGAGTGATGTTTGAATGATCTTTAGTGGCCTAGTAACATCTCTTAATAGTTGTAGATTGAGCTTGTATTCTTAAAAACTGTCACTGCGAGGACTCTTGAGTAAGTAAAACTTACCTCATTAAAGCAGTAAAAATCTGAAGGACTTGAACAGTAGGGAATCTGAAAATTATCTTGTGGGTTGATGTCTAACTGCGCTAGTTTAAGAATCAACCCCATTTTTTCTGGAAAGATTGCTTCTTATTCTTTGGAAAAAATAGTATCTTATTTCATTGTGCATTTTTGCTTTTTAACAGTATTTGTGAAGCTCATTTGACGCTTAGTATATCCTCAGTTTTGCGTCTTTCTTACACAATAGTATTTGTTTAAAAGAAAGCTGAGTATAAAACTGTACAGATGAGGAGACCCAATACTTGTCTTTCAAACTGTGTATTCAGATCATCATTTGCTGTGGAAAGCCAAGTATCTAGCAATATCGACGTCAGCATTAAATAACATTAGCATAATATTAGCATAAAATAACATATACACATAACATAAAGATTTTTTCAGTATTACTGAAAAACTGAATTCAGTGCAGAATTCAGGAGAATTCAGCATACTGACGCAGTGTTCCTATGCCCTTGCTGGTTCTCCTGGGACATCCTGTCATTATCATAAAAAATAGGTCATTTTGGCTTTGTTTGTTGCAAATATGTAGTGAGGTGTTTTGTAAGTAAAGCAGCATTTCTGACACAGTCTATACAGTTGTATTTGAGTGCCAAGCAGAATTACTGTTTCCTGTGTGTTTTAGATACTAGTGTTTACGTCTGTCTTTTCCAAGTGCACAGTTTTAGATTAAAAGAAAAAAAAAAAGAACCAGGTATAATTAACTTGTTTGCTGGTATCAGATACTTTTTTCTGCCCATTTACTTCTCTTTCCTTCCATTATTTATTTTTTGTTGCTCTTGCAAGGCCTGTGAAGGAGCAGGGTCTATGAACAGTGCTTGGAGACGTAGAGGCTACTGGCCTCTCTGGGTCACGTTTAAGATTGAGGGAGCAGGAAATAGTAAATTGAAGCCTGTCAGTATAGGAGTGAATAAGTAAACCGGTTTTCATAATGTAGCAGTCTCCTTGTCTATCTGAATGGTCTCGGTTTAATGCTATTTCTCTCTTTTGGAAGGTCCCTACTCCACAGCGAGAGGCAGTATGTGCCCTAAATTTGGCCTGGTGTTATTTTTAGTTTGTGGGTTTAATGGTGTGACTTCCGTTGAATTTACATCTAATCCCTTGTGGGGCTCTCACTAAAACGCGCACACGTGTCAGCAGGGATGGAGAGGTGTCACCATTGCCCCCCTGGATAACAGACCTCTGCAAAATGGCTTTCTTTGGGCTTGTTTTTTGTTTTCCAGTGCGAAATGTGAAAGGTTTAGCAAGGACCAGATGGACTTGAGTCAGTACAAGGAGAGAATGGGGAGAAAAAAGTGTGGCTGGGTTGGTAGAGCAGTGTCAGGGTGAAGCTACAGTGCACAGCTGAGGCTGCATCAGAAACAACTGTGTGTCTGTTTGCAACCTATGTGTCTGCAGCCTTTCTACTCTCAAGTCTGCTTTCCTGAGGGAAGGGCAATATACTTGCCTTTTCAACTGCTCTCAGAAGTGCTGAGAAGGGTTATTTTTCAGCAGAGGCAGCCCTTAACGAAAGGAAAAGGGAAGGAAAAATGGACGTGTAAGTGGGTTTTCCCAGATGCTTTTCACTTCTGGGATATGACGTAGGAATACCTCCAGGTGATCCAAGAAGACTTTGTTGTGGCTGTAGGAAGCCAAGGGCTGTGTGGGGTGTTGCTGTGCCTGTGGGGAAGGCAGTGGCCTTGCCAGATTTAGGAAGCACTGGAGGTGAACTCAGAAGGCGAAAGGGAATGAGGTTAGAGCTCTCCTGCTCGTTGTGAACCTGTTTCGTTTCAGGTCCTTCTCTCCCACCTTCTGCTATTGGAGACTTGGAGTTTCCTGGCCTGGAGGCTTGAAAAAGGCTCTTCTGTGTATTTTGAGAGAAGGCATAACATTCTTTATAGGGAGGATTCTAATTAAACGTAGTAGCAAGATACCTTCCCTCCCAACCTGTGGAAAGTTGATGACCTGTGCACGTGCTTTCTATACTATCACTTCTCCTATCCTCCTACTCTGACTAAAACTTCAGAAGACCATTACAGTGAGCAAGTAATGCTTTCTCTCAAATTTCTTGTGTGCTACAGTCAGTTTATACCTAATGTGCACTAAATCATTACTGAGCTTTACCTGCAGATTCCAAATTAAGAACTTATTCCTGGATGGGCTGCATTCCAGGTATGTGAAACCCTGGTACCTTCATTTCTCCTTCAGAGATGTCATTTTACTGAAGTCTTGGAAAATAAGAGGTTTGCAGATTGCAAATAATCTTTTTAAAAATAACAGAGGTATCTGGTTTGAATTTAAGATTAAGCTGTTGAATACTACAGTGTTGAGAACTTTCATATACCCGATGTCCCGTGGCAGAGACTTCCTTTTGTGGCTAGGAACAAGCACCCTTATAACCTCCTAATGCAGTTTTTCGTGTATAAATATTCAGGTCATTGTGCATCTAGTAGTGTTAGACTGAAACGGTTGTGTTTTTTTGTGGCACATGCCACAGTGGGAGGAACCAATCCACAGATCCAAATTACGGTGGTAGCAACACTATGATAGGTATATATTGTACCCAGCAGAAAGGGTGTGAGGCTTTAGATACCCAGAAGCTACAAAAACAAAAAGAAGTTTCTTAAATGGGATTTTTGCTCAGCACCAAGCCAAGTTCTTCCTTGCAGCAATTCCAGAGCAATGTGGGCCTGGTGGGAATGGGGTCTCTCCTCGCAGCTGCTCTTGCAACATCTGCAGCTGCTTTGGGGATAGCATCTTGGGTCCCAGCTAGCCTGGGGGCTTACTAGGCATCTCCTGTAATGGCCTTGTGCATAATGCAGTAGGGAAATGAAAAACAGAGAGGAAAATGTGTCTGTTTTGAGTGGGGCTTGGTGTATATCAGCCTATGTGGTGCTCTCTGATTTCTGCTGCCTCTGCATGTCCTTGTCCTTGCCTCTCTGGGCAGGTCTCTGGACAGAAAAGACATTGCTTTCTCAGGATGGAGAAAGGGACGTGAGTTTTGGGGCCCACAATCCCTTTTGGATGGTTTTGTGCTCGTGCTTCTCTCGCGCACCAAGCCCTTTCTCTGCGCAGGGCCATGGCTGCGATGCAAAGCAGAGCTGAGCTTGGGCCATTTTAATCAAGGGTTTGTAACGTGGCTTTGCCCTGCAACTCTCCAAGCAGGCCAAGGAGGGACAGCAGTGACTGAAGTGGCTCTCGGGGTCACAGACAAGGCCAACAGAAATGGGAGCCACATCTGGGTGGCTGCGGCGCCACTCGGAGCGCTGCCTGCTCGGCCTCCAAGTGCAGCCCCATGTGCGTCTCTTCGGCAGGCAGAGCCAAGGAAAACTCGAGAATTTTATTAGACATTATTTATTTATTTGCACAGCATTAGCTTTTCGGCTGGTCAGTTCCACAGTCTGCTTTGCTGTGTGGCTGCACAAATATTTGCACTAGGGAAAACAGCGGGGGGAGTAGCTCAGCGCGAGGAATACACTGCCAGGATGGAGCAGAGGGTAGGAGCTGTTTAAATTGGCTCAAGTCCTGCTGTTGGTCAGTGTCTAGCTATGTCTTTTGGGCAAATAGTGATCTGAATTTCATGGGGATACTCATCCCCATAGCAAGAAAGGTTAATTCTTTTTTGAGCTGAAATTGTAGTTAGAAGGAAGGAAACCTGATAGAGTTTCAGTGGTGAACATCCACCTGCATTATCTCTCACTAAATATGTTTTTGCTTTTAAAAAATGTTTCTACCACATTTGCGTCAGAAACAGTGAGCTGTTTGCACAGCTTGTGGTCTTATGGTCATATATTACAGTGTAATGATTTTTAAATCTTTTTAAATTCTGATTGCCTGGATAAGATTATTTTTTCCTGTAGAACATAATTATTAGATTTGCTTTAATATTTAAATGATATTCTGCCTGTGTCCATGTTACTGTTTCCTTGTAACTACTGTGTACCTGGGTCAGATTTCTCCTCTCAGCCTCCCACGCTTTCCAAAAGGTCTTGCAGTGCAAGAAACATAAATGCTTTTAGATGCAAATTATTGAAGAGAGAGAAAAACCTATTTGTTACAAGAGATGGAAAAATGCAGTGACTAAAATTGCATTATGGTCATTTTTCCATGTGAGTTTTTTTTTAACTGAGAAATACAATCTGAGAAATCTTCATTTTGATGAAGAACTATGGTGAAACGATTGTGGTGGTAACCTAATCTTTACTCAGTGATAAAGGAACTCCTGCTGCTCCACTTGTTCCTGTTCTCTTCGGATCCTTCCCTAATAAAATACATCTAATGAAATAATGCCTGGAGAGTTGCTCTTTTAGACAATAGAGTGGTAGCCAGTTTTACCTTTGTTTGGAGTGCTGTGCAAACCATAGGGACCAAATTACTTGAAAGCAGAAACAAGTTTTTCTTCTCATTTATTAAGTGTAACCAGTAGTTAGAAGTATTAATGTCCATAAAACAGTTGGTTTTCCTCAGTGAACCACTTGTCAGACTATTGTTTCATTACTACCAGGGGATGTTTAATTGCTGTGGCATTTAATTGGCTTTGGAATTTGCCCATTTATTAGCAGAAGGATTTTACTCAATGCTCCACGCAGGGCGCTCTCAAGCTGCTTTCTTACACTGCTTTTTGTCTGCCTGATTTGGGGTCCCTGCAGTCCTGCCCTCCCTGACGGCCAGAGCGGTTTCCAAAGTAGCAGGTTGGATTCTGCCCTCCTTGAAATCGGCCTTAGTGGAATGGATAAATCAGTGGAAAATGGATAAATGTGCCAGCTTGCAAGCGCAGCGTGCGCCTACCCTTCCCACTGGAACCCAACGGAAAGAATTCTGCTCTCGCCCTCCATGCAAGGCTTTTGAGGCCAGTTTCTGTCAGGCGCTCTAATGAATCTATAAACTCCATCCCAAGTGCTTAGATATTTTTCGGTTGTGTGTTGGGCGGGTTGGTCTGCCCTTCACTGGGTGTAGCGCTGTTTGCTGGGCACCACATTTCACTTAAGACCACAGAGAGCGTCCTGGAAACCTCTTGGGCATTCCCGAAAACCATGGGGTTTGCTTGGCGGCGTGGAAGTACTGCCGCTGACTTCACTGAACACAACCTCCCCCAGCGATTTGGGCCCTCTGAAGCTGTATTATTTTTTTTCGAGGGTTAGCGTGAGCAGTGCGGCCGTGAGATTAAAAAGCACCAGATGTTTCTGCAGAAACTTATTTCTCGTAACAGCGCGCAGGGCGGGATGTTACATGGGCGCCCACACTCGCATTCACCGAGATGTGCCGGGGTGCCCCAGGGGCCAGCTCGGGAGTTGGCAGCTTGGGGCTCCCCACGGCAGCGAGCTCAGCTATGGGGGATAAACCTTCCCCGTGGCGATTTAAGGCTCCAGAAAACTCTGCTTTAAGGGCGGCAGGGCCCAGCCGGGGTGTTAGTCCGGCGCGGGGCTGGGGGCAGCCCCAGCGCCTGGCTGCACCTGTCCCGTACCGCCGAGTCCCCTTAAATAAAGAATAACCAAATAATCATTTAGAAACAAGCGCGTGGCGGCGGGGGGATCAGTGCGGGCCGGGGCGGCCCGGCCCCGTGGAGCCGCGTCCCCCGCCCGGGGCGGTGCCGGTGACTCACGGGCCCGGCCGGGCCGGGCACCGCTTCCCCCGCCGGCAGGAGCCATTTTAGCTGCATGAGGCCGGGCGGCTCCG
>VWPW01028657.1:147835-209161 GCA_013389825.1 Crypturellus undulatus | reverse complement strand
GCCGGTAGGTGCCGGGCGGCCGCGCCGGGGACGGGCACGGGGTGGCACGCGGCGGGGCCGCCGCCGCGACGGGCTCCCTCCCTCACGGTTCTCGACTTTCTTCTCCTTTCGCTACTTTGGCTCGAGGGCACCGTGGCTACTTGTGTGCTGCTTCCCCCGAGTAAGCGCTAACGCGTCGCTGGCGCTTGGGGTTTTTGCTGTACTTCAGGCGTGCGGTTGTGTCAGAAACGTGCTAATACCTGGAGCACGCCGCTGATTTGACTGTGGGGACGGCTAAGCTGGCTCTGTCGTATACAAATCTTTGGGTTTTTTTTTTCCTTCTTCTTCCCCCCTAAACTTCAGGTAGGTTTCTGCTCAGCATGTAGTAGCGCCCGTTCCAAAATGATTCAGGCGAAACACTAGTAATGAGCGGAGGTGCTCAGAGTTTGCTGGTGGCTACTGTGGAGCGCCTTTAAAATGGCAGGTTTGCCATTTCGAAAGGTGTTTCGTTCTCTTCTCGTGCACTGTGCAGCCCCCCTTCGGCTCGGGTGCTCCTGACTGTGCAAATTAGCAACACAGGGAGCTAAATTGTTTTGTACAAAAAGAAAAAAAGAAA
The DNA here is from genome assembly GCA_013389825.1 of Crypturellus undulatus. NCBI lineage: Eukaryota > Metazoa > Chordata > Aves > Tinamiformes > Tinamidae > Crypturellus > Crypturellus undulatus. Next base: position 208,566 of record VWPW01028657.1, on the reverse strand, counting down.
AGGGCAGGTACTCACCCTCTTAAAAGTAATACTAGGAGATGGCGATGGTGATAGGGGACTGTGTACGTGGTGGCGGAGCAGGCCGGTTGTGAAACTGGGAGAGCTGGAGCTGTGCAGGAGCGAGGAACTCCTCAGGTAGTCATTGTGCTGCGTCAAATTGCACCTTTAACTCTCAGTGGGTGAGAAGTTCTTTGATACCGCAACACTAATTACAGATTTCTGAACGTGAACGTGGTATTTCGAATGCGGAATGAATGTGGCTGCCTTGTTTGTGTTTGAGCAGAAAACTACACTACTGTCTTTGGGGTTTTTGTGTGGATAGGGAGCTTTCTGCCCTCCTTTTCAACCTTTCAGCTGAAAAATAGAGTTGAGTGCCCTATTTTAGAAAAATTAATGTTGAAGAACGGGACCTGTTGTGCACAGGGGGTACTTTCCGGCTTGCTGTAAGGTGCCTGTGTTTGACAAGGGTAATGGAGTCTTGCTTAACAGCGTAACTGGCTACAGCAGAGAGAGGGGAGGCAACCATTAAGTAAATGGTCCTGTGTTGGGCAAGGCTGGTTCTTCAGTCCTTTCCTGCCTTCCTCGGTATCTTCGTCCTGCACCTTAGTGTGTTGTATTCTTACCACTTTTGGATTTTATTTATTTAAGCAACAGTCATTGTAAGGGTTTTGCAGATCTATTTCACTCTGAAAAATCCACAGAGGAAATGGTAGAACTACAGAGGAAGTAGTTCTATGGGAACGGGGAAAAAGATGATTTGAATAGGTGGCAGAAGCTTCTTGCTGCAAGATTCTTTAAGCTCTTCGCGTTTTCTTCAGTCATGAATTTCATTTTTGGATCTTAGGCCTGAGACAGCAGTTGTCCTCTATACTCACAAGGGACAGAGACAGAAGCCTCCTTGTCCTGTGCTGGAGCCCGTCAAGACCTCCAGCCTTTGAACAATTCCTGTTCTCCATCAGCTTTTGGCCTGCAGCTGTTTACCTTGTACAAAAACCTTTTCTATGCTAAAGGGTAAGTAATTGCTACTGTTTTCTCCTGGTCAGGGCTTCAAGGAGGAGCAGCTCCTCTTTGGAGGCTGTGCTGCCATGTTCAGGGTCTTGTGTTGTTGCACCAGAGCTTCTGCTGAAGGCTCTGAGCGCAGCGCCGAAGTAAGGAAAAATGTTTGGAAATTCTCTGAGCCTCATAGATCATGTTTGGGGCTTGAACAGATCACATTTTAGGAGGCAGATAAATACGTGGGTAGAAGTGAAACAGAAATGGTGTTATTTATTCATGATTTTTATAGCTGAAGCCTGTATTTATCTCAAAAAATAAAATGTATAAGCAGAAAATTAAAAAGTCCCATGGTGTCCTCCTCACACCAAGGCAGGGACCTTGTGATTTGGATGGACTTTGGGTGTGAAGAGATGAGGCACTGGAGTGACATGCTTACTTGCCAGCTAACCTGAACAGTATTTGCAGACCTGTGCTTTGAAGTCCTTGGATAAACTATAGAAAGGCATTTTCTAAAGTGTTCTTTATTTTCACCCTCTGTTGAGTATTGGAATTGCCAAGTCCACGTTCTTGGTGCTTAAACAAGAAAGAAAAAATAAACAAGAAAGAAAAAATAAACAAACAGATTTTAAGAATGTTGTTGGCCTAGTATTACCTGATGTATTACCTGATGTTTTGGTCTCACTGCAAACTCATTCTTTGGTGGTGTATTTTACTTTTTGGACACTTCTGCGTCAAAATATGCACAGGGTGCTCCCTTTTTCTGTCTTTCTGAGTCGAGCTGCCTTTAGAGTGAGGACTCCAGTAGCACTGTATGAGGTGAGCTAATAGAAAAGACTCTGCAACAGAAATGCAGGATTTCCCTTTATAGCAGTGGAGACTCTTTGATCTCCACAACAGCTTTCACTTTTTGCGACTGTTAGTAAAAGTCTGCAGCTTTCACAGGCAGATTTTGTTGTTTTCCCTGACAGTAGGGGTAGCTTGTTTGAGTTTTGTTGGGTGTGTGAAGTGCAGCAAGGACTTACCTCCTCCCGGTGATTCACTGCAGGAGTGGCAGGAGGTGGTGTTTGAGTTGCCAGCCTTGGCTATGGTCCACTCTGTAAGCGCTGAAACTTTGCTTAAAATAAACCGTCGATTTACTGTGCTTATCCTTTTAATACTATTGATGTGCTTTAGAGATTACTTGTATTCTTAAACCTTATTTAAATGTTCCTTGTCAGATAACATTTCTGACAGAGACTTTATGCACTGAAATTTCAAGTCCTTTACTTATCAGAAGTCTGCAGCGGCAACGTGAAATGCTTAAGACATCTTCATTCTCTTGACATGAAGAATCTAATCTATATAGAGGTAAAATGATTTATTCTTCAGTATGTACCTGTCTTCAGGCAAGGATTTCAGCTGCATCAGTCTTTGTGCTATAAGGATTCTATCAGATAGCAACTAAAGTTGATGCATTCCTACCTTGATGTGTTTTAGACCTTAATTACCTCACAGCTATCTTTAGTGATGAATTGTATGGCTAGAGCTCAGCTTATTTATTTATCCTTTAAGAGATCAGTCAGCTCAAGCCACGTGTGGTTTTTGCAATGAGTTAAATTTCTAATCCCAAAACTGTGGCCATTTTGTTAGCCTTGAACGATTTTGAAACTTTGGGTTAAATTATTTCTTTCCATTTTGGGAAAAACAGTTGAGATAATTTGCTAGGAATAGGAATGCCAAGTATATAGGTTGGAAATGATTGGAAAGGACTGTTTTAGATGAATGCCTTTGTCTCCTATCGCTAGCCACTTTTCTGTTTCTAAAATACCTTGTGTGTAACTGATCATCAATGTTTCTGTGTCTACCAGTGAGCTCTGTGTGTGTGTGTGTGTGTGTGTGTGTGTGTAAATATATACATGTATATTTATTTAGCAAGGCTGTTTGGCGCTTCTTTCTGGGTGGTTGGTGCAAGCGTGCTGTCTCATCGCTTAATGTGAGAACTCATCTCACATTTACCCAGCTTATTCGCATGCAGGTGGACTGACAGCTTCTTGAGTGACTTACTCTGAAGTAACTCGGTATTAGTGTCTTTCCACATGAGGATGCTCTTCGGAACTGGGATAGAGGAATGAGAGCTTGAATGGTTCAAATTGACCTCTATAGTCGAAAGAAAACATTGCCATGTGTTGTGGCTATAGAATCTTTCATCACTTCAAATGTGTCTGTAGATGCAGTTTGTGAGGTTGACTTGTGTCTTTTGACTAGTTTAACAAAACAGGTTGTACAGAAGCTACTCTTCCAAGCTTTGTATCAAGTCACTTCTGTAGTCCTCCGCTTTCTAGTTATTTTGCTGTTTGTGACGATTTACATTGGAGCTGGAGAAAGAAACAGAAAAATGTGATTGTGAAACTACACTTACAGCTTGTGATATCTAGGGCTACCCGCTGTCAGAAAATTAATGTTTAACCTGCTCTTCCAAGCAGGCACAGTTCCAAGTTAAAAGCAAGTTCACACAGATACTGTTATTTTTCTTGTCTTTGTGCATGTGGCATGTGAAAGATGTGGAGATAATATGAATAATTTGTCAAGGATGTGATAGCATGGCTGGTTTTAGTGCAGGTTTTTCCAACCAGAGGATCCTCTTGGAAACAGCTCTCTCCAAAACTGTTTGAAGTTTTGGTACTAGGAATTGCCGGGTATCTGCTGAAGGCGTAACTTGCCCTGATGTGTTCCCGGGAGCCAGTTGTTACGTTTTCCACTCCTATTTTCTCGGTATGTTTGCTGTTATTCCTCCCCTGCCACCTTCTCCAGCATATCTGTAAAGTCTTTGGTCTTTATAACTCATTATGCAGTGGCTGTAAATTAAACATGTAAGCATGAGCTGTGGGGAAAATAATAACTAGTTTTGTAGGTTGTCAATGGGAAGCGTGTCAGATGAATTGCAGGTGTTTGTTGGACTGATACCTCTAGACTGTGAATTCTGTGAGCCTAGTGAGACCTTCCAGGTACCTTTCATATTATGTTATTGACATGGTGGAATCCTCTTTTTTCTTTTTAATACTTTTGTTTATTTCAAAAAGAGAAAAGAAGGAACTGTGGAGAGGAAGTGTCTATTTGGGGACTTTTCTTAACGCAAAGGTGGTTTAGGCATATGAACGAAAATGAAACTTTCTGTGTTGAGAAACAGCTTCAAGTTTGTTTGAATGCGAGAGATAATTTGCAGCATTTTTGCAAATCCTGACCTTTTTCTATTCAAAAACTATATTTCTTCTATCAGCCAACCCCAACATTGAAATAAGTTGCCTTTGAGGCAGCTAAGAGAAATACAACTTTTAATTTGTGTGATGGAGCCATAAGATCGGAAGCCATTAAATTAAACCATTTAATAATGTACTATGGAAGGATTTCCTGAGAAGAAAACAGAGAAGCAAAGTGCTATATTTAGAATATCTTCTTAAGCATGCACTTTTGACAGACATATGTATAATTATATTTGCTTTATTTATTACAACATTCAACCATTTGTTTTTATAAAAAAGCTAACTGTCTCTAATATAGCACACAACTCAAAAGTGAGTTGTATTAAACATTTTTTTCCCACTAGTAATGGACTACAAATCATTCTTCTAACATTTATTACTGTTGATACTTTGGTCAAACTACAGAATAAAGTCGTTTTGCCTGGTCCTTCAAATGTTTCGGTAAGATGTAATAATTTGGAGCTCCATAGTTAGAAAGAGTGTTAAACAGACTTTGTGCATTGATTCTGATGCTCTGAGGCTTTTAAAACTTCTCTTACATGTGTCCTACCTTTAGCTAGACTTAAGAAACATTTTAAGTTGCACTGACAGGAATCTCGAATGCCTGAAAAGGACTGTGGCATCATTATATTGATGTAATGGCATTAAAATTTATCTGAGGAGAGAGATGGCAGGAGTTACCAGCTGCAAATATCTAGTGGTGAGAATAACCACCTTTCTTTAAGAGGAGACTGGAATCACTGACCTGCCCATGCTGTACCCGTGTGAACTGCAGGGGTTTTGCCTGCGGATGTAGGCTGTCTCTAAAAAGTAGTTAGTGGAAAGTTTTGGGAGCTTACAGGTTCATTTTTGATGTTTTATGCAAGACTCTCTAGATGAGTCAAATCAGGAAAATATGTATGTATATTTTTGATAGACTGCACAGAGAATCCATCGTTGTGTTCTTTGAGGCTGGCTGAGGCTGGGTTTAAAGAACTGCTTTTATATCACCGATGTGGAGCAAGCCTGGTATTTACAAACAAGATGGGCAAATACAGCTAGTGTCTTGATGCTGCCTCTAGTACCTGTGTGTGTTCTGGCCTCCCCTAGCCCGTGCTCCCGCTCAGTGCTCATTTTCACTTCTAGGCAGAGACCGTGTGTGCAGCAGCCCTTGTCACCTCGCTGCCTTTCCCTTCGTACCATGCAGCCGTGGTTTGAGCGGGCGCACTCTGAAGCCCAAAAGGAGGGTTTGAACTAAGTGAACTGTAAAGCCTTCAACCGTTCAGCTAGTGAGATGGCATCTGCTGAGGGCTGTATCTCACCCCTTGGTTCCTGACTCCAGAGTAGGTTGTTCCAGTTCAGCTCTGGTTGTGACTTAAGCTCTAGGAGTGCATTTTGACACCTGAATGGCAGCATGTGAACCTGCACCAGCTCATTTTAAACTTACCTTTGGCTACACTGATGGAGGCTGGGCATGTTCGAGCCTAGATGTTTCCATGGCTGAGCCGGCAGGGTTGCTCTTTCAGCTGCTTCCATGCTGCTTGCGAAGATGCAAAAAACGCTTCTATTTTTTTTCTTCTGATACCATAGATTTATTTTTTTCATAGTGCTTTATAACTCCTCTCTCCCATCTGTTATCTGAACTGTGCATGTGATCAATCGCTCTTCTGCTTTGGCCAAGTGAGCCAAGGTGGCAAATTGGCCCTTGGTGCTGTGGGCAGGAAGGGGGACCCACTGAGCCAGGTTGGAGTTTCATCGAGGTGCTTGTGGGAGCAGGAAACCATAAGCTCTGGTTGGGAAACAGGGAGGAGGCGAACAGATCGTCCTTGGCTGAGGACAAGTGTCCCCAGCCCAGGTCTGGTTGGAGTGGTAATGAAGACAAGATTGCAGGAGCAGTGACCTCTCTTTCCTGCATCCCTTTCAAACCCCCTCAGCTTTTCCAAATGAATTGTCCTGGTGCTGTGGCAGCATCTCATTGAATGAGAACACAGGCTTCTTAACAAATAGATTAGGATGAAAATAGTGTAGCGAGGTAACACTCATCTGACGATGGGAGGCAAATATGTTTGCTTATGTTTGTTGTGGAAAATGTGCAAATTAAACCCTGAAACATTTTTTTTTGGAAAGGCCTAGTTTTTATGTTGTACAACTTCCTTTGGGGAGAGGAAGGGAAAGGAAGCACAAGGATGAGATTTTTACTGCTGCAGTTCTTCAAAAGAATGTTGCTACCTTCTTGCTTTGCTAAAAATGTCCCAGTTATTCTTATCTGCTAGACCTATCTGCTAGGTTATTGAAATGATGACCTTTGCTCTGAATCATGAAGCGGCACAAGAAGAAAGCAGGTGTTAGGGGAGTCTAAGCCCTACCTTTCTCAGCTAGAAATTGTTAAGATAGATCTAAAAAACCATCTTGAGATGCAATGTTATTACTAAGGCTAAAAATGTAAGAGCTAGGAAGAATTTTAGAAGCTGATTATGGTCAGTTGCCAAGAGCAATGCTGTGATAAATTATTAACTCATTGCACTGTACTCCCTCTCAGTGCAAACAGAATAGCTGGTTATTGTGCTCTGCTTGGTAAGTCAACATTGTAAAAAATTCCTTTGTTATCTAGAAAATATCTTCTTTGGGATGCTTATTAAAGGGACACCATAGGATTAACATCTGTGTGTGCCATCATTAAACTGTTTAAACTAAATAGAAATCTATGAATGCACCAGGCTTCACTGGTGCCGGGTTAGTGGACCTCGATTTGTCAGGTTTTGCTTTTGCTGCTCTCTCTGGCTGGCCCTTTGCTGTGGTGCTGGTGTGGTTCTACTCGCCTCCCCGGAAAAACACAGCGGTCATAAGGCACTTAGGGCACTTAGATTAACGGGTTTGGAGACGCAAAACAAGTTGACTCATAACTGTGCTGCAAGAAAAGCAGTTCTGTGGAGACCACTCCTCCCATGCACCTTATTACCGAGTTAGATGAAAGATGCGTAAGCGGCTCTGCAGAGCGTTGCTGGGCCTTGCTGCTGCCATGCAGTAGCTTCTGCAATGGTATTTCTCAAAATTTCCAGTTTTCTGCAAATTGGGAAATCCCAGTTATCATTTGGTCTGTTAACTTCTATAAATGTAAAAGAAATGCAGCCTTTTCTATCTCATTTTTGGTAAATACACAGAATTGTGAACTTGGACAGGCTTGAGGGATCCCAAAATCAAATTTATTTATAAATGAAACCTCTACCTTTATACGGGCCTAGAATTATTATTATTTTTTTTTTTTAAGGCTGACTTCATGGTTTGTAAATAATATAGCAGATGTGATTGTGCCTGTTGATACAGCTTTTTATGTTAGACTTGGAACTAATAAATAGTAAAGCACCATGAAAATAATATATACGACTGTTTTGAAATATTTGCATAATAAAATTTGTGATTCATTAACGGGACACAGATGAACTTTCAGGGTTAAAAAGAATGCCTAACTTCAGAGTAAACCATTTCTGGATCAGTGTCAGCATCCCTGCCACCCCAGTTTTCTTAGGAAAACATCGAATCCTGCCAGTACATGTTGCAAGATATGACCAACGTGACTTACAAACCAAGAAGCAAATCTATAAAATGCTGTTGGCTACATAGTATTGTTGGAATCTGAGACGGAAAATCCTTTTTATTTTCAGCCCTCTTCTAAGTCTTTCTGCCAAACATCAAAATTTCATAAGAGGTTCAGATGATGCTGCAAGGCTTTTTTGTTCAGAAAGGCTTCTGAGCAAATGTTACTTTGAATCTTTTTTAAATTTGCTGGCTGTTCGGGCTTACTTGAGCGTTTGTCAGAAGTGGAACTTTCTGTAAGAAATGCTGCAGGAGCAACCTTCTGCTCAAGTTCTTCCATTATCTTTTTGAAGGTTTCTGATGGGTCCTGTTCAGGGCTTTTCCTGACTTTTTGGAAATGAATGGATCAAGGCTCAGCTACACCGAAAGAGTCATTTTGTATTTTGAACCACTCAACAGCTGCAGTTCTTAGTTCTTAACCTGAATCATTGCAGAGCTCAGACAGGAGCATTTGAAAATTGAGAACAAAGCGCGCTCTTCTGAGGGAATGTACTTGCAGAGGAGTTTTCTAGGCAGGTATCAGGGGAATTAGCACCCTTATTTTCAGAAAATAATGGAAAGCACTGACTTTTAAGTCAGTTTTCATGATGAAAATGTTGATCAAGATTTGTATATGTTTCCCCAAATCTCCTGGTTACTGTACTTCAGGATGGAGACCCATAAAGGATGAAATGGCAGAAACCCTATGAAATACAAGTTTGTTTTTTTTTTTTTTTTTTTTTTTTTAAACTGCTTTTGAGTTTACATCTAATATCCTCCTAGATTGTGGTGGTAGGTAATAGTGTTAAATCTACTGGGCATCAGCCTTTTCTGGTATGTCTCAACTGAATATATTTGAATGATATGTCTTCTAGCACTTTAGTGGGAAACCTTGCAGTTATTAGGCTCAAAAATGCTTTTGATCAATTTTATATTGTTATCACAAGACAACTGACCACTGATGGGGCAGCACATGAGGTCATCTTTATTTTTCACTCTTTCTTGGGGTAGTCAGCAGTTCCTCAGGTGGGCTGAAAATTTCTGATCAACAGTATTATGGGACTGAACTTACAATTGGGAGTGAGCAGAAGCCTTTACTTAAAGAGATACTAAGCACAGCATGCTTGTTATTGCTTGTTTTATTATGTATTTATGAATAACATATGTAAAATCTGGATATACCTATAGTATATCCTACAGTATATACAAATATGTGCAATATATATGTTGTATATCTACAATGTATGCAAATATGTGTCAAATCTGGATATAAAACTATCACAACTATTTCTGCCTTTTACTGCAACTTCACTTTGTCTAGCGCTTGGTTCTTTACTTGCTTAATGTGTTTTGGTTCTTGCATTTTTCCTGTTGATAGTAAGTGTTTGGTGTGTTTTGTGGTAGGTAACAGGTATGAGAGGTAGGGAAGCCACCTTGCTGCCTTTCCCCTCGCCCACAAGAGGCTGGTCCCATCCGGCAGACACACTTGGGACTGTTTCTCACCAGTTTGGTTTCTGCCACTGGTTATGGTTCATTTCTGAACATCCCTTACTTTTTATTTTTTATTATTATTCTCAACCATAAGTCAAATAATTTGGTTTCTTGGCAGTTTAAAAGCCATTCTGGGGAATGACAGACCTTAAAACCTCCAGAGATGTCATGGGCTAAAAGAGAAACTGTGACTTTTTGAGGTGGGGAGAAGGTGTCATCGCACTCCTCATTGTCCGGTGAGCCTTTAGCTCCTGCAGGACAACAGGGTGGGTCTGTAACAAGTTTTTTTTTGGCGGAGTAGGGGGAAGATGTCGCTGTGAAGGCAGGAAACACTTGCTGTTTAGTCCTCGTATCTGTGTCTCTGCTTCCTGTCAGTTAAACCACGAGCAGGGGAACAGATGCCCCGCGAGATGACTCGACTCTAGTTTCTGCCACGGGCAACCATTGTGTAACAAGCTGCATTCTCCAAAAAAAACTACTAGTGTCTATGTGCTCTTGATTTTATTAACCATCTGAGAGCCTTATTTAGATACCTGGGATTAAAGGCCAGAACCTGATTAGTACAAGAGAAAGCAGTGCATGAGCTCTGGAAGCATAACTGAAAAATAATAACTACAGGAGTTATCGCCAAAGCAGGGAGAGCTGAGATCCAGTACTGCTTTTGTACTGCTGTTACCACCAAAGCTCTTAAACACGCATGAGAAGCAAAAGGATTGTTCGGGCATGATATCACACATTTTCATGAATGTCGTTCTGGGCAGAGAAATGCCATATTTCTTGACCCTGTGATTTTTTTTTTTTTCAGGATCCTGTAATCTGTGGAGCAATTTATTTATTTTTCCATTAATCCACTTGTGAGTTCACATGTGTTTCAGGAAATTTTGGCTTTTTGTTAAATGAGTTTTAACAAGTGTACTCTGAAATTAAAAAAAAAAAAGTGATAGTATTAAAGTAAATTGCATGATTTTTAGAGATTTTATTCATAATTCTTCAGTTACCTGATTTTGGCTGGATTATTGCTTCATATATACATGCTATTAGTTTATATATTTTATTACAACATAGTTAATTTATTGTGGCTAGAACCCTAAGACGATATCTGCAGCAGCAGATTTTAGAGAACTGAGTACTCTACACCAAAAGTGAATTAGAACTGAAACTGCGTGGATTAAGGTTTCTGCCGTTGTCTGATTTGATACCTTCTTCTTCCTGTGACAGCATGATTCCCAGAACTACTTTTATTTCTTTAACTGTTTATTTGCTGACTGGGCAGAATTGAGTAGAGGGATGTTTTTTGCTAGCGATAAAACATTTATCTGTGTTAAATGCTCTGACGACCTGAGGAGTCCCTCCTTTGTATGGGGAGCATGAAAAGGTTTCAAGGGTAAGAAAATTGGATGGGAAAGGGATTTTTTTTTCCCCCCTGTGCGAACTCTTTTCGGGTTATAAAGCGACGTGCATCGTGGCGCCCTGTGCTTGGAGCAGGAGGTGGTGGTGGGTGCACGAGGTGGTTCTGTGCCCAGCGGAAGGGCTGCTCCCGCCGATGGCGCTCGCTGGTACCTCTGCTCCGGAGACCCAGACTCCTGCCTCTCCTTGCGTTTCCACAGGGCCTGCAGTGAGAACTGCAAGGCCAAGATCTGGATTTCAGCCTCTGTGAATGGCACCACCTCTTGTGTTTCTAGCATGGGCTGGAAGACTGTTTTCTTTTTTGAGAGGAAGGGTGCGAGTCTGGCCTGCCTGTCTGCGAGAGGAATGCCTCTGAGAACCACTGCTTTAAGGTTACACTACCTTGACAAAACATATGATGGTGTTTTTTTTCTCACCCACCCACAGTTCTGAAATTAATTCGTTGTATCACAGCGAACTAATTTGATTGGAAATCAAGGCTTTGCATAAGCAGATCAAATATTCAGCAATAGGAAAAAGAAGAGAAGGCTGGAGGATTGAGAAAACGAACTAGAAAATCTGAAAACAAACTCTCCCTGTTATCTTGTTTATGGTATTAGGTTAACCTTTTGCTCGAACCTCAGCTTTCTCTTCTTCTTTCATCTTTCTTTCTGTGACGGTGTACAGGTTGGAAGATACTGCAGCAGGAGAGGGAAGGGTACGGTAGAAGTGATGGATAAAACGCTTGGTTAGTCTCTCATTTCTCTGATAATTTAGTTTTTTTTCTGAACATCGCACCGATGTCTGCTGTGGTGCTCCTTGCCTGCTGAAGCTGTGGCACTGCGAGGAAGACCGGAATGCTCCCTTCAACTCCACCATATGCTTGGGAATGACATGAGTCAAGATGTGGATCAACTACTGCTGATAATTTAGGCAAGTCGGGGGATGCGCTGACATCCTATAATGAATGGAGAACAAATAAAGACCTCTCCAGGAGGTGCAGCCCACCCTGCACTTCTGCAGAGAAAGCCTTGAGTGATCGAAGTTGCTTTCCTGACCCTCAAAGCTGTGTGAGGGCATGTCCACCTGATGCTCTTCTGCTATGTAAACACTACTGGGTGTTTCTCTTTTGGGGAAGCATTGGTGAATTTGAGTAATGGTCTAATTCAAACAGCACCCAAGAGAGTGTGATGAGCTCATTTAAGAATATGACTGTGATGCCTTTGCCCTTTGCAGCAAGAGTGGTGACTTTCTGATCCCACAAGCTACATATGAAAACCCTTAGAGCTGAGTGCTGTCATTGTATCTATATTACTCATTCTGGGAGCAGAGGCGAGGTGCAAAGATGGCCAGAGCAGGTTGTGGGGAAGTTGCCCTGCTTTTCATTGCAGGAGGGGACTGAGCCGGGTATGCAGCTCAGACCCAGCTGACTAGGGGGTTTGTGTATCCCCTCCACCGCCCGTTTTGTGCTTCTGTCTGCAGCTGAGGCATTGGGTTCCCTCACGTGGTGCTGGCGCAGGAACTGCGACTGAGTGGCCCAGGAACCTGCAGAGCCCCTGTCGCTGATGAGCAGCTCGCTTCTGCAAAACACGTAGGAACTCGCATGATGAAATGAGGAAGGGGTGGAATTTGAATTCCTCTGTACCCTCTCTGTGGGAGCTCCAAAACTTCCCGGCAGACCTACTCTTGTAGGTCTTTTCATATAGATCATACATGTTTTGTGTCAAGTTCATTAGCAACCAATTCTTGTGTCTCCAGAAGCAACTGTGTGCTTGTGTGAGAGCGACTTGGGCTTCAGCGTGAACATTTCCCCAGAAGTGATGAAATGAGAAACGCCGGTCTGTACAGATACTGCCTTCCCTGGAGGTCCCTTTGCAGACCCTGCTCCTTTTTCCACGTAACTCTTGAGAGAAATGATTTTTGCTTTTTTTCCACATTAACCTTCTTGGTATTTGACTCATGTTTCATCCATGTTTAAAAGCCCACAGTGGGAATTGTTAGTCTAGCAACAAGTTGGGAGATTAATTTATATTCTCTTAGTAGCCAAGTTCTCTAGTTTGAAATTCCCCAGACAAATAGTCTCCCTGGCTAATCCCACCCTATGCAAATACTTCAGAATTGAAAATTTAGGTCATGCTGATCTATGAGAAGAAAAGTTCTTAAATAGCATAGTAGTTTCCATCTTATCCTACATAGACGCAGGTTAGTGTGTTTATTATTTTAATTACCGTAAGCCCCATGAGGCACATGTATTTTCAGTGTCATCTGAGTGGGGGCATGACATTTTAGGGCACAGGAAAAGTATTATCTGACTTTTAATTATGGGTTGAGTGAACTCACTGCAGTTGTATAAGTGCTCTCTGGCCTTGCATAGTTTTTAAAGATAGGGTTTTGGATGCAGCTTTTTTCGTGCACTCCACACCCCTGTGTGGCTGGCTGTCAAGTTAGAAGGTGGTGTGGATACCAAACAAGTCTTGTTTGGCTTTTTGAAGCCCCTCTGGCTATATAATATTTACCCTTTCTAATCAAAGGCATGTAATGTTCCTGGTTTTGCTGGGTGTTTCTTAAAGATGTTTCCAATATGAGGTTCAGTTTTAAGCTACCATTTTGAGAATGGTCCTTGAGCTGGGGTCGGCAGGTGACTCTGCTCTTTCCTGTGTGCTACAGGATGGCTGCTAACCACGCTTACTTGAGCATATCTGAGGTGTTTTCTTACTTCGTGCCTTCTTCCTTGGTGAGCTGTGACCAGGAACGTGACGAGTACAAGCTACCCATGCAGAAAGCATGGAGCTCGGAGCGGCGGCTCTCACTGTCGAGTGAAAAGGTGCAGCTGCTGCCCTCTCGTCCAGGTTGAGTTTTAAAGCTCAGTTCCCTTTGTATACCATTTTCATAAAACTTAGCTACTTAGCAGATATGAGCTGCAGCTGCAGCGGTCCAGAAAATATGACAAAATAGAAATCAAATGGAATAGATCACCTCGCAAAGACCTGAGGCCTTGATTTAGGAGTGTTCCTTGGAGCAAGATGGTGTTTTGTTTTGTGGTCACTTTTAAAAGACAGAGGTTTTCATGGCTTATCTGACTTCTTGAATCAGGGAAGACAGTTAAGCCAGAAAACAAGAGTAGAATGAGCTAAAGCTAAAAAGCAGTTTCATTAGAAAACGCAAATGGTGGAAGAGTTTAAAAAAAAAAAAGGAAAAAAAAACTAACTCGGGCTTGTCAGCTCTGGAGGTTACTGGGAGGTTACTCATTTCTGCCTGAAAAAATCTTACTTCCCTATCTGCTAGTGTTTCTTATCAATCTACCTGGCCGTAGGTAGGGTTTGATACTTTGTACCTCTCCTTATATTACCTTTCCTTCTTGTTTCTACAAGCTTTTTTCAGTTGGGTATTTCAACTCGTGGAAGGTTTATGAGGTGGTGTCACTCACTCTAGGGTGTTATTTTTGAAAGCTTAGTGCAGACATGAGCATGGTGGTTTTGACATAATATTTGACTACTTTTTTCAGAGAGATTTACTGACTGGATGCCTCAAACCCTTAAAAATAAAAATTTCACAGTACTGCTTGTCTTAATTCACTCACCAAATTGTTCATTTGAGGAAGATCTAATAGAGAATTGCTTCTGGTGGTTGTGGCTGGACGGGCAGAGATAGATCAAGAACCTGCTTGGTGTAGCACTTCATACAAACTCTGCTGTAGCTGTTTCCAGACTGGAGAAAATGGATCTTCCCTTGCTTCCTGGAAAAATGGCACTGTTGAATTCCCACAGCGTAATCCCTGTGAATGCATCGACGCAAGTGCTTCATTTGTGAGAGCTAAACGAGGCACCTTGCAGCGAATGGATTAGAAAGGTTCTGATATAGCTTGTGAAAATGTGTTCTAACTGATAAGCTCTATAAATAAGAGGGACTGAGAAGATAATGTTTCTATCTCTGTTTTGCCCATGTGTCACTGTTGACCACAATGTTAACTTATATTTAAGTGCCACTCTAAACCTAGAGGCAGACTCACTGAAGGATTCAAAGCCTTCTTTAGGGACTTTTTATGAGCGGAGCTGGAGAAGCGTTGACTCTGCTGCTCTCTACTTAGTGTTGAACTGCTTCTCTAGGGGACCTGGCTTGGCCATCTTTGTGCTTTGGCTGGGCCTTCAGCCATCAGGAGGGCTGAAGGGGGATGAGAGTTAGTGCAGCTAGAGTAGCTCAAAGCCCACACAGGTCATTTGGGGTTTTTGCAAGGGGTACTCTTTGAGCTGGTGAATGCTCTTAAAATTAGCAGCAAGTGTCTGTGTAAAAATCTGAGTGTGTTTTTCAGGTGGTATAAACTTCTTTGCTGCTTGTTTCAGTGTTTTGGGGGTCTTTCAGATCTGACTTTACAAAATAAAATCCAAAGAGATCTTTCATCTATCAGGAAAGAAGAACAAGTGACTCTTGATGCTGTCTTTTTTTGCATTTTTCATGTTGTTGGCAAGGGTTAAACATTGAGGGCAACAGGTATAGGCAGACTTAGGTATGTGATATGTTTGACTGTTTTGCAAGGTGCTATAAATGTTGGCTCCATGTAATCTGATACCAGGGTAGGACAGGCCAACTTAATGAAGGAAAATAGACAGCAATGTAAAAGAACTGGAATTTCAAGTCTAGCTGACTAATAACAGCCTGAACTAGTGAGGTTTGACTGTTCCTATTGCTGACAGTTGACAGCAAATGAGAGGCCAGCACCAGAAATATTCTTGATCTACTCTATTTTTTGCACTGATTCCTTAAAGACACTGTAAAGGTAAGATCTTTTACATTTCTGAGACTGACAGATCTGCTGAATGCAGCCTTGGAGGGAAATATGAGGTCTAAAAATATCAAACTGTGGTTGTAAGTCTGCGTGGAAAGGAAGGGAAGGACCTGGCAAATGCAAGTTGTACTCGAATTAGTTTATGCCTCTTCTTAGTTGATGCATGTCAGTTGCATCAAATTTCAAATTCTCAAATGTCTCAATTATTCAAATTTACAAGGGCAAATCACGGTACAACTGGGATGAGTGCAACTTCCAGAGAGAGTGATTTTGAAATAATATGAATGTTTTGTTCATCCTGCTTGACAGTCCAGTTTGGATCATTAAGAATAGACAGAGTGTGAAAGGGAAGGCACAGAGTGCTTTGGAGAAGTTACAGAAAAAGGATTATCATGCGCTCGCTATCACAGCACCTTCTGCAGCCTACGTAGGGGAAGTCTGGTAGAAATTTAACTGATCTAGAGTTGCCTACGCTTCACTGAAAAAGGTCACGTGGAATAAGAAGCTTCTGACTTGCAACAGCTCCAGTGGTCTTTTAGTCAGAGCCTCCGATAATGCTCACACTTTGTGTGTAGTTACGTTTCAGTTAAAAGAATAAAAAAAAGTCTCTATCCTTGGCCAGCAGAAAATGAATTCCTCTATAGTAAACTTGACTTTCACCCACAGGCGAATTACAAATAATGGCTGTAGTACTTGTTTGCGGGCAAGGTGATTTTCATAGGACGGTTGACAGTTTTATATCTGTATTTGGTGCAGACTGGCAACTGGTAATTTGTGAATTTTGGCACCTAGCCGAAGCAATTAACTTTCGTCTCCTTCTCCTGTAAACTGATGTTCTTTTTGCTGTGTGGCTGCTCTCGCTCTCTCCAAGAGCAAAATCACTTTGTGTTCAGCTATTTTTCTGCCTGAATTTTACAAGTTTTCCTCATAGGCTATTTAGCTGTATTGGAGCTCAGTTCTTCAGTTATCTCTGTAACTGGTAAATCCTTAACTATGTTCTCATTATTTAATTCTCTTTAAAACATTTAAATGTCTCTTTAAAACTATTAAATGCCACAAACAATGAATGCCTTTTGAAGCATATATTTATTTTATACCATTGGTATCATTCACTTGAGTCGCAGGGATTTTTGAATCAGAATTGGGAATTTTTATCAATTTACAATTTTGTTCTTACTGTCTTACTTAACTAGCTTTTTGAGATTATTTGCAATTTTTTAAAATAGTAGAAGATCTGCCTTACTATTGTTATTTATAATGCTGAAATTTGGTTGTTATATGGCAATATTGGATAAAATGGTAATTTGGTAAATATGGTAATATTGAATAAAATAAGGTATACCAAGGGCTGTAGAAGTAGCTTTTTGTTTTCCTTTTTCTGTACAATTAGTATCTATATATAGTATGTATTTAGTATTTATAATATTAGTGTTTGTATGTATAAATCTATAAGGATTTCTAAAAATATTTTATGATTTAACTGAGCTTTTTAAATTCTGCCTGTCTGTAACAAGGAGTTCAACCAGGTGCACCCAGGCCGATATATTTCTAACTGATTTCCTTTCATCCTTCTAAAACCTACTGCTTTTCAATTTAGTTAAATGTTTCTATTTTCTCATTTTACTAAATGGGAAATGAGCACATGGTTACTTTTCTTCTTCTCTTTTTCTCTCACAAACCGTATTCTCCAGCCTCTGCATTTGCTGGAGGTTATCATGCACTATTGCTGTGCATTAGCAAAAAGAGAAACAGAATTTCCCTGGAAGTTTTGCTGTTTTAATGCAGACCAAGGACCAGCGTGTATTGCTTCCTAAAGCCACACGTTTGGAAATGTTCTTCATGACGCAAGTCTGAGGGTTATTAGGATGAAAGGCCCCTAGATAGCCCTTTGGAGAGAAGTTCTTAGGCAGACTGGCAGCGAGGTTGTCAGCGACCAGGAAACTCAGTGTTTTTGTGGCCAACCTTTTTTTAAGTGGTGAAAACTTGATTTACGCCAGTACCTTTTCCTTTTTCCCTTGATGACAGTAGCTACACACCAGTGGTGTCTTTGCAAGATGGGCATACTTGTACGTCTCCATCCCCTGGCTTGAGGCAGTGAGGAGTTTGCACAGCCTTGGCAGGCTGCTGGAGTTCTTCACACCCTCTTTCGGGTGATATCGGGGGCTTTCAGTTAATCTGATTCGCTTGGCCACAGCTGCACAAGCAAAGTTCAAACTAAGCTGCCAGCTTGCATATATTTAATTGTATACCCACGTGTACATGTGCACTCCCTCACCCGTGTATGTATGTGTGTATATATAGACTCAAAATGTAAGGCAATAAAATGTGATTATATAAATGCAGTTGCTGCCTGTACGCATCCTTGCAAGCAAGTGCTATACAGTGAAATTACAATGCATGTTACCTACATGTAGTTGAAGGAGTGCAGCTTTTCTGGGAGCTAAGGTTTAATAACCCAACAGCAATTTGAAAAGTTTTAAAGCTCCGAAGGTAGCCAGTGCTGCTAGGTCAAATATCTACTCCTGAAAATTGTTTGTGGTTTTCTCTTTTGTGCATCTGATAGGCCATAAATACAATTCAAATGATTCAGAAATTGTTTTTGAATTAACTAGTTAGTTTTTTTTGGTGTTAAAGAAAAAAAAGAAGGGTGGGAGGAGGAGAGCCCAATCTCTCACATAATCTGAGGAGGAAGTGAGAGAGTAAGAGCTGCTACTCTCCTACCTCTTATCCCTCAACTCTTGTGTTATGCTCAAGGTATGGAAAATCAACCTGTGTTAGCTCTTCTTCGGAGGATGGGGAAGGGAGTTGAAGGCTTGGGCCCATGTTTCCCCCATGCATTCCCAGGAGTGCTTTAGCTGCCTGGCTCTTGGGCGAGTTACCTAGGGAGCTTTACTATTTAGCTGGTTCTGCTTTACAGGAGCAAACATTTTGTGGAAAAGGGACTAAAATGTGGCATTGCCTTTCTCTCTTGCACCATGAGGGAGCTTTCAGGTTCAAGTACTCTACTGAAGGCTTGAAAGCTGGAGTGTGGAGCTGGAGTGACTCTTCCTCAGCTTGGTATCTGTTTAACTTGCTACTAGGAGCGGCCTTTTCGAGGGAGGTGCATTTTTGTTGCTGAAACGTGAAAGCAGTTATTTATGCAGTGCTGTATGTCTGCATGCCCACGTGGATTTGGGATTACCTTAACACAACCTTAAAGATTAACACACTACCTTTAACATTACCTTAACGTGCTGGCAGCAGAGGATACAGGGAAAAAAAAATCAAAGCTTCAACTACACTGTAATTTTTTAAATGTTTCCCAGCAGCTCTTGCAGAGTTGCTTGTGTGCAGGGTTTGTGTCCAACAGCTGTGTTGTATAAACCCCCTAAGTACAGGGGACTTCCCATGTTAAAAGTACCCGGGAACGTGAGAGATGGGGAAAAAGCAGGTTTTCAGGGCAGAGGTGTCTATAAACAGTGTTGAAACCCTTATTGCTAAGAGTCTGGAAAGGAATCTTGTCTCACATGAGATGTTCAGGCTAACACAGATATTTTTCCCCCCAAAATACATTTGTCGAAAATGTGACCATTTTGTGATGGTGAGGAAGTGCCTGTGGCTTGTATTTGGGCTTTCTGTTGTCTTGGGAGTAAATATATGTTGTTACGTGAGTTTGGGTTTTGTGTCTCCTGTACTGACTGAATTGTGTGCCTTTTTCTGGTTTTATTTATTTATTTATTATTCACAGGCTATTTTTATGTAACCGAATACTTTCGCTCTGTCCTCCTTGCTCTTTGTACAGACTCTATTTTCCAGCCTCTCTGTGAAACAGGGATTTATTGATACCAACGATTCCTTTGTCCCTAACTGAAGCTTGAAAAAGGTCACTCTGCGCTTTATTAGGTTGGCTGCTTTTTGCACAGATTCCCCTAGGCAGCATTGGTGCTTTCAGGAGATTTCTGCACATCCATTCCTTGGCAATAGCCCCTTACAATGTGTTTTCTTGTACATACTCCTTTTTTTTAGTTTGTGTGAGTAGCTGAAGAGTTGTGCTGCCTTTGGAAGTTTCTCACGCCCGGTAACACAGGCGAACTCGTTCTTCTCGCTTGGCGCTTTGCTGACTACAGATCCTCAGGGTCTAACGACACGGTTCAAAGCTCCTTTCCTGGGCAGTTTTCTTGTATTGCCTAGAAATAATCAGTCTGCACAGAGCTGATTTGGGGAACTGTTAGCGTGTTGCTATTTGTTAGCATTCGTGCTCTGCATGGATGGTAAATACAGAAAATGAGAATAGGTTTAGGACTTCTGTGTTAGGAAAATTCTGTTGCTGTTCGGCTTTGTTTTCTTTTTATGGAAACCAGTTTGTACATTCTCATTGTGCTACTTGTGTAGTGTCTTACTGAGATGTGGCTGTTCAAAAGGAGAACTGGCTGCATGCAGCCTGAACCTCCAGTGGACTTGGAAACAGTGGTGACTGTGTGTGTGTTTGTCTAACTTCACCTGTGATGGATTCTGCCTTTTGAGTCAGAACTTCCAAGTGATACCTTTAACATTCACTTTTCTCCCTTTACTCCCTTCCTTCTCCCCTAGCTGAGATGTGGTTGCGAAAGGCATTCAACTTCATTTCAGTTGTGTTTGAGTCACAACTTCGTCACTTTTAGGCCAGTGTTCATAACACTGAAGACAGAGTCGTTGGGAAATCCGAAATAGCTTGTTCCCAAGCTCTGTGAGATGAGCTCTTTAGGAGTGACTCGAGATTCTATTCTGCATTTAGATCAGAGCATGACTAAGCTGTTTCTTAATTTTAAATGCAGGAATGAGCTCGGTAATTTCACAGAACAGGCAGGGAAGCAGCATGGCAGTTGTCATTAGCAGCCCCAAGTGGGACCGTAGCCTGCCATAGGTGTCTGAGCTTAGCTGAAATGCTCTTGGTACCAATACTTAACACTTCTAGGATTATATCAGAGCTTTAACTAATTTTGGGGGTTGTTCTTGGCATTTTGATGCATGTTGCCCTTTTCTAGTATTTATTATTGATGGTGATGTTGATGCCACTGAATTATTTTGGTGTTCTGTACTGCAGACCCGACAGTAAGGCTTGAGCAGCTAATGCCATCAGGAACTAAAGGAGAAATTCCTGACTTATTTACGAGTTGGAGCTTAGCTGAAATTTGGGGAACTGTTCAGCGATATTGCAGCTTTACCATGGGAGCCAAAAATGTTGGCTTTGGAGAACTTTCTTCTTAGCTTTACTGAACTGGCCAAATAGGAGATAGCATTAAGTTCAGGGTGAATATAGTGAAGAGGGGTGGGCAAAGACATTGTGGTGTCCAGCTGGAGTGTCCCACAAGGCATTTTCTGGGATACCAACAGTAGCTGCGTACCTAGGGTTACAATGGCCAAATACACTTTTAAGAGGCCAATAGAGGAGATTGTTTCTAGTAGAGGATGGGACTTTTCACGAGTATGGAAATAATTTATTCATATGTCAGTTTTGAGAATTAATAATCCTGTTTTAATTTTGTTTTATGTTGCTTTATATAATGTGTCTCATAATAAGTGAGTCTAAATGAAAGCAAAAGCTCATTTACTGTGTAGTCTGAGAGTCAGAAGTAATGAACACTTGGTCCCCTTTCTGCTAGGACTAATTGTATATAGCCAAGCTTATTGTGCATGTGAACACAATTTACACATTTTGTGCTGTTTGTAAATAACTTATTTTCTGTCCACAGATGCACATAGAATTAGGGAGGGAGATAAGTTGTGTTATTTAGCAAAAACAATAGTCATTTTTGTGTTGACCTATGCACAGCAGGATGCTGTGAGACTTGGAATAATGAAAGCACAATTTATAGGAAAAAAACGTGAGGGAAAAATATAAATGTCTTAGAATTGTGCTGGTGTCTCTGAAAAGCTGCTCCTGCTTTATATACAGTGGAGAAAAAATGGGATGTGCGTTGAAGGAAAGTGTTTTGCATTATTTTGCCATGATCATACTTCTGAATAGATTACTTGTTAAAACCCTGAGAACCACTTAAAGATGTAATTATTTTTTTCCATAAATAATAATAATTTAAGTATGCTATCTTTGTAATAGGCGTAAGGTTGGATATAAAGGTTTACTAAAGCCCACTAAACTGTTCAGTCACTTGTCTTTGTCCTTGGCCATCATGTTGTGGTTACGTGTGCATCTTTCTTAAAAAAAGAGTCATTCTACTCTGTTTATAGAAACCTTGGGTTTTTTGTTTGTTTCTTTTTTTTCCCCACATTGGTCAAAAATTTGTAAAATTTATAAAAACACCTTCTAAATATCTGATCCTGCAAAGGAATCATCATATTAAGAACTTACGTTGCCACATAACTGTATGTTACTACACAAAATGAGTAGTGTTTCTGTGGCTCCCTTTGGGATCAAATGCATTATGCTGTGTCTCTTAAATGATGTCAAATAACTTCAATTTTTTGCACTGAGCTTTTAATTTAAAAAAAAAAAGCAAAAAGATCTCTATCTCTTAACAGTTCTGCTGCCATAGTTTGGGGATTATATATCTTTATTGCATGCCTTGATATTGTAGGATCTACTGTAAAAATCCTAATATTTTACAGAATAATACTGGCAGGCAATACTCCAGGCAATACTGGAGAGTAGAATAGCTCTTCACAGCATATGTGGAACTTTAAAAATCTGTTTTGTGCTGACTGTGCCTCCCATTTTTTTTATATGTTAACTTGTGAGGTAGCCTGCATCTCAAAAACTTCATGTAGCCTGATTTTTTTTTTCTTTCTAATTGACACTTAATAATTTTTATTGCCATTAGGAAGCTGTTGAGCTTGTATTCTTTGTTGGTACATGTGGTTACCATTAGTATAACCAAGATGATTATATGCCCTTTTTATGTTCTGACTTTTTTTCCATCTGAATGATTAGCTTCCCCCTCATTTTAAAACAAAACTCCATTGAAGAGGTTCTCACGTTGGCCTGATGATCCTTTAGAATGAAATGGCTCTTCACTGTCTTTTCAAATGTGTCTTCAAGTCACTGAGTGACTTGAAAATACCACATTGGAGAGTTTTAATTTATGATTTTGCAGTAACCAAAATAGAATTTGTACTGAAATAAACTTACACTTTTCCTAGCCTGCTTTATGAAAGAGCTGGTGTGTGCCTATTGACATTTATTCACCAATTTCAATAGCTGACTATAGGAAATACTAAGCTATATAATATATAGCAATATATATATTTCAAGCTGCAGGAAGGATATTAAGAGTCCAAGACGAAACAAGCTGATTTTTGTTCACACTTCAATGGCATGTGTGTATAGCTTTTCTAGCTCTCTTAAAAGAAGGAAGACAGATAAATAAGTCTGGGGAAGCTACCCAAGATGATATGGTTGCATACAAGACTTTTGCTGCCATTGCCTCGCACAGAGAAAACTCAGGTCACTGTGCAGAATGAAAGAGCTTGAGGTCGAACAGTTAAAACAGTAATAGTTTCAAAAGCACATCCTTTTCTGTTCTGCAGGTAGCTCTCATTAATGAAAATATTCTCTAGTTAGAATAGTGACTACACTTACGAAGTGTAGTATTTAAAGCACTCTTTGGAAGTTGGTGATGTTCTCGTGTTTGTATCATTTTGGGTTTTCTGGTTTCTTAGAAGGGTAGGTAGGATCCAGTGACTTAAATGAGACTCCTTGAATGGCCTGTCGTCACTGCTTAGGCATTTGGGAATACCACAGCCTATATGGGGAAAAAAAACAGCTGTTGCATTTCCTAGAGTGAGGGAGTAGGGACACATGACAAGATCCTCCCTTGTTAAACTGCTTGGCATCAAGGAAGAGGAAGGTGCCCTTTATTTCATGCATTCTAGCCTGTGCTAGGGCACAGTTAAGCTCCAATGCAAACACAGATGTTGCGGATCACAGATGGTACCGAGCTCCTCTACTGAAGTATCCTGGAGTCTTCACCAAGGATTTCAGTGGGAGCAGTTTGGGCCTGAATGTGTGTCCCAGAAACAGGCCCAGGTTCAGTACCAGCTCCTTGCAGCAGGTCACAGGAGCCTCAAAGCAAAGGCAGTTCAGAGGGTTTCGGGCAAAACGTCACTCACTACCCGTTTCACTTCCTTAAAGACAAATGAGTTTAAATTCTAGACACCAGAGCACTGCCCTCACTTCCCAATTTTAGATACTTATTTCTCTCCTTAGTCTTCGAAGTGTTTCTTATTTTTTTTTTCCAGAATGTGTCGGCTATATAAATTGCATGAAAAGATTGTATTTTTTATTGCTGTTTTTCTTTATGAGCTCATACTAGCCATGTTTACCTTTAATTGCTGCTGAATAAATGAAAGTGTAGGAGTTGCAAGCACGCATCTCTGCAGTGAAGCTGTTTGCATTCCTAAGTTCTGAATTTATTTATTTATTTATTTTGCTATTGTGCTGTGGAGTCTTTTGCCTCTTCTAATTTGCCGTGACGTGGTCAGTGCTGTTTCCTTCCGGCCGCTTGCAAGCTTAGGGTAGAGATAAGGATATTTTACAAGGCATTTTTGAAAAGAAGCTTAAGATCAGCTTCATGTAGCAATTCTGTGACTTTCTGTGACCACGTAAAGAATATTTATTTGTTTTACCTATTTGATGCTGTATGTATCAAGACTGAGTGCTTTTCACTTGTAAAAAAAAAAAAAAAAAAAATAACAACTTTGCAAAAATGGAATTGTGTGTAAGGAAGAGAAGGTGATAGCTTTTGAAGTGTCCTATAGGTAGGTCTTTGTTTTATTTTCAGAGTGTTTCATAGTAAAAGTGTTAAACTGATGTCCTATTTCCTGAAACAGTTTCCTTGTACTTTCCTAAGCATGCATCTTCCTTCTCTTTAAAAAAAAAAAAAAAAGAGCTGTATTAATTAGTAGAAATAATATCTTTGAAGACAGAGTTGTCAAACTTCATTAGAGTATGTTAGAAATACTTGTAATTTGGAGCACATTTTATTGTGACTTCTAGTATTTCATGTAGCTAAAGAAGTTGTGTTTTTAATTTTTTTTTTCTCCTCTCCACAGTGATAAAAGGCTGTCCAAGTGGGAAGAACAACTCAGGAAAGGATTTCCCTTGCTTTGTTTACCTTGGAGAGAAAAACCCAGGAAAGCTGACGATCTAAGAAGTACTAAAACCGATTCTTGATCTATTTTTGTGACTGTTTTTCTGCCCAACTGGATCTTGGTAACACTCTTCTGCCATTTTACATCTGAGAACATTTTTCTTCTTATGTGGAACTGAGACCTGGGGATGCGTTATTATGGCAGCAGTTGTACAGCAGAATGAGCTTGTATTTGAATTTGCCAGCAACGTCATGGAGGATGAGCAACAGGTATGGGGCACTGTGAGAAGTCGCATTTGTACAAGTTGGTGCTATTTGTATTATGAAAAACCTAAGAAAAAAAGTCACACGAAACACACAAAAAAGCAATTATGGTTGCAGCAAGTCTTTATACTATTTCAAAAGCTTTCTGTTGCTTCCTGTAACTTGTGTGAGCAGAGCAGAAATTAGTTGAAGTGTTTTAACGTCTGCAGCGCTGCAGAGATCTTCCCCTCTGTAAAATGCTGTGCCTGTGTTGCCAGTCTGTGCCAGTAGATCCATTCTTGATGCAGAATTTCTGAAATTCTGGTGTATTGCAGTCGTTTTAACTTTTCTAGTTGTTTATCCTAGTGTGCTATGATAAATTGCTGAATAAAAGTAACTGTCATACTGTGAATGATTAGAAGAAGATTTAGAAGCCCCTGCATTTTTAGTTTGTCTTCTAAATTGCATTACCATGTATATGCCAGCTGTTCAGAATTACATCTCATAATCATTTGAATCATTTTCTTTCCCATTCCAGGGAAAATATATCTGTTTTCTTCTGATGAGACTCTCAGGTGTAGATTTGTTTAAACCACATCCTGTAAGTCCTGACGCTTCAGCGAGGGATTCCTACTTTTAAAATAAGGCCACTCTTCCATAGGTGGTGGTTAGTGGCAGGGTTTTGCATTTGTTAACAAGAAAATAGCTATCTCGGTATTAGTGAGAGACAGTCCTTAAAAGGTTGAGAAACACTTGCAGGCTTTTGTGTGTGTGTGTGAAAAGCATTTTTGTCTCCTCTTTTGAAAACACTTTTGGTTTTATGATCTTGTCTCTGGGTTTTCCGTATGGGCTAATCCTTGACTGCCATTGGCCAATTTCTGCTGTCAGAGTCATATGAGCATTTCAATGAACTGAGTGTTTTCTGTCTAAAACGCTAACTCAGTTTTGGGTGGAACTAGTAATGTAACTTCCTTCCCTGTATTTTTCCAGAGTTTGTAGTAGCCTGGGGATTTAGATATGGGAATTGCATAAACATAGTGGCAAATACGCCTCGTGTTAACTCTGTTTGTTGTTTGTTGCTGCTCTTAATTTACAAGCCAATGGGAAATGGCAAACTGAAAAGGGGAGGCCACTTCACTGCAATTCCGTGGAAGGGGTAGAGTTCAGACAAATGTGGGTTTGTTCTGTTTGTTCTTGCATTGTGCCTATCACAACTTTTTACGTGGTCAGCGGAAGAATTTCAAAATACAATAACAGCGCAGTGAACCCTCCCTAAATATAGATTTCTCAAGCCCAGAACTAACTTAACCTTAGTGTTTACCTCCTAACCTAAATAAGTCCTATTCTAGATTAAGCAAGCTGACCTGGAGCGTATCTTAGAGGTGAAAAAATTGAAGCTGTGGAAGCTAAACAGAGAAAGCACATAGCAGAAGGTCCCCTATTCCAAACACAGGGATGCAAAGAGCTCCTTTTGAATCTACAAGTGGATTGTCTTAGTTCAGATTTGAAAGATTCAGGCAGATGCATAGATGGCTGTATGAAGATAGATCTTAATTTGGTAAGCAGGAAAGATCTGGAGAAAGAATTGAAAGAACTTAGATAATTCTCTTGTTGTCAAAGCTTTATCTGGAGCCCTTTGCTGCCAAGAACTGTCAGGAGCTGCTGTGGAAAGAGCTTTATGGTCTATATTGCAGTCACTCTTAGTGTTCTGGGGAAGTCATAATTCATGGCTATTAATTTATTGCTAAAAGTCTTGCTTAAACAGCAATAATGAACAACCCCTTTGCAAACATGAACCTTCAGCCAGTGGCAGATGCCAGTGGGAGGGACTTTATCACATCATTCCCCATGACTGGGAAATGTTCTGTCCTGTCAACTTTATCCTGTTAAGTGTAGAAAATACTGTGGGGTCTGGGGTGTTTTGGGGCTCCTTTTCACCCCTGTTTTCTGTGTGTTTATTTGTGCTGTAGTGCACCGATGACTAGAAAGAAATGAGATGAAAATATCTTTGTAATTTTGAAAGGGTAGCTAGTGGCTTGTACTAGCAATGCTTATAACTCCATGGGTTTTCCGAACAGCTAAGTCATTCCCCCATGCTGGAGGAACCAGAGTCAAAAGCCCCTGCGACGTTGAGGTCCCAGTTTCCGGCCATTTCCAGCTCCTACAGAAAGTCCCACCTTTTGGCCACTTCCAGTTTCATGAAGGCTTTCAGTAAATGACTGTGAGGTCTGTAAGAAGGTGTCTCACTGGGAAAGCAAGGGACATTTATCTGCTTCCAAAATCCCACAGTGAAACCCGGTCACTCCTCACATCCCAGGCATGGGAACACCTTTAAAGTGAAGAGGTCACCAGTGCTGCTGGCCCAGAGGAATCTCCATTGAGGAATGTGAGTGGCAGAAACTGAAGGCTATTTTTTGGTCACCTAAATCATTCCACCCTATTTTGTGAAGGGTTTTCTTCAAAATGAATGATGAAGCTCAGGTTCAAACTTTGAGCTCTTACAGAGCCCATTTCTACACTGAATTTGTCCTGGTTGATTTGTTTGTTCCGCTTATGTTAAATGGATGCCTTTCTTCCTGCATAGCTTCCCTAAAATGCTCCAAACCAGCGAGAAGCTGCTCACCATAGTTTTTCTGGAGAAATTCTGAGTTGTTTATTACAGGGCTTGCCATATTAGAAGATGGTAGGTGCAGGAGAAAGATTCTAGCAGTAGCTCAACTGCTTCTTCTGGCAGATGTAGCAGATGCCAAGGCAAAATACAGTGGAGCTAAGATGCCATATTTTAACTTTATTTTGAAGATGACATGAGCAAGATGAAGCAGCAGAAGTAGGCAAAAGGAGAAACACATGTGCATGTTGAAAAAAAAAATTATTAGAAATAAATTATTTTATTTATTCATTTATTGCTTTTAATTGAATCAGTACCTTCTGGGTGAAAACAAATAGTCCTTAATTTAAGACTGTTTATTCCCTTTAATTCTTTTTCTACCTCCTCATCAAAAGGAGCTGTAGTAAACATGGACTCTTCTGCAGTTCTAAATGTGTACAGTGTCATTTCTGCAATTAATGGAGTTCTAGGAATTTTAGCTTGGGATTCAGATTTTTTAATGAAGTCAAGAAAATTACAGAAATCTTGAGATTCAGTTTTACTTTTCGGTGGTTGCATGTACATCAGGATATGCTAATAGCAGCTTTTAAAACTGAGCAGTGCGCTTGGGAAATCACAACTCTTTGCAAATATCATACCAAAAAAGTGATTGATGACTATTTTTGTAAAAGAAAAAAAGTGTTTCAAATAAATTAGTTTGAAATTGTATGCATTTTTTCCTATGTTTATCCGTGCAAAATAGATGACATCAGATCACATAGACTAAACCAGTTGCTGTTAAGAGCCAGCACTGCAGCACAGCTTGATATCATGGGAAACAGGTTTTGGTCAGTGATGAAGCACATTTCAGTAGTGAAAGAAGGATTGGGCTGTTATAATTAGTCAGAGTTACTGACTGCCAGCATAGAGTATAGACAAGGCTTTGAAAGACTGAGATAAAAACGTGTAAGAATCGGTTGTTTTTTTATCTCTTTCCTTTAATGTTTCATTTTGAAACAGCTTTTGGTGATTTATTCCGACAGAAGAATGAGGGGGTTGGAGGAATTTCTGCCTTTCAGGAGGGAAGTCAGTGGCGAAAATTTTAGTTGTTAGGGAAGGTCGGTGCGGAGCCAGAGTTTTTTTTTATTTTTAATCCATAAGGAGCTACTAAGCACAGACAACCATTCAGGCAGCCCCTCCGCATGCTTGCCATCCTGCAAACTTTACAGCTATGAAGCAGAAGAGGAGGGGAAGGGACAGCACATTTCTAAGGCACTGCAGGGAGGCAGATAAACATGAACATGACTGGTGTCTACGTGGGAAATGGGCACCTAAGTACCTGCACCCCAACTTTTAGAGGCAGCGTAGAGAAATGGGTGTTTTTAGAGTGCAATTTGTCTAAAAACAGAATGCAATTGTTTTCTTAAATGTAGTTACATATATGTGTGTCTAATATGTGTAACTTACACTAAACAAGCTCTATGCTGAGGCATATAATGGAAATTGGGATGCTTAAACTTTTTGTAGCTTAAGTTTTATCTCAGTAATGAGATTGTAATGGGCCATCTTCCTTCTAAGTCATGTTTATGGAACATGTTGTGGCAAACAAAACCTTAGTATGCATACAGTATTCTTTTTTTTTTTAAGTTTATAGTGCTTTATCTTTTTTGCTCTTATTTAATCACATGTATTTGCTTATTCTTGTCTGAAAACAAACAGCATATGAGTTTTTGGTGTGTCTAAGCAAGTAGGATGCACAATGCAAATACCTGGCTTTCTGGGAAGGAATCGTGACCCATCGAGTACCAGTGGTTCCCAGTTTCTCAGCCCAGGCAAAACACAGCCTCATGGAGGCAGCCACAGAAAATGTGGAGTGGAAGCTGTACCCTTGCTTGACTCAACAAGTGCGCATCATCTGGCATTCTCATTGCCTGAGGGCTTTAGTTAGTCTACCTCTTGTTTATTTCTGTTGATCTCATCCCATGTTGTCCATGTTTTATTTTGAAGTTTGCTTGATGGAATATGGTATATTATTTATGTTTATTTGCTTTGCTTTTGTTTTGTCATTTTTGTTAGCGGCCAGGTCATGATGGAAATCCATAGAAATGTTAGTTTTATTTATTTATTTCTAAATTCTTTTTAATCTCTTCCCTTTTTCCTGATTACCCTTCATCACAGTTGCTGTTGAGCCATGTTTTATAACACAGCAATTGGAAATGGTAATTACTGTCTTTCAGAACCTTTAATCACACTTTCTACTTTGCTCATCACCCAGACTCTTCCCTGGTAGATACTTAAGCTGTTGTTTTTATTGGGCTGACAGCTCTGGTGCAGTTTTCTTTGGGTTGTGCTCTGCGTAGTGGCGAGATCGAGAGACAAGAGCAACGCCTAAGCAAACTCATCATCGTGTGATTTCTTGTGTGGTTAAGCAAACTGTTCGGTTTGTGTGTCTTTGCTCTTCTGTGGTAGGTGAGACCAAGCGCACATGTACTGTTTTTCTTGTAGAAACACACATTTGTGCAGCCTCTTTTGTTTCTGTGTTTTGAGGGTTGCAACATTCATAATCTGGTTTATTTTTGCCTTAGAGAGTTACACTAGGCTTTCTTTGAGCCAGCTCTGCTGCCATCAGCTATGACTTTCTTCCTGCAAATGACATTTTAAAAAACTTGCTTTGAAAAATATTGTGTCTATAGTAAATAGCACTTTCCGAAAACCTCTTCCTGTTGAATGGCTCCTGCCTTCTGCGGGAACGTGCATGTTACTGGCATTATTGCTAGTCAGATTCTGTCTTCCCAGCTGCTTCCCAGCTTTCTGTGTCTCCTACAAAGTAACTGTCGAGAGAGGAGGATGAGAGTAGACCTAGGAAGGAAAAGGGAGAGAGCAATGTCAAGTGAATAAAGCCATAAGAATTCAAGGGGGAAAGTTCACAGAAAATCGTGAATCAACAGCTCACTGTTATGCTTCTGGCTGCTGCAGTGGTGGTCCCTAAAATAGTGTTCACCTTCATCAGGTGTCCCAGTGTCCTACCTGCAGTATCACCCTGTGTCGCAGAATGATTATAGTTGGAAAAGACCTTTCAGATAATTCAAGAGTTCCACAGGAACTTAAGGAAAAATTTCTTTCCTGTGCGGGTGACAGAGCCCTGGCACAGGCTGCCCAGAGAGGCTGTGGCTCCTTCTATGGAGATCTTGCAGACCTGCCTGGATGTGACCCTGTGCCCCGTGCTCTGGGTGTCCCTGCTGGAGCAGGACAGGTGGACTAGATGATTTCTAGAGGTTCCTTCCGACCTTAACAATTGTGTGAGTCTATGATCATCAAGTTCAACCATAAACCTCTCTTCAGAATCACATGTAAGAGAGCAGAGTCGATGTATTGGGATGTTCTAGTGATCCTCAACAGCTGGTCCATAGTAGGGCACTGCTGCTGCTCTGTTTGGGGTATTGAAAGTCAATCTGCTCTTTGGTACTCCTGCCTGACCAGCTAATATTCAGTAGAATGGGTCTGTTGAATTATTTATTTGTACGTGGTTAGATTGCATATAATCTAAACTATTTTAATATATGTTTTTTCTCATAGCTTGGTGATCCGTCTATTTTCCCTGCTGTCATTGTGGAACATGTTCCTAGCGCAGACCTCCTGCACAATTATTCTGGGTTAACCTGTGTGGATGAACCTAGTGACATGATTACTGAGAGCTCTCTCGATGTCGCAGAGGAGCAAATTATAGAAGATGATGATATCACCCTTACAGGTTTGCTATAAAAACATTTCTGTACTGTACTTTTGTAACAAAGTGTCAGTAGCTCTCAGTAGAAAAAGTTAATGACAAAAAGCATTAGGAAACAAAATTATAACAGTATTGAATACTGTTAATTATGTACAAGACAGAGTGAAAAAATGCATTAATACTATTATTACAGAGCACTTGCAATCCAAACTGCTCGTCTTATCAACCATTGATATAGACAAAACGGAGTTCTGAAGAATCCTACTCAAAGTAACCAAAAGAATTTGCTTTTAATGGGGCAACAAATCCCTTTAAATCCCTTTAAGAGTGTTTTATTAATTTATTTGCTCTTAGTAACTGATATGTGCCTTAAATAATTTTGCTATTTGACCCAAAAGCAGTAATTTGCAACTTATAGGGATGTAGTGCCTTAACTTCCTGCAGAGATGTAATTATTCATAAAGTGTACATGTTAGCATCACTTCCTGACATAAGCATGCTCAGCATGGTGTTCACCTTGGATCACTAATAATGATTAACTTTGAAAATACAGATGTTCTGCATAAATTCTGTTATGAAACGTAATCTAAGGGAGTGAAAATCTGAAGAGGAAGAGCTTTTTTTTTTCTAAAATATGTAGAATTAAAAAAGATCTTAATCATGTGAAGTGTATAGGTAGTTTTTGTTTTGTTTTTTTTTGTCTAAGTCTGAAAGGCTTGGTAGATATTTTACAGAATTAGGAATTAGGATCTGTTAATGTGTCTTTCAGCAATTAGTTTTCACGTCTGTACTGTCTCCAGGGTTGGAGGATTGCAATAAAAGAGCTAGTTTACTGGTTCAATCATGTTTTTGACATTATTTCCAAAGATATATTCTGATATAATGTTTACTACCAAAAGCAAAACAAAACTCTACAAAACTTGACATGAGCTGCAATTCACAGAGTAGTAATTTGACATAAACTGTTCTCAGCAAGTGGTGTTATCTGATAAATACAGCTCTTTTTTTTTTTTTTTTTTTGTAGTGAACTGTCTGTGAACAGATTGTGGCTGTACAAATAAGTTAACTGATTATTTAAAAAGATTTTATATACTTAAACATTATTACAAGCAGGGACTTCTTGCCAATTATTCACTTGCTCTTCACATTAGTTATTCACATTGCAACTGGCATTTTCTCAATACATTACTTAAGCACCACTTAATGTGGTGAATTTTTCCTAGTTGATAGTTTTATGATTTCATACTTGCTGTAATATATTGTGTATGAGCTTAAATTTACATGAGTAACTGTGAAACTGCACTTCTGTGAATACTTTTATTATTTTTTTTTTTCTGGCATAAATGGTCATAAATGAGAAGGGTTTGCAAACTGCCAAACTCCAGTGCTGCCAGAGACTGAAAATATGTAATCCTTGTAAGTGATGGTATCAGAGAGCTCCTGGGATACTTAGGAGGCAGACAAGTGCTGTATTGTTAGCACCATCCATTGTAGTGCAGGCAATCTGCTTTTCTTTAAAGGCAAAGTGCTTAGAAAACCAGAACGGCAGCTTTGCAGAAGTATTGTTTGGAAGAGGGCATTTCACTATCCATTTCTCACTCCACAAGCTACTGTGCAAACTGTGGCCTCTCCTGGCCCAGTGCAACAAAGCACCCCATTTCCCAGCACAGGGCACCCGAAGCTGAGCAAGGGCCAGACGAGCAGCGGGTGCTCATCCTGTCTGGCGTGAGATGGGCAGGTGAGGAGGCCTGGGCTCATGCGTGCCCTTGCACGTGCCCGTGGCGCACCATGGGCTGCGTGCTGTGGTGAGCGTCGCTGCTAGGCCCAGTGTTGCTGCAAGGCTGCAGAGGCAAGACCAAACCTCAGCATGGTTTGCCGTGGGCTGCCTGTGAAACGTGGCTGGTCACCATTAATATTTTCCACCCACCCTGTTTTTCAGTTGCCTTTTCTCTTTGAAGTTCCCTTCCTGATTTTTATTGTGTGTGCTTGATCTCAACAGTTCTTTTTTTTTTTTTTTTTTTTTACTTTTTTGGTTTTTTTTTTTTTTTTTTTTTTTAAACCTCTGCTAATCTTCTCAGTTACTTCCACGTGATGCCTCTGAGAGAGAATCAGACATGGTGAAGACTGCACTAATTCTGCTTTACAATATTCATTAGATTGATATTCATAACACAGTGAAACTGGAAGTACCATTAGTTGTGACTACACATTCATGAGAAATGGGTGCTTAAAATGCCTTTTTTTATTTTAATTATATATTTATCTAAGCTACAAGCTTTCCAGTAATCTGTTTTAAAACTTTGTCATATATTCTCCTAAACTTGGTAAATCAGCAGTAAAACACTGAAATAAAAGGGATTTTTTTTTGACTATCTAACTGCAATATTATTGACTCTGGTAGGTTTTTCTGTCTACAGGATGTAGCATAAGCCCTCAAAAACACAGTTATTACACATCAATGGTTTACTTAGCTATAAATTATGACGTCCAAAAACCTGTAAGAAAGATGTTTATTTTACTTGAAATCCTTTAAAAGTGGCCTTCTAATTATATTAATATCATTTTTAATGTAATTTTTTATAATGAGTAGACAGACTTGTTCTGTAACTACTCTCTTTAAAAGCTGTTTTTCACTGAAAAACTAATAACAACTTGTATGGTCAGTTTGTTGTCAATCTAATAAAACTTTAAGTGTTTAACTCTGTAAATTAAGAAAAAGAAATTCAGAGCATTTGCCTTTCTGAATCCAATTGTATCAGTAGGAATACTGAATTATTCTCTATAAAGAACAGAATAATAATTTTTTATAGAAGAAATATTTAGTCAACTGGTCTGATGGTACAATTTGCTACACTTAACCATAATTAATTATATTAATAAGGTAAAAATATGTATAGGAAGAGAAACTAATTGAATTATGAAACTTCCTGATAACTTTTTTTTCCAGTTCTGGCATGATTAATTAATAATCAAACCCTCTGCAATTTTATAGCTGCCTCTCACCTATCCTGCCTTTCCTTTGATGGAGCTGGTGATGTCTGACACTGAGAAAGTGTATGTGTGCAGGAAAAGGGACAGAAATTTGCACTTAGGTTCAGTGTGCCCTAGTCTGTAAAACCAGAGCACAGAAATGTGGATTCTCAGGGCTCACTAACAAAGGTTAATAACGAATTCAAAAGTTATTATACAGTCTTTCCAAGTTCAGTAGCGTCCAGGGAAACTCTGCTGCTCATGGCACAAGTCATACCCTGCAGGTAAGAGAATGAAGGGAAAGAGTTGTCAGGTGCTATAATCCAATACCAACCCAGTATATTCATTAATCACTTATGGTGCGGAAAAAAAAAAAAAGGCATATTTAGTTTCAAACAGAGCTTTATGGTGTTAATCCAGGAGAATTTTTAATTGGCAAGATGTCAATCATAAAAATGGCTAAGGGTTCAGTTACTTTGTAAGACAATTATTACCTGCTGCACAAAGCATCTGTTTAAAAACTGAGTGTTTTTCTGTCATAGCTCCCCAATGATGTAATTTGGCTTATAAATTAAAAAGTTTTATTTAAAAAAAAAAAAAAAGAAAAAATGTGATACATAGATCTCCTGCAATATCTCTACTCTTAAACTAGGTTTTCCAGCAATCAGTTCAGTGTTTATATTAAAAAGCAGTCACTTAAATCATAGTCAATTACTTGGAAAAAGAAGCCTGCATTTTAATGGCTCTCTTCCTATTTCCAGCAGTTTCTCTTAACACAGTTTTGAGACTCCATGGTTCCTCTTTCCATCTGTAGTAAGATGAGCTCTGAATTTAACAACAGCTGTGACCAGCACAGCCCTTAGCTCAGGCTGGACAAGGACTCTTGCAGTCCGCTCTCCAGGGCCCCTGGCTTCCAGGCGATGGCACCTTGAGCCTTTTGGGCACCACCGAAGGACGGGCCCGTGGACGGCCCCAGTGCTAGACGCCTGCTTGAGTAGAGAGATGCAAAACTTTCAAAAGGGCATTAAGCATTCTTACAGAAAGTTGGACATTGGATCTGGGGAGGCAGCTTCTAGTTGGGCGTAGACCTTCTTTCTCCAGCGGGTGGGAAGAGCAGAGCGTGTTATTTGGGTAGGTCTTGTGCTGTGGGCACTAATTCATAGCAAACATGGTTTTACAACAGTCAGGTTGCTGTTGCCCTTTAGAATTTTAAATCTGTGTCTTAACACATTTTTTTCCTTAGATAAACAAGATCTTCATAGTACCCTGGGAGAAAATGCACCCCCTTGTGTTTACTGTGTGTTTTTTTGTGTTCAATTTTTTTTAAGTGCTTTTTTCATATGGTGCTCCTCTGTGAATGAATTTAAAATATATATTTATATTTTCCAGGTGTGGCTTCACTAAAGTCTAAAAAATAAATAATTTCGTCCCAATTCTTCTTTAAGTTGTCATTATATCATAATTCACAGTAGCTGGGATATCCATTAGCAATGTTACGAAGAAAGAAAGCACTGAAGAGACTGAAGTAACAGCGATATCAACTTGTCTTTGTTATTTGAGTGGGTTATCCCTGAGTAATGAGTGATGCAAATCGACATCCTGCTGCTAGTGGGAGAGGTGGTGGTTAATCTAGAGCATGCTACCCACAGTTGGCTTTTGTTAACTCATAACTTCTCTTAATCCAACTTGCAAACCCCACAAAAACAAACTATTTTTCATCACCAGCAAACTATTAATTTGGCTCAAACCATCTTATGATGCCATCTCCTCAAAAGATACGTACAGTACTAGCAAGGGAAGAAATATGGCTAGAAAACTCATTTGTTTTTTGTTAATAGATAGACAACACCTATAGCTGTTAGCCCTTACCTTTTTCTTAAGCACCAAATTATATTAATTTCTGCGCTTGTTACCGATGTAACAGTTATTATTTTAAGATCCTTTTCTTTGTCTCAGATACTTGTGATTCCTTCCTAGCTGCAGCCCAGGGTTGGAAGCCTCTGCATGTTGCACCTTTATTCAGGGTGAAGAAGTGACTCTGCTTGCTCTGCAATCTTAGTGCACCTAAGGCAGCATGACCACTGTTTCCTGGTAGAGATATCTGGAGGGAAAGAGCAAACACCTACTCCCTTGCCGCAATAGGGAGAACCTGGGAAGGCCCATGGAGACCCGCAACTTGAGGGTGACAGCAGAAAATAGTCCCACGGCTCCCTGGAGCACCAGTACCAGTGTCACCCTAGAGCCGCCTCAGGCTGTGACGCCAGCAGTTGGGGCAGGGCTTGGGTTTCAGAGATACCACCAACCGTAATTATAGAGGGCAAAGTGCCATATCCCTGCTGAGGCTGCCCAAGCCCGTGACAAGGTCAGGCTGTAAAAGCTGTCTAGCTGTAGTTCAGAGTCCGGGCAGAGAGCGTCACCTCTGGCAGAAGCTGCTGCTTGACCGCAGGGTTCCTCTCGGTAGTGTGACGCCGCGATTGCAGTCTTCATTATGCTAGTAGGTAATATGGAAAATTCGCATCCAAACTAACCTACAGAATCGGGAGTGATTAGGCCAGCATTGCTGGCCCCAGCATAGGCAAGCCCACAGCTCTATGCACTTTGCTCTTGTGCAGTCTCTTCCTGAGCTAGCCCATCATTATCTAAAGGTGTTTTTAGGCACTTGCAGTCACAGAGTCTCTGTATCCGATCTCCATGTGACAATATTCACAGTGTGTTACTGCCACAGTTTGTTACCCTGTCTCCCTTCATGCCTTTCCCAGCCAGGACCTTAGCCTTCATGCACCAGCTCTCCCTGCTTCCCACTGCGCAGCTCTCTTCCCTCGTTCTGTGCCTAAACCTCTTTGGGGATGGCAGCTGGAAGTGTAGCTGGTTCAGTTTTTCAGCAAGACATGGGGTGGAGGGCGGCCTATAGAACTGGCATTAAAACGAGGGTCAGTGCGTTTGCTGATCTGAGGTTCCTAATGCCCAGATCAGCTTTATTCTGTCCTAGCTGGGAACCCGGTGTGGAGCTCGGGAAAACAGCCTGGCTGGCCATTCCGGAGCTGCATGGTCCAGGGCTGCCTCTAAACCACAGCGGGTGGAGGAGGTGGGGCTGAGGCAGGAATGTCTGCACCCATCTCTGTCCTCACCGAATGATACGGTTGTTCACACTGTACACCTTGGGGGTGTGCCTGGTTTTCTTTTTTTTTTTCTTTTTCTTTTTTTTTTTTTTTAATTTTAAATCACACGATTGTTTAGCAGTAGTGGGCGGGGTGATTTGTTGCTACTGTGATTAAAAAAATAGCATTAAAGTCCTATTTTTGGCATATGCCTGCTGCTTCTAGGCAAAGGGCAAAAAAAAGTTCCAGAGATCATTGTGCTGTGTTTTATGGTGCATTTTTGCCTGCTGTGTCAGTCAGTCTGACTCTCTTTCTCTTTTTTTTTTTTTTTTCTCCCTGACTGCCCCACCCAAAATTCCTCAAAACTGTGGAGAGAGAAAGGGTGTGAAGCAGGTTTATTACTGAGCTAAGAAAAGAACTAAGGTTCATTTACGTCCTAGGGAGAAGAACAGTAAAGCAGACCTTTGTACCAGTGATAAATACACTGGAATTTTCTAACACAGATTCAAATTAGTGGCAAAGGATAAAGAGGCTAGCCCTCTACATTTCCATCCATTAAAAGTAATTTCTAAAAGAATGTTTTAAACAATTATAAAAGTGTGTGGTACCAGGGAGTGGAAGTAAAACAGATTTTTTTTCTTTGTGTCACAATTATTCTGGAAAAAAAAGATCAGATAAGATTCCTTCATTCAAACCAAATTATCTTCCTGGACAAGTATTAGTTTGCAAATATGCTTTAGAGGTTGTAAATTATATTTTATCAGATTCTTTGGTGCGTAGCTTCACGTGAGCTTCCTTTGTAAATTAAAGTTCAAAAGTTTTTGCTTTGTTTGATGGTTATCCTCTAGAAGGATTATCTGGTAGTCAAAATTCATAAAATATTTGTCAGCCTTTTCCATTGGCTTTCATGTTTTGGATTTGCTTCCCCACCTGTTCCTTTAGTGTGCTCTGTTATTCCTACTTACAATCTCAAAGGACGTGAATGGCATAGTAACCAGTTACATTTTTAGTCAAGGTGTTCTCTGACAGCAGTAGTGGACTATAGTATTAGTCCTCCAGGCCAAAGGACGGACTGGTTTTGGTGAACATCTCTTACTTTAGAAATTCATTTCCTTTGGTTGACCAAAAGAAAGAAAATGGCTGCTTTTTAAGGACACTGTCTGGAATACTGGTTGAGGTGATACTGTTCCTCCTGCCTCATGAGTGTTGTGTTTTGTTCCATGTACTTGATAAATTGATTATTTTTATTCATGTATATGTGTGGTCTTAGAAGTGCTTTGGATATATGAAGTGATTCCAGTGTGCATTTTCTCCTTCTCTAGTAGAAAAATGCCAGTACCACCTTTTTTTGGTAGAAATTAAACAAGAATAGGCATCAAGTACAGTATTAATTCCACTTTGTAGCTTGTTAAGAATTAAGTGTTTTCTCTTGCTTTCAGTTGAAGCATCTTGTCATAATGGAGATGAAACAATGCAAACAATTGAGGCTG
This sequence comes from Crypturellus undulatus, assembly GCA_013389825.1. Taxonomy (NCBI): domain Eukaryota; kingdom Metazoa; phylum Chordata; class Aves; order Tinamiformes; family Tinamidae; genus Crypturellus; species Crypturellus undulatus. The sequence goes on along the minus strand of VWPW01028657.1, from coordinate 169,939 downwards.
CTGAAGCACTTCTCAATATGGACTCCCCTGGTCCTATGCTGGATGAAAAAAGAATAAGTAATTTTTTTGTTTGTTTATTTTACTCTAGGTAAATCCAATCTGTTTGCATTGTTTATTTATGAAAGAAGGGATTCAGTGTAGCATGGAGGGGCTAAGGATGTTTTACCTCTGCGTAGACCTTATGTATGTAGTCTGAGCATCGGAAACCTAGTGGTGAAGGATTGAGTTGCTGTGAGAGTGTGTTGATCCCTGAGCTGGACACCGATGGGTAAGGAAAGGCTCAAAAATCACAGAGAAGATGTAAATATAATAAGGTTGCCCAGACTGCTGTGTTTTGGCTGCTAGAAGATGAGCCTGTTTACGCTGGTAAAGTAGAAGAAAATATGCCTACCTCTGCAGGTTGTCTTAAATATGAGCAAAACCATACTATGATATCATGATTTTGTTCTTCAGAGGAGTGGGATGTGTCATTAAAATATTCAATTTTAATATGGCGTCTGCATTTGTGTAAAATGTTAAGAATTAGTTTCCCCTCCCATGAGGCCTCAAATATCCAAATTTTATTTATTTTTAAACCCGTTCTGTGAAAATAGCTTTTTAAAGCCCTGATAGCTCTGCAAAAATACTCATGTTATGCTTTTCCTTTAAGCAACCATGTTTGGTGCAACTGAAGATGAAGACATAGTGGCTCCTATTACACATGTATCGGTCACTCTTGACGGGATCCCTGAGGTGGTAGAAGTTCACCAGGCCCCCGATCCCTACGCTGAGTCCCCGGAGACTCCAGAATATGAGCAACCAAAGAAGAAAAAAGGTAGGATGCTCTTGAAGAATAAAGGTGTGGGATAAAATGGCTTTTGGTGGCCCTTGTGTCTCCTTACAAGTATTTTTGCGGACAGGGTGTCCAAAAGTGGTCTCAGTTGGAAGTGAAGAGAAAATATTTTCTTACTGGTGCCATGAACCCAGTTGCTCAGTTACTACTGATGTTTGCGAGGTAGCAGTGACTGCTTATCTCACAGGAAACATGGATCTCTGCTGTGCCCTATTTATAGTTGCTTCTTGAGAGCAGAACTGCCTTGCAAGCTACAGAGCTTTTGTTCTCATGAATGCAGTTGTTGTGAAGTATTCTAATTAGCATCTGCTCAGCTTCAGCTACAGATATTTGCTCCGTTAGGAATATGGAAAGAGAGCCAAGGGGTTGTTGACCTGTTCTTTTTGAGAAGCTGAATATGGATTGTTTAAACTTTTTTATTATTATTTTTTTAACTATAGTAAGTGTTGGTTTTATTTGCAGTAGTTAACATTTACCTAGTGGGCTGAAGTCCTGTCCTCTGAGCCATTTTTTGCCTGTTTCCCTACCCTGCTTCAGTGTGGACTCTTTCAGCAGCCATGCGGTTGATATTTTCCTTGTAAAAATCTTGGAATGCAGCCAGAAGTAGGGGACTGTTGAAGCAAATAAAAACAGAAAAATTTGGGTGGGGGGAAGAAAGGATGTTTCCAGAGCTAATCCTAAGGCTGAATCTGAGCATTCAAGCTTTGAATATTCCTTTGGGAAAAGTGCCCTCCAGGACAGGGTTTCTATTACGCTGTAATATCCTTTTGAAAGAAACTGCGTTTTGGCTCATAGTGAAACCACGCAAGTCCCAGATTTTGGGAATCCCTTTCTGTGAACGATAGCCTGCAGGCCTGTGGAAATCTAGCAGAGGCTGCCTGACATGCGCATGCGTCCCGAGCCCTCCGAGGGAAGGGTGTGGATCAGGAGCGCTCCGATTCCCGTAAAAAGCTGAACTGAAACTGCTGTGGAGGAGAGCTTTACCAGCAGCTGCCCTGTTGGGGAAACTACCATGCCCTGCGCAGGGCCGCAGCAAAACCTAACCGAAGAAGATCTTGTTTTAACGTATTTTTTTTTCCTACTCTTTAGCGTTGGCTGCTGTGTGGGTCAAAACAAGGAGCCTGTGCGTGCCAGGCGTTTAACCTCTGCTCGTCTCGATGCTTTTTCTCTTTTGTTGATGTTCCTCTGCGCCCTCCCACTCCTTCCTCCTCCCTTGTTGTAGCTTGGGAAATCAGTTGTTCCACAGCCAATGTGGTTGTTAGACATGTATGAGACAGAGAAAGTGCTAAAGCAGACGTGTCAGCTTATTGTTTCATTAACAACCAGTTTTTAATGAAACCAAGGCTTCGTGAGCTCTGTGGTCTAAATCATGCTGAAGTGCCATTTCAAAACATGCAGGGATCTTTTAGGACATTTTAAAAGCATTTGTGTTTGCAATTATTGCAAAACATTATTAGTTTTGTAGTGCACTTCAGGATGACTTATTTATGTGTGTTTGTGCAATCTCTTCCTCTTACTCTGGCAGCTACGTGACAAGGCAAAGAGCTTTCAGAGGACTGTAACTAGCGCTGCTCTCCCTCTCCTGTGCTTGCTGGGATGGTTTCTGTATGTTGCTGGTATGGTGCATCCTATACACTTTCTCTTTGGGATGTTCTTACAAACATAACTCTGTCTCCTGGAGATCCACTTCAGCACGACACACTGCAGCAAGAGGCCTTAGGTCTCTGTACTGTGTCACATTAAAGGCCAGTCTTCCCTCGTGGGCTGGTCTAGTGAGAACAGCCCAAGGCAGATGCCGTGGGGAGGACAACTGTACAAGTGGCACAGGCAGGCGGTGACGCTTCTCCAGAATCCGCTCTGAAGATCCAGGGATTTGGGCTTAGGGGCTTCCTGTGGGGTTGCTTGCCGCACCTTCCAGGGTCAACGATGGTATCTTTGTATTCAGGAACCTGCTGATTTCCCTTTCATGAGCTTACGTGGTTGTCCCTTAAAGCCGTCATAGCTTTTAGTAACCAAACAACCAGGGACAGTCTGTAGTTACATGTATTTGTGCCACACTTGCAGCTTGCAGGCTGCCACCTGCAGCTTGTTCTGATTTCTCTCCCTTTCCCCTCAGTTTTGGAAGTAAGGCTTGTGGTCTTCTCATCCACTTGATGCCTCTCTGTTAAAACAGAAAAGTTTTAGCTGTTTAAAGCCACAGAAACCCCCCATAAGCTTTGCTCTAGCGCATTTCATCCTTCCTCTTTGTAGAATCCTCTCCTAAAAAGGAATTTAGTAATGAGCTCTGAACTATAACAAATTCACACTCTGTTGAACCAAAGGAGGAAGCGTGCTAAAGCATAATGCGCTTTCAGAAAAGAGTTTATTTAAAACAAAGGAAACATTACCCTGCGCTCCTTCGTTGACTGCAGTTTGATGGTATCAGACGGTGTCTGGAGTATATATCTTATAGTGTGGTTTAAAAACATGATCTTAAGTACATGGACCTAACTGTAGCACAGTAGCGTCAACGGTTTTTTTCTAAAGAAATTCTTCACTGGTTTCAATTTTTGGGTAGGTTTGTAGTAGAGCACTGTTCAAAAAAGATATTTTGCAGGAGGTTAGGTTGAGGTAAGGAACCTAGTGCTGCTGTAGCACTTGTATATATCTTTAGAAGACTAGGTTATGAGAAATGCATAAATTGTATATGGTCAGTACTTGTGTTTCCTCAGGCTGACCAGCAGTAGTTCATGATGGAGCTGAGCCCTATCTGTTTCATTTTCATTTAAAGCCTGGTCTCATTTGGGAACTGAGCCCTTTATTGCTCTTTTGCCCTGCTCTTCTGATATAACATGGAGCTGGCAGTGTCAGTGCACAGAGACCGCTGCAGCCTACGGCTCCTCAGTGCTTAGAGTGAGTCTCTGTGTTGTAAGGAGGGGAAGCAAGGTGAACACCAACAGAGGTGGGTTGTAAGGGGGGAAAAGCAATTGTCAAAGCTACCGTCTGGTCCAGCAGAGTCTGACTGTATAACTTGGTCGAGCACTGCTGGGAATCATGGGCAGTTTTATAGACCATAATTGTCAGCAGAAGAGGAGATTGCTCAAAATGTACGCCAGGAGTTCTTAGTCTTTTCGTATGGACGTTTATGTCAGAAGTAATATTGTAGGATTCCCTTCCTCCTGTCTTTATGCAGATTGAGAAAGACGTTGGCCAAGATGATGGCTAGTCTTTGTGTCAACCTCAGACATGAACCCTGATGAGAATTAGGGGACTCCAGGTATTCCTAGATTTTCCTCACTCCCACTGCCTCAACTAGCAATTTTTACCTATGTTTTCTGCTTTCTTTCCTTCTTTCCTTCTTTCCGAGAGAAAAGGAAGGGAGGGAAGAAAGGGGGAAGAGAGAAACAAAGGGAAGGGAGAGAAAGAGGAGAAAGAAATGTGTGCCCAAGTAAACTTAGCAAGACTTAATATCAAAAGATGAGTGCTCAAGCCCATCTTCCTTATCACTACTTAGAAGAGACTTGGAAGTCTATAACAAAACAGGCACCACTGTCTGACAAGGAGCGTTTCTGTGCAGTTATATGATGATTCTTCACTCTGCAGTGGATTATTTGTGTTAAGCCCCTGCAGACAAAACTAGAACTGGAACATCATTGTGCATGGGACTGTATGCATGTACTCCTGGTCTTGGCTCTGTTTAACATAAATTCTTTGGAAACGCAATAAAAAAGAAACGTGCTTTTCTTCAGGTCTTTCGCTGTGACTTTGGGATGCTTGGGCTAGAAGCATGTTTCTCAGTGCCCTGTGTTTGGCCTATTCTGCCTCTCAAAAGAGAGGCCGTATGTGAATAATCTATATATTGTCAAGAAACTAATGGCTCTCTGCAAGTGGAATAAGGGGTCTCTGATAAGAGGAATATTTGCCCCATAAGTAAGTTCTGAAGGTTTCTGATTAATTACAAAACTCATAAAAGCTGACGTTGAGGTAACTGAGAATAAATAAAGTAATAGGTTCAGGGTTTTATATTGAAAATGCTTCAGCATGACGTATATTTTTTTAGCACCCATTGTGTTTAGATAGTTGATTTCTCTTCACTTTCAAATGAATGCTTTTCATTCTTTTCCACGGTTGTAACTCTTCTTTTGTTCATTCTTCCATACCAGATATGGACACTGTGTTTACGCCTTCACATTTTTTTCAGAGCCTGTTATGGATTCTGTGGGACTTAAAATAAATAAGTAAACAAAAATGCTGTTTTCTTTCCTGTACTTCCAACCACTTTTGATAAAGGTGAAAGAAAGTAGGACTAAAAAAAAAATTTCTTCACGTAGCAGCATAGCTTGCTGGTATCAGTAGGGAATTTCTGTCTTTTAAACAACCAGAGCTTCTTGTTTTATCCCTACATCCATTTTGGGGATGCCTAAACAAGATAATGCTCTGCACTTTATCCAGGTTTTCCTGTTGAAATCTTCTCTGACCGGCTAGATAAAGTACTCTACAGCTTTACTTCTGTAGAAATTGAAAAGCTTAGCCCAGAATCTTAGAATCATTAAGGTTGGAAGGACTTTAATTTATATTAATTAAATGCTTAAGATTTTTTTTAAGATTAAATGCTTAATATTTTTATTTTCAGGGAAGAAGCCAAAGCCTCCTCGTCCTGAGTCCCCTACTACAACTCCTAACATATCTGTGAAAAAGAAAAACAAAGATGGAAAGGGTAAGTCTCTGAAGTTCTCTTCGGAGGTTTTTAAGAGATTATTGTTTCTGAGTAACCTTTATAAAGAAAAAGCCCACTAGCTTTTTCAAGGAGTAAAAACAGATCTTCTGCTCAGATGTGGTTACCACCTCCTCCTAAAAGCAAGGAGAAAACTTATGCAAGGGTTCCCTTTGAGATAATCAGTTCCTAGGAGGAATAATACGTTTGGCCATTTAGTTACAACAGTTCTCGGAAAATCTTCAACGCCTCCCAGAGGCTGCAGTGTTTCAAGTGGCTTATTTTAGGCTTTTTTAGGGGATGTGGTTGATTCGACCACCATTATTTGAAAACGTTTTCCATCTGTCTGTGTCTGAATCTGTGTGAAGAGATAATCAAGCCAGCCAGCTGGGCTGCAGGAAATGTCAGTCCCAAAATTTTAAGCAACTAGAAAACTTAGGCAGCTGAGATCCTTGATAGTTCCTTCATTCCTCCTATGTCTAAAAAGAAAACTATCTATCACATAACCAACATAATAAATAATTCTCTGCAGGCTGAGTTACTCGATGTTGCCTACTAGTTTCCTCAGCATGTTGGCTGTTTTACTGCAGGGTCCAGCACCCAGGCTGCTGCAGAGGCTGCTTTGGGTGGCAGGTGGCTGCCCTGACTCCTCACTGCGTTTGGTGCCTCTGTGTTTGGAGAGGAGCCTCATCAAAATGAAATACCAAAATAGCTAGCTAGCAAAATAGCTAGCTAAATATCAAAATAGTTAAAAGATAGAAGAGTGTTTCAATGGATGAAAACAAAGGATGCACGATAATGTTTCGCATTTGCAGTTATTGCAAAGTTACGAATTCTGAAGGAATTGAAAAGGACTATGTTGCTGCAACCACTGCCTGTTATAGAAAAAGCTACCACAGAAGTGGTTGTTTAGCATTTTGAGGAACATAGAATTAAAGTGAAAGGGATATAAGTACAACCAGTCATGGAACTGAAGTAGCTGGAAGGTCATATGAGTTGCCTTTTAATTCATAGCATTACCCATAGGGAGAGCATATATTCTAAAATACCAATTTTTTGATATAATTATTCTATGCAATACACAAAGAAAACTGAATTTTCTACTTACTTCTGTTGTGATTCACAGAAGTGACAACATCGTTGGTCTGTGAGTAAAAACATCGATTTTGCAGACAATCCTTTTCATACTGTTTTTTCGATAGCTAACAGTGACAAGTATCTAGACTTGTCTGGATGCACTTAAGCATTTTTGGTCTAGACTACAACAAAAACATCCTGGATTAGGGGATAAGTAGCTGGGAATGCCCTCATTCCTGACTGAGGAATTCCTTGTATTTTACCTGAGCAATCCTAACCTTTTCCTTTAGGGTGTGCTGAGGCAAACAATCTGACATTTCTATGTAAGCTGGAAGGCATTTGGTGCAAAGCCAGTGTTTTTTTTTTTTTTTTTTTTTTCCTAGAGATGTTCACTCCTCAAATTCCCACCTTCTGAAGGAGCTGTTAACATTTTGGACTGTCAGTACTGATGACTTTGCCAAATACCTCAGCAAAATCACATTATAAANAGCTTTTTTTTTTTTTTTTTTTTTTTTTTTTTTTTTTTTTTTTTTTTTTTTTTTTCCCTAGAGATGTTCACTTCTCAAATTCCCACCTTCTGTTAACATTTTGGACTGTCAGTACCGATGACTTTGCCAAATACCTCAGCAAAATCACATTATAAAAGTACTTGCAAGTAATCTCCAAAACTTTAGGCGAATGTTTTTTTTTTTTTTTTTTTCCCACTCCTGGAACTAAGAGTGAGTGCTCGATGCAGTGCACAATGATCTAACGTTATAATATAATGACATAGGAGTATTAAGAATCTGTAGGGCTGCTTGCCGTGTTTAAAAAAAGTTCAGACTTGAGCTCACTGAAGTTTAGAAGGCTGCAGAGTAAAACTGAAGGTAACATGATGCTCTCCCTGGGCATCAAGTTTGTGAAACTGAAGGGGAATCTGCACATGCCATCCTACCTGTGTTTTCTGTATTATTGCCTGTGTAAGGAGATACTTTCATACTAGTAGTTTTCTTGCTTTTTCAGACTAACAGTGTACTACTCAGAAGCTTATCTACAGCTTCAAGTGTCCAAAAGCACTTCAGACATTGCAAGCCATAGTCAGAAAAAAACAGAAGTAAGCTTCTCAATAGTTACATGAGTTTTCACTCCTTAAACGCATTTTGTGGAGGAGAAGAAATGTAATTTTTGTAGTAATTTTAAGCATTCATAATCTGTGATTTTAATAGCCTTATTTTTGGTGAGGCTAACACTGAAAAGATACGTTGCATTTTCAAATGTAAGTGTATTCACTTATTTGTAAAATGAAGTTTGGATGTTTCTGCCAGCATGCCCAACCCATTTGGATTGGGAAGAAAAAAAAGTTGCTCTGAAAAGTTGCTTCTGATGTTTGTCTACCTCAGCATATACTATTGATTATCACATATAAAACCAGTTGTTAAAAGAAGGATTTTATTTATCCTTTCAAAGGACTGTAACATCCATCTCAGTTCAGCAAAGTGTTTAATTTCCTGGGGTTTCAGAAGATGACCACAAACATGTTCCTATTCCAGGTAAAAGAGTAGTGACTGTTTCTGTAGCTGGATTAGATGGAAGGGAAGGGTACAAGTAGGTGATTAATGCTGTATTATATTGATGGTTTGAATGGACTGACTCTTTTGTTACTGATAATAGCTATGGCATTTGGACATCCAGATTGAAGTATCTAACAATAATACCATCCCATGCCCTTCAGTCACTTAGTTGTTAGTCTCAATCATGATTGAGACTAATACATATTAGAAGGTATTCATAAAGATACTAGCTGCTTAACCTTTATATTATTTGGAACCTTAATAAAATCTAGTCAACTAATAGAGTATCTGTGTCCTGAAATTTTTTTTTTTTTTTTTTTTTTTTTTTTTAGGAAATACGATTTATCTCTGGGAGTTTTTGCTAGCGCTGCTTCAGGATAAAGCTACATGTCCTAAATATATCAAATGGACTCAAAGAGAGAAGGGCATTTTCAAACTGGTAGATTCCAAGGCTGTGTCCAGGTTGTGGGGAAAACATAAAAACAAACCTGACATGAACTATGAAACAATGGGTAGAGCTCTCAGGTATGCATTTTTTTAATAACACACTTTATTTTGTTGTTAGATTGTTTTCAGACATTAAATGTCACGTCTAATTTTGTTTAACAACAGTAAAGAGTTAGTATTCTGTCAGCTTGGGAAACAGATAAGTTATTTTAGGAAAATAAGTAAGCTAATTAAGAGTAACCTAAAGCTAGAAACCTTTGTATCAGCTTGGACATTTTCACTGTTGCAAAAACTGCTGCTTCAGTCAGCCACAGGCAAAGAAACTGGAGATAACAAGTGTGGCAGGTATTTATGTAAACTGAATGTCTCTTTTTCAAACAATCCTAAATTTAGGCATATTGGAGCTAGTGAAATCATCTCTACCCATGGCAAATGATCCAGTTTCTGGTGGGAGATACGATTTTGGAATTTAGATCTGCGTGCGCTTCTCTGAACTTATGAGTACAGGCAGTTTAAAAGCATCTCACTGTTATCTCTGCCTCTCAAACTGGAATATTTTTTATACAGAAAAGATAGTGCAGAACAAGCAGACATCCATGAACATGACTGACAAGCTTCCGTCTTTGCCAGCTGACTGATATTCTGGATGAACAGCTGTGTTTTTCTCTTCATTTTTCTTCCTCCCTCACCTCGGTGTCAATGACACCATTTTAAATTGTCCTCTTAATTTGGAGAAGTGCTGACCTGTTCCTTTTGCTTTCTGGTAGTAAAATGGTCTGTGTTTGCTCAGTGGTGAATAAGCATGAATTCAGGTAACTACAAAACTGTGTGACTTGGGGTGAATTTAAAGTTAAGATAATTAGCTGGCAGACAGGCCAAGTCACTGAGTTCTTCTCTTCTCTGCAGTGATAGCCGAAATTGAAGTGAGGAAATGCCAGTAGAAAAAATATGTTTTGGGGGAGAAAATAGACTATTTAAGTTGAGCACTCCTTTTATTACCAAGAAAATAGGCAGTGATATTTAAAATGAAACCCTAAGCCTCTACATCTTTGCTACTGTTCGTCCTGTCTTTTTGTGATGTTGGTGGTTTTGTTTGCTCTTTTGGCAAAAACACTGTGTAACTTGTTGATGTATGTATGCTTTAAACAGATACTATTACCAAAGGGGAATCCTGGCTAAAGTAGAAGGTCAGCGCCTAGTGTATCAGTTTAAAGAAATGCCAAAAGATCTCGTCTATATAGATGATGAGGATGCCAGTCCTAGTGCTGAATCATCTGATTCAACTTTGCTGTCAACTCCTGTGGCCAATAGAAGCCAGTCGAGCAGATCTAGAGCATCTGCAAATGTGGGAACAAAGGGAGGATCTACCACAGTTTTAAAAACAGGAAATCCAAAGCCTACTAAACTTAAGGAGCATGTGGAAGTGACGCAGCAGCAGGCACCTGGCTTGACTTCAGAAGTGTTGAGGACAATGCAGTCGGCGCAGCCACCGTATCCCACTCAGCTCTTTCGGACAGTTCATGTAATGCAGCCGTTGCAGTCCCTCGCAGAAGGACATGCGACTGTAACCAGTAATGTTCCAGATGAAACATTAAGCCCCTCGGTTCAGAACATAAGGTAAGAAAGTGTAAAAAAAAAACGTGTGAATAGTAATAAATTCACTCAACGGTGTCCAGATACGTTAGGTTTTTTGTTACGCTTGAAAAAAACACTCGTCTCCTATTTCAGATCTGGTGAAATGACTAATGTGTGAGTGACCTGGGAACGATCTTTTTTTTTAAATACATTGCAAAATATACACCCGGATCTTTGGTGGAGGGAAGCACATCTTTCCTGCAGCACTAGGACAGAGAAGAGTCTTTTCTTTAAAGTTAGTACTGTCAATTCTGTTATTCAGCACTGGCAGTATTTTCGTGACCGCTTTTTCGTTAAATCATCCCTTCGCTGTTGAATTACAGCCTGCTTGATCCCTTCAAAGGAAGATTTTCCTCTTTGTTTCTTAATTTTTCTGATAAATTCTTGTCATCTCTTTCATCTTATGTATTGTGCCCATTTACAACAGACGAAAGCTCCATGTAGTATTTTGCTCTCATTATGAGAGCATGTTCTTCTGATTTTTAGAAAACATTTATCAGAATAACCTTGTAGGAGTTTTGTATCTGTAAACTGTTGTGGGGAGGCAGTCATACTTCCAAGCTTAATTTGTATGTCAGCTAGTTAGTATTGTGCAACATCTAAGCATCAGTAGTCCTTTGCACCTTCAAATTGTGAGCAGCATCTTAATTGAAGAGATTTTAGAAGTAAACCCCTAAGCCTGAGTTTGCTCTAATTACTCCTAGATAGTTATTTGAACTGTTTCCCGACAAAGCAGGTTTGTCTTCCCAAGTGCAAAGAATCTAAAACAAATGTTCCTGTAATTCAGCACCTTTATGGGGATGCTTGAATTGTATGTGATGATTCTGGACCTCAGAACTGTTTTGTGAAAGTTTCAAAAATACTGAATTATCAGCATCACTCTGAGATTTGCTATTTTAAGTTCTATGTTCTCATGTTTCTTTCTTTGTGATACAAGGTGGCAGGAATGCTGTTCCCTGCTCCCTCCCTTGTTCGTGCCCTTGAAAATCCTTATTGAAAGTCCCCGATCAGATCTGGCAGTGAGTGGCCCTCTGAGGTTAACCTTGGAATTTTGCCGCTTAGAAATACGCAATGGCAAATAAATCACATTGAGTCATCTTTTGGCCTCCAAAAATACCTTTTGCTTTCCCCTCTCTGGTAATAGAGGGATATTATAAAATTCAATCATTAATAAAACTCCACTTACCTTAAAAGAAAGAGGAATTAAGGAAAATTAAAAACAGCAAAGGTAGCTATATTTTTACGTAACGGTAACTAAAAAACTTAGATCAGATATCATAAAACAAATCGGAAAGTTTTAGGAGATAATAAAATAGTTGAGGAAACTTAAGATTTTACTTGTGCATATAGAGGATGACAAACCAAGACTTCACCTTCAGGCAAAATCCTCCCTCCTCCCCAAAACCCCCTGCTTGTTCCTTGGTGTCAAAGATAATAGTTTTAAAATTATCCCTGGGCTTTCTAGTTTGAAGCCTTATGTTCTTTTAATTTTCTTAAAAAAATACAAAATGTTCTTACCCACTCTGCATTATGAAAGATGCATTTAGGAAATTCACTGACTAAAAAAGGTTTCAGGGGAATAAATAAATTAAGCCAAGAAAGAAAAATATTTTCTCATACACAGATAAGCACTGTAAAAACAAACAGGAAAGAATTATCATCTGTAACTAGAAAATTGCTATTTTAATTTGTCCTTTAATTCTAAATGATTATTAATTTTTGAAACAGAATTATGTTTTACTGATTATTGTAATCAACTGGAGTTATATATGTATGGGATAGAATATTTTTATTTGTTCAGCAGCTCAGTTAAACGTTTTTCCCTAAGTATGAAAAAATTATTAGAAATTATTCCAGAAATGGAAAATAGAGAATTAAATGATAAAAAAACTCTGTGTGCTGTGTTTTTAAGCCCTAAAGCCTATGAAGGAAGCCACTGAATACAGGAAGTCTTATGATTTCAAGGTTGATGAAAGATTTAATTATCTGTAAGTTGTAATAAAAAAAAAAGTAGGTTAATACAGAGAAAAGAAATAGTAAAGACATAATTGAAGCTATGCAATGACATTTAAGGCAGGAGAATAATGTTATTAAATATCGATAGGTAGAGATTTGAGCAGTTTACAGAGTTGAAAGGCCCTGGGCTAAAACTAGGCTAGATTATATATCAAAAATGGTATGAACAGTATAAAAGCTATAACAATGGTAACAACAAATAGAATATCTGTAATGCTTAATAAGATGAGCAGTCCATCTTCTGCACAAGGATATTATAACATCCTATTACGTTGCAAAATTTCACAATTAGGTTGTGAGCATAAGCTAAAGGGGAAAAAAAAAGTAGAGATGGCACTTGTGTGAAGTTTCAATGAAATAAGAGCATTAAAAACTTAGAATTCTGTATCACACTGTGAACTACTTACATTAATAACTTAAATATTTTTCTGTGAAGTCTTCAATTTTTCCCAGCCACAATGACAAAGAACCTTAACTAGATGAACAAAAACAGAGCAGATCCAGCCCAAGGTGTTGTTGAGCCGTCTGCAGGCATTGCCCATCCCAGGGCCCAGCGATACATTTGTGCTGGGTATATTTCTGTTCAGATACAAAATCCAAATTTCAAAGGCTTTGATGAGGTGGACAGACACGTTTAAAGCTTTCTAAAACATATGTTTTAGGTCTGGTTTATAAAGCAGCTAAAACAAAGGAGTTTTGTTTTGGCTTTGTTTGTCCAAGCAGCAATATAGCAGCTGTATGAGACTGTGTACGTGCTTTACCTCACCTCAGCAGAGCTTCCATAAAGGATGGAGTTAATGTTGGATTTTAAAACATAGCACAGGTTTGGTTCCTACTCTAGAAGGGCTGGCCAGCCTGCTGGTGTGCACACAGCATAGGATTGTGTTTGAAGAAACTGAACGGTTGTTTTCCTACGGAAGCATGAGGAAGAACAGCAGCATTGGAATATGCTAGTAGTTCTTGAAAGTGCTTGATGAGATCACTTGGGAAAAATGGGAAACCAGATTGGGAAACGTTCCTTAGGAGAAGTTGCTTTCTGATTGTGTCTAACCTACTGGTTAGTGGTGGGGCTCTGTCTGGAAGCGGGGGTGTCTCGATCTGTATTATCTCTTACATAATGCAGCTTCAAAAGCTTTGTTCACAGAAATGTTCACCTCTCTTCTTGATGGAAATATTTTTCTTCTGCAGTAGTTTCCTTCCATAGTGTTGCAAGGGGAAAAAAAATCATGTGATTGATTACATATTATACAAAAAATATTGAAGGTTTTTGAGGTAAAAACAATTAGATTCTTAACATTTACCCCATATCCTTCAGAGAGAAGTCTAAACAGGCTTGTTTTATGCCAAGAAACCTGTTAAAAGAATCATACTGAAGAATGCTGTGAAAGTTTTTATGTATCAATATTGATATCCCTTCCCCTGTGAGGTGGTGTTGCCTGGGATATTGCTATATTCCTCTCCCTAGAGCAGCATTACTGGGAGGCTTCGGCACCCAGGGCCTCTTCTAGGTGCTTTGACATCCTTCTTCTAGGGTCTCTTTGGGCTTCTCTTCTCTTTTCTCTTCTCTTTTCTCTTCTCTTTTCTCTTCTCTTTTCTCTTCTCTTTTCTCTTCTCTTTTCTCTTCTCTTTTCTCTTCTCTTTTCTCTTCTCTTTTCTCTTCTCTTTTCTCTTCTCTTTTCTCTTCTCTTTTCTCTTTTCTCTTCATTGTAAATGGGAATGACAATGAAAATAAGAGCTCATGTCTTTGCAGGCTACTGGCAATGGTTTATAGCTACACAAATCTCATAAAGAGTTTAGTGTGATTTCAGTGGAGAGAAGCACCTATCCTCTGTTTTGCAGTGGCCCTGCATGTAGTAGGTACCTGCCAGAGAAGTGGGGCTGACAAGTTCAGACCTCAGCTACTTTCTTGCTTTCTAGTAACCGAGTTTTGTGTTAAAGTAACTTCAGGCTAGAATGGTGCCTTGAGAAGAAGGTTGTCTTTAGCTGTCCACAAGCTGTTATTTGCAAAGACCACTTTGATTTACGCTCTAACATGTCACAGGGCCAGTATCCTGGTTCTGTTCCGCAGTTGAGGAAGAACTTAGGAGATCAGAGAGGACCAGTGGGGTATTCTGTGTTCACTGTGAATTGGGGAACTACTGCGTGATGACTCACACACAGCTTCCATCTTGACCTTTCAGCAGCCTTTGAGGTAGAAAGCATTGCAGTAATTCATCCTGAAGGTGACACAAGTGTGGACCACAGCAGCAAGATCCTCATTTCAGAGAAGGAACTAGCTGCAGGTGAATGATGTGGGCTTGTTTGTTTTGTTTTGCTTTCCGTCAGCAAGGTACCAGTGTAGTGGATTGTCCTGACAATTCCAGGAATGTCCAGGGAACTACCCGAGTGATTACTTACCCGAGTGTCATGTCTGCCGCAAACACACACGTGTCCTTTCTGCTGTTGTTCCACAGCTGGGTAGGGAACAGGGCTGTGTCCAGGCTGTGGTGTAACCCAAGTGTGGGTCATACAACTCCCAACGGGTCTGATGCTTAAAAATACACAGATTTGTATTTGTATGAACACAGATGCTTTGCCTCTGCGGTTCAGTGGTAGACCTATGAGTGCAGCAAGTTGGTGTCTTTGTGCTCCAAAGGGAAGGCTGAGCTGGAAGCTCCCTTAACACGCTGGCTAGTGAGCACTGCGGATCTCGCTTGGCGCTGCTGCAGCCTTTTTCCGCAGGGGGGGAAGCAGGGGAGTTGCAGGGAAGAGTTGAGCTCTGAGCTCCTTGAAGGAATGGCTGCACTACATCCCAAGCCTGAGGACCACAAGGAAAATGCCCTTCCTGAGGAAGGGGTTGGTCAGAACTGGGCTGGTGTGATCTCAGCTTCTGAGGAAGCTCTCATTTCACCTACGAAAGGATGTATTTCTCAGAACACTATTATGGCAGAGTCACCTCCTATCAAGTAAAAAGCTTTGTTTGTGGCTTTACATTTTGATTTGTTTTTCCTGCAGCTGAGAAGAGGTCTTTCCTGGTTTTCTGAATGAATTTCTGCAGTAGGTAGGAACAAAGCAGGAGGAACTTAAAGTCAGGTAGATCAATTTATTTTGCTTCCACACAGTAAGAAACTGTCTGCAAGGGCTACCTTTAGATATGTATTCATATGTTTCTATTTGTCTCTATGGAAAGAGATAGGGTTTCTGCAGTTTTCTTTAAGCAGCACAGGTTAAGAGTTTTCTCAGGTGACTGGGTGGTTATGTAAAACTGTGGAAAGAAGCCCCTGCAGTAAAAACAACAGCAGAAAAGAGCTGGACAAGAACAAGCAAGTTCTCCTTTAGGAGGAGGCTATGTGAATATTTTGCATTAAAACTTTCAAGCACCTTTCTACATCTTGTGAGCATCTATATCCTGACTGGTTGGCAGCTCCTATTCGCAAATCCTGCACTGTAAAATGCCTATGGTTGTGTTGTGTTGGGGGAAGCATTTGCAGTCTTGTTGGCAGCTCTCTGAGGACCAGATAAGTGAATGCAGTTGTGGTTTGCAGAGCTGCTGTGTTGCATGTTTAGCTGAGGCTTCCTGAATTCACTTGAGAGTTGCGTTTTGGCTGGGACATTTGAAGTGGTTCTGACTGGCACCTCCACCCCTTCACCTCTCTGGCTGTTCTTGAGTTGATTGAATAAGCTGTTTGTAACCAGTTATTTGAACAAATTGGGAAAGTCCCTGGAAATTTGCCCTTTTATGTCTAGGCCAACTATTCCCCTATAGCTGTAGATGGAATGGGTATGTCAGTGAAGGAAATTTCCTTCTGTTACCTCTCCTGATGTATTTCTTAATATTGTCATGTTTCATTTACTTGTTGTGCTGTGAAATATTTTATTTACCTTGGCTTGTAGCTTTACTTTGTATCTTTTCTCATCTTTGCTCAACTTAATGAGTTTCACTAATAAATTACCACAAATAACTCACTTTCTCTACCTGTCAGCTAGTATTTGCTTTATCACTATTCACTTCATGATGAGCTGATGTAATGTGCACAGTTCTAAGACTATTAACGGTGTCAAATGAACCAAGAAATAGATTTATATCATTTTCTGACAGGCTAAAATGGCTTCAGATTTTTTGTCATTCTTTTTCCAGTTGCAAACAGACTGCTTAGTGGCAGCATTTCATCAGTACTACTTAATGTTCTTCATTTTGGAACTTCAAGAGGCACTTCTAAAGTAACACCCAGCAAATTTGTAACTGTGACTAAGGAGGGTGCTAGTGAATTGACAGTGCAATTCAAAATTATAGGAAAACATACATTCAAAAGCATCTAAAATAATCTAGCCCATTGTTAACAAATGATCTTGAGTTGGGTGCATCTTATTTTTGATAAAGCATTCAGATGAAAAGATTAACCATGGAATTACCTATATATTAACCTGTATATATTTTTTTCAATGATATTAAAGGCAAAAAATCTGAGGGACTAAGTTTCAGTTCATGAACCGACACTATTGTCTTGGTGTTGCCAGTTGAGCCAAAAATTTCTGTTTGGAGCTTCCTTACTGCAAAGGACAGTTCATTCATGCTGATGTATGAAGCTTAATCCTGTGCTCATGCAGCACTCCCCTGCCATATGGCTTCCCCTGAGCAAGTAAGCGAGTATATACCATATGTGTTCTCACTGAGGGAGAAAACAAAGCATCTGGAATAAAATATTACTCACAGTATGATGTGCAAGTACAGGTCTTGTTTTTGTGAAAATGAAAATGGTCCAACATCAACGCACTAGCAGTTGTTACTGCATGCTGAGGCAAACATGTTGGTTCAGTGCTCTTGGAGCTGCTCTTCGCAGGGCTTTGCAGAAAGCTCTCTGCACTGATTACATCCAGTTCCTGTTTCCAAGGTTGTTTGCATCCACAGCTGCTGCTAGGGGTGTTTATTTTTTATTATTTTATTTTTTAACAGCTAAAAAGCAGGAGAGTACCTCGTAAGTAATACTTGCACAGTGCAGCAGCACAGGCTGGCGGCTTCAGCCACTGCTTTTCAAAGTTGTATCTATTCAGGAGGTGTTAAATCCTTCAGCCACAAATCGGGTACTTTATGGATTAAGGAGTTGCCTGCTCTTTTGCTCCAGTACTTTTAAGGCTTTCCTGAGGTCATGTGTCAACTGCCTTTCTTCCTTAGCTGGTCCCTGTGGACTTTCATAGTTATTTGGACTGTGTCTGTGTGACATTTGGATTTTACAGCAATTCTTTAACTGTAGATAGTTCACATCATTATTTTAGAAAGCTAATGGAATCTTTCTGCGCTTACACGTGTACATTTGTGGAATATATAAATATATAGGTCTGATACCCCATATGAGCAACCTTCGTTGCTCGTATATCCTGAGCAGCACCTACTTCAGCCTGGTGCATGAAATCCAGAAGTTGGAGAGAAAGAAGTGGTGACTTTGTACCCAGCCAGCCAATTTCCATGAACATTTTCCTCTGCTTCTTTCCACTGTCATACTGACACCAGACTCATCCACTTTTGCATCCCAACTCTTTGGATTTGTTTGGGTGGGCAAGTATTTGGATTTGTTTTGCTCTAAAGACAGTCCTGGATACTACTAACTTCCTTCTTACAAGGAGAAAGCTACAGATAAGGGATTATTTTTCTTACATTACTAAGCCCCTATAGGAGATGGGAAGAGTTGCCTGTAGCAAGAAGTGGCTGCTGGAGAATGCTAAGAAAAGGGGAGGCCTTCCCCTGAGCACATGAACTTGCAAGCAGAAATATTGGAGATGTCTTTGAATCTAAAATGATTTCAGCAGCGGTAGAAATAAGCCAGGAGGAGAGAATTAGGTTTGTTTTCATTTAGTGTCAAATATGTTAAAGAAAACACAAGTGAGAGGTTAAGGCTGAATAAGCAGAAGAAGATTAGCAGGAGAAACATTGAAGCAAAGCGGGGAGGTCTGAGAGAAATTTGCAGGACAGAGGGAAGAGGGAAAAAATTGTCAGCGACAGTGGCATGGTGGGCTGGAGCAAACAGCCAACTAGCAGGTTTTAAACAGATTTAGCAAACTTCTAATAATGCTGATTCAGAGTGGGGGAAAAAAAAAGTGGTGGTGAGACAGGACTATAAAAAGGAAATGTGGAGTAAACTCTTCTTAGAAATTGTAGGTTCAAAAATAAATATGGCATGGCAAAATTACCATGATTTATAAGGTGCTAAAAATAAAGGTGCAAAGGAAATGAGAAATAGCACTACAAATGGTGTGGGAACAGTGTAGAACTAGTTTCCCTTCTCGACCTCTTTGCCTCCCACTGGAAATCATTCTAATTACAAGGAGTGCAGGGTCTGTGTATGTGTGTGTGTATTTTTATAATTTATTTTTCAAATAGGTATGGTACAGGATTAAAGTTCTGGTGCTTCAGCCACATTTATAAATCACCATTTTTGATTGTAGGATTTCTGTATTTTAGTCATGTGGTTCTTAATCTTCTCTTTTTGTCCTCTCAGTTTTACCTGTTTGGAAAATATAAGATACCTAGGTCTGTCAGTCTGAAACGGATGGAATTGTTCCTGATTTTTTGTTTGTTTGTTTGCCTGAGGGCAGATTCTGTCCTTAGGAGTGTGTGAGCCTGGCAGACAGAAGGGGAGTCTGAGAAAGCCATGACAGTATGGGCGCTCATGTGGATAGTTACACACACAGGGCTAGCAGAAGAATGGAGGCTTGATTTAAGATTTAATTTGGCTGGGTACCTTGTGAAATTGGTAACGTTTGTGTAGGATTTGTTGGAGGCTGATAGTGATTTGAGTCCCAGGTTTCCTTATGAAGTGAACACTGTTGCTTTGGGAAATGTTTTGATGATTTAGGGAGGTTTTGTTATATTAGGAGAGTGCTTCCCTCTTTGGAATCCTTAGAAATCATAATTGAATGCTTGTGATGCCAAATGATTTTTTGTAGTTATACTTAGTAAGAGTTTAAGTATTTTTTAAAACTTCAAGTGCTGTGACACTGCGCTCTTTCCTGGCCCGCACAGGCCTTTACAGACGCCAACGCAGGTGCCGGTGGTGGTTTCTCCCGGGAACCCACAGCTGCACACGGTGACACTCCAGACAGTGCCTCTGACCACGGTGATAGCCAGCACAGACCCAGCCTCCACGACAGCTCCCCAGAAGTTCATCCTACAAGCCATCCCCACGTCGCAGCCCATGACAGTCCTCAAGGAGAACGTCCTGCTGCCGTCGCAGAAGCCGGTGTCCCCTCCGCCGTCCATCGTGCTGAGCCCGGCGCAGGTGCAGCAGGTCCTCACCAGCAGCGTGCAGACAGTTTGTAACGGAACAGCCAACGTGGCCTCGGTGGCGCCTTCCTTCGGCGCCACTGCCCCTGTGGTGACCTTCTCCCCCAGCAGCTCCCAGGTGGTGGCTCATCCGCCAGGCACCGTCATCACGTCGGTCATCAAAGCGACAGAGGCCAAGCCAGGAGCGGGGAGAGATGACGGCAATGAGGAGGCAGGCGATGCCGAGCAGCCCTTTGTGATGGTCGTGTCCAGTCCAAACGGTTTCCCGCCTAGCGTGCAAGTGAAGCAGGAAAACGAGCCGTTGGAACCCAGTTCGTATAAATAAATTAAAAAAAAAACAACAACAAAAAAGACCCTGTGGATGATTGTTTTCATAAATGTGATGGGACCTTTTCAGTTATGTATATATGATTTGATTCCAAAGTTACCAAGCTACTTAATTTCTGCAATTAATTGGTAGGATTCATGCTTTAGAACGGGTCTTGATTTTCTGTTAATTGCTAAATGTTATCATATAAATAAAAATACATATTACTCATGTTTCAAAATACAGGCATGAAGGAACATGCTTTTTTATGCTATGAAGATTTTCCTCTTGAGGTTTTTTGGCCAAAGTTCCAAACTTCTTACATATTTGTATGTTTCCAGTCTGTTGCTAATTTACATTACAATAACATTATTGTAACCTCTCTGTTTAATCCATACATGTATCACTTAACTTTTGAAGCAACAGTTAACTTTTACTTTTGATGGAACATTTTCATTCCATGTGTATGATTTCTTTTATGATCAAGTGTATGTATTTCATACCAGTCAGTTACATCAGATTTAGCCTTTAATAATGGACAGTGATAACCAGGTATCCTCATGTTGCATTCTTTTTTGCAACACATGTTCTCGTGTGTGCAAAATGAAATATACACTCCTATTGAGAGTACACAAAACATTTGTTCCAGTAATGGACAATGCCAGGACTATATTTTATATGAAAACATCAGATATATTTAATTACAGAAACTAATGGCATCACTACAGATGCAAATGTTTCATGCCATTTTTTGACTATGGATTTTAACAATTTCGCTTTCTACTTCAGATTATTTTGTAAGGGTGGGGAGGGAAATGAAATATATACAATTTATGCAGGAGTTAGATTATTACGGCTAAGAGTTCTTTTTTGATTGTAAATAATGTACATTCAATGTCACAAGGAAGTTTTTCAGCTAATTTGTTTCCATACAAATTTTTGATAGATGCAAATAAGATCATTATGTTTAGAGGTCTAATGTTATATGTATTCATATTACAGAGTGAATTTGTATTTAAAAGGCAAATTTTTAAATGATGGAGCCCTTTGAACCTTGGGTTCTTGTCTTTTGTATTTTTAATTGGTTTATTATGAAAATAAATCAAATGGAAAAACACTTTTCTGTATTTACCCTGAAATGTTTTGATGATCACTGTAAATCTCCGAAGTACTCTGAGAAACAGGACAAGGTGATTAATCAGTGTGGGCCTGTTGCAGAATAGAAGCAAATGAGCAAACTTCCCAGTAAGTTATCAGCAACCCAAAACTTTCAGCATTTATCACTTAGGTCCTTATGGCTTTTATAAGGGTACGGAAGGCCCAGACTGCTAAATCCTAATACATTGCAAAATGTTTCAGCAGAAGATGGATTATAAACAAACACGGTGACTCATGAGTTGAATGCACGATTAAAAGAAAGGTTAAAATTAGATAGAAACATAAAAGCACCAAAAAAAAAAAAAGTTAGTTGAACGCTTAGATCTTTTTTCCTCTCTTTCCCTTTTTTCCTCTTTTCCTCTCTCTTGTACCATTGAGCTCGGACCAACCTGGGCCAGGCAGCCGGGTGCCTGGGGGCCCCTCTCCCTTCTCCTGGGAACTGCAGCCCCCACCAAGGGTTCCCGGGCTGCAGCAGCGCAGCCCCAGTATTTCCTGTAAATGAATAAAAAACCTGGCAGCATTAATAGAAATGGAGACAGGCACTTTTAAGGATTTATGCTACAGTTCCTTTCTTGAGGGCTTTGCGTTTCAAATCGAGGCAAACAGACAAAAAAGGCATTGGGGAGGGAGGATGCTACTAAACTGCAAAAAGGGACTTTGTCCTGTAATAGAAGTATTTCCTAATACTAGGAAGAGTGAGGAAAACCTAGGGCTTCACCGGCATTACAGTGTGTGTGTGTGGGGGGGAGGGGCAGTGCTCACATATTTGGTAGAAACAGGGAAAACGCCTAAAAACACATTACGAGGTGACAGCTTTGCCAACAAAACCTCCTGCCACAGGTGCCCCAACAGAAGTGTCGGCTTTTGCCTCTGGGAGGAGCAGGCCCCCAGCAGAAGATCCAGTTGTGTAACGAGCCCTGGAGGAAAACAATAATAATAACTATTACTATTAATCATCCTCCTCCTCCTCCTCCCTCCCGCGGCTCCCGGGGGGCTTCGCCGGGCGCAGCCGCCGTCCCCCGGCCCGCCAGGCCGCCGCGCGCGGGGAAGGCGGGCCCGAGCCGGAAGCGCCTCTCTCTCACGCGCGCTCCCCCGCCTCGATGGTCGCCGCGCGCCTCGGTAGCCATGGCC
>VWPW01028657.1:102701-147817 GCA_013389825.1 Crypturellus undulatus | reverse complement strand
GGGTGCGCGGGCGCCGAGGCGGCTCCAGAAGTTTCCCGGGGGGCGCCATGGCGGCGGCGGCGGCCCCGCGGTGAGCGCCCCTTCCCCTGCCCTCCCCGCCCCGGCCTGCGCGGCTCCTGCCGCCCTCTCACCCCCTTGCGCTTCCTCGGCAGGTTCTCGGACGCGGACGTCGACCGGGAGCCGGGGGCGGCGGCGCAGGTGAGCGCGGGGGGCGGCGGGGCCGGGCCGGGTCGGGGGTCGTCTCGGGCTGCCCTCGGTGCCGCTACCAGGTCCCGCTGCCGCCTGGAAGCGCCGGGACAACCCGGACTTCGCACTTGGCCTGCGGGGGATGGGGCGGGGGGACTGTGGCTGTGTGAGTGGGTCCCGTTACTGCTCGGCAAAAAACAGCAGCAAAAAAAAAAAAAAAAAAACCGTAAAAATGAACTTTTCTTTCTGTATAGGGAGGCTGTATGTGAGTAAATGTAGTTTTTTGGTGCAAAAATCACAATTGATCTAGTTATTGGGAAAAAAAATTAGTTCTTGTCATCATTCTCTTTCCTTCTCCTTCTTTATTTTATTTATTGGGGGGAAGCTCAGTGTGTTCTCGCAGGTCCTTTTTTTATTTAAATGGCAAAGCTAGAAAGAAGCCAGAGCTGGAGGCGTTTCTGTTTAGCTCTACAGGGGGACAGGGTGTATCCAGTTCTGCCCAAAGGGAGTAAAGAGAAGCTGTTTGTCTTTCCACAATGAAATCACAGAGCTGATTTTCGCTATTTGAGGTTTGTGTTTCAGCTTGCAAAACTTTTTCGGAAGGTTAATGGGATTGGAGGCAACCAGGTACGTTTGACATAGTAAAAGTGAATTTAAGATTTAAAAGATGGAGTTTCCAGTTGTAAACAGAAGATGTTTGAAGTGTTGACGAGCACTGGGGACATGTTCTTCTTGGTGTTAATGTTTTTTTTTTGCTTGCCTTGTCCATTTTTCAGTTTTTACGTTCAGTGGCTTTGAATAAGAAGCCTTTTGCTAGTTACGTTTCAAAGTATAGCACATTATATAGATATTATATAATATCTGTTGCAGCAATACCCACTGTCACATGTGGGTTTTTTTGTTTTGTTCTGTTTTTTTATGCTCATGCTGGTGAGCAGGCTGTACTTGGTAACCTCCAAATGGGTAGGTCCCATCATGCAGCCCAGCATTGTGGTGACTTAGAAACCTGGAGGGGGGAGCCAGGTGCTGTGTTTGCGTGATCCCATGTGTGGACTTTGGCTCATGTTTTCAGTGTCTGTGGTGCAGGACCCAGCACCCTGTGGTGGAGTATGATGCTCCTGCACCTGCCAGGACTGGTGTCCAGTCTACCTGCTGCTTCTGCTCAGTATTTTTGATTCCTGAGGAGCGTATCTGGATTTTCTGCACGTGCTGCCTGTAGCTGTGTTGGCAGAGGCACTAGCCTGGATCTGATGCAACTAAAAGGTCTACTTGCCCTTCTAAAGGTTTGAATGACAAAACTGTGGACTTCAGTGGCTTTTTTTCCATGCCAAGTTGAAAAAGTAGTTTTCTGCTTACTTTTTCACTTATAAAATGCTCTGCAACCTAAGTGGTGATGAATTAAAAAGTTAGAATTAGAAATGTATGGTAAAATATTGACTCCTGTATATAAATCAAAGTGCCTTGGTCACTTAATTCGATATTGACTTAAACATTAGTGTGACAGCAGGTGAACTAGGACAGTACGCTAATCTAAATGAAAACTAAACTAGGTTCTTTACTCTTCTTTCTATAGCTTGGTAGAACTGTGTTTTGGCAGCCCTATTGCATTAACATTTACGTGTGTTTAAAATCTATAGCTTAACCTGTTCTTGTTCCTGAGGAAGAATCCTGGCGTGCTGGGACATATCACCACGCTGTAGTGATGAGCAGTAGTGGCTTTGGGAGAGTTACCAAGTAGCCCTGCCCAGAATGGAGCCGAGCACCCTTTCTGGAGGTGTATGCTGAGACATTGCAATTTCATTCCATTGTGCTGACAGTTGTAGGCAGAGCTTTGGAGCCAAAGGGATCAGCTACACAGGACCTCCATGGTTAAGGCCTTTGGAAAAACTACTTGTGTCTCAGTAAGGAGTAGGTTCCTTGAATCTGTCTAACTAGCAGTTTCCTTGGTGTTTAAACTTTATGGATCAAAACTGGAAAATAGGTAAACCTTCCTGCCAATTTTGGATATTATGTTTTGGAATATCTTTCAGTTGGGAGCTTCATATTGTGCTTTTTTACAAAGACTTCCAAGATGCTGTTCTATTTATTTATTTTGCTTTATTTGCCTTTACAGGAGTTGACAGCAGCCTTGGAAAAGAATCCAGATGATGCTGAATATTATTGTCAACGAGCTTATGCTTATATTCTTCTGCAGAATTATGCTGGTAAAAACTTGAAATTGATAATTCCCTTAGAAGTGTATAGTGGCACATTCTTTACAGAAGATATCTTACATCTGCAATTAATACAATGATAGTACAAATTTGTTACTTTTAACTTAATGGGCAGTTATTATGGTTTACTTTGTTGTTTTCTTTGAATTGGTTACTGTGCAGATTTTAATTTGACTTTAGCACAGGACTATCTGGGCAGCTTGTTGTTGTTGCTTTTTCAGTAGATTTCTCAGGTGAGTGTTAAACTTGGCATTGTAAAAATTCTCCATTCTTGTGTGGTTCCTTGGTAGATACGACTGAATCCTGTCATGGTAGGAATGTGATAACTGAATACTGCCTGAGAGAAAAATCAAATTAGTATAAGGCTTTGGTCTAATCTTTCTTTCCATTATAAGAGTTTTACAAATCAGATATAAGTAGAGGATTTGAATAAATGAAAGTCATACTTCATTTTGCACACAACTCTTTAGGTGAATGAAGGGATCATCTGTATCAGTTACGGCTAAATTTAATTTTTGTGCCAGCTAAGAAAACTAACATATTTCCCATAAAAATTTTGACTACAGAAGATTCAAGTTACTCATCTTTGTAACACATTAACGTTCTTCATCTGTAAACTGACTTTCCACAGACGCCGTTGCAGATGCAAAGAAGTCGTTAGAACTCAACCCCAGTAATGCTATAGCTTTTCTCAGGAAAGGGTATGTATCTTATATTGTGCTTTGGGAATATTGTAGTAATTTCTAGGGCAATACTTGTATTAGAATCACAGCTCTATACAACATTTTTGCAAGACAAAGAATGAATAAATTTAATACTCTACTACTTGTAACACATCTGTATTTTTTAATACATTATTTTTATTAGGATTTTTATATTGAGTTTAGGCCTGTTATCTTAATATCCTGGACAACTTTACATTCTTAAGTTTGTAACTTTAACCAATATAGTGCAGAAAATGAGGTTGTTATTTTCAGCATGTGGATTAGGTTGACAAGTTGAAAAGTAGTTACAAATTCTTTCTGTTTTTTTTTTTTTTTCTTGTTTGTATCAGGTTAGGTGAATATCATATGAAAAACTACACATCTGCTTTAGAGTCTTTCAGAGAGGGACAGAAGCTGGACAGTAAGTATTTGGTGGACTATTTATTTATAAAGGGTATGCAACCTGATATGTATTTCAACTGAAAAAGATTTATTTTATTATTATTTATTGTTAATTGTGCTTAATTACAGAAGCTTTTCATTTAAGTAGTGTCCTTCTGCATGTCATGGTTTGGGAAGATTTGACAATGAGTATTAAGATAGAAATTGTTCAATATAGAAAGTTGTGATAGAAGCTACAGGGAAACCCAGAATGAAGTAATTACACAGTAGTTATAAGTCTGCCTTCTCTTCCTTCCTATGCAAACCTAAAATGTTGCTTTCTTCCATCTTCTTTTTCCAGCAGTAAAAAGAAATGGTAAGAAAAAAACCTTGAAAGTTACACAGAACAAAGTACACTGATCTGATAAGTGTCCTCACAGTCTAAGATCTTTCTAGTGCATTTTCTTATCTCTAACAATGTCTGGGACCTGAAACTCCAGTGAAAATGTAATTATGTTGCCTCTGCCAAGGAAATCGACTGCTCCTCTGTTCTAAAACTGCACTTCCGTGGGAGCATAAGCTAATTCAATCCTTTCTGCCAAGTGATTTTTTTTTGGCCCCTCACTCCTTTACTTGTTAAATTACTTCTTTCAATAGATTAAGACTGCAGAAAACAACTATATTTATATTTTCTTCTGGAATACTATGCTGAAATGATCGACTAAGGAGCCTGATTGCTGAAGCCATCAACAGTGAAGTGGTGGGGCAGTGGTAGAGTGGAAGTTGCCATTGCACCAACTGGTGTTTTTGAGCTTAGACTACTGTGAAAGAAGTGTTAGAGTGTAAGAAACTGTTTAAACTCCTTCCAGATTTAGTAATTTTGTTACTAAGGGCTTTAGGCAAAACCAGTGAGCTTCTTGTTAAATGCAGCTAATGCAAAATGAACAAAGCACAGGGGGAAAATTAGTCATATATCATGAAGTAGGTGATACAAGAAGATTTTCACTGTTACTGCTTGGTAGCAAATTCCTGTGGTGGGGAATTCTTTACGGGCAAGGCTGGTCTCTTTGCTTCACGAGGGGATAGAAGCGAGATGTTTATGTGAACGTGACATGTTTCTGTTCTCTGCTGGTACAAGGTCTGTTTTAAGCCTTAATTGAGAACGCTAACACACATGAGCTTCCTGCTTGTGATTGTTACTGGTAGGACTCATGTGCCCAGGGTACTACTACGGGCTTCCCACAACCCACCTACAGTGATTTTTTTTTTTTTTTTTTTTTAATTACAACTTAACAGGATGGGTTATTAAGAGGACAATGTTTCTGTATTTTATCCATTAACACTAGGAAATGACATCTGTCTTGGTGATAAGACTAGGTGTGTATATGTGGGTTTATGGATTTCAGTAGTTTGACAAAGCAGACAAAGTCTGTTATTCCTCAACATGTTATATGTTTTTTGGATGCTTATACTGGAAAAATTGTCTTGCATTTTACTGTAACCATCTGATGAGTTTTGTGAAGGTGAAAAATATCAACTTTTAAAAGAAGCATCTTATTAGGTGCTTTTTGTATTCTAAAAAATTACCATACTTTTTAGAATACTTTTTATATTCTAAAAAGTAACTACAAAATTAAAGTTTGGTTTTTTTTTGATCGAGGAAAAAATGCAATTATAGAGTCAATTTTCCTTTTTATCCAGTTCTAAAATATGTTGAACAGGCAGTGGTTGGTGAGGGTGATTGATTATTTTTAAGGAAAAGTTCAGTCTTGTCTTGTCAGGAAAGGTATTGTCTTATCAGCTGTACTTTAAAGATGAGAATTCTTGCTACTCAAAATCTAAGACTGGATCAATGTAGACTTGACTCAGTTTGCCTTGGCTTAAGTTCATGATCCTATTCCATTCCATTTTTCTTTTTTATTTGATAAATTTTGCTTCTAGGTTCAAAACTTTTATAATTTTGTGAGGGACATGAGAATTACATTTCTAAGTTGTAGAATAAGTTAGGTTGCCAGGCGGCTTTAGAGCTCATCTGGTCCTATGCCCTAGCCAAAACCAGTGTTGACTTTGAACTTGCATGAATCTGCTCATGACCTTCTAGAGTTGATTTCTCATTATTTCCAAGGACGAAAAATTCACAAATTCTTTGGTCAATCTGCTCCAGTATTTGAGTATTTGTTTTATAAAAAAAAAAAAAGAAAAAAAGTTATCTGAATTTCCTTTTTTGCATCCTGTGTCCTCTTCCTCACTTCTTTCCTCCTTTTGAGGTGGGTATGACATGTTTCTGTAACTACAACTTAAGTAATTAAGGCCATCATTAGATTCCCTCTCTTTCCCCAAACAAAACCTTGACAGTTAATTTTGGAGAATTCTTTCTGAACATGGATATTGTCTTTTCTGGATTTGCTAAGGTAAGAGGGGAAAAAAATAATAGTGACTGTATTGTAATGTCAAGGCAACCATGTTTTTATTTGTATTTTTTTTACCTTTTACTAATAGTATTTGAGATAACATAAAAGTTATGTAAGTTAAAATAGATTCTAGAATGATCAGTAGGGATGGCAAAAGATGAGGGTAGAATAGTATTGAGTGTGAGGGTAGCAATTGTAAGGCATAAGGCATGCCTTAAAATATATGAATCCTTTACTTTGAGGAAGTTGAGGCTAATAGTTTGCAGAATCCCAGTATTTGCTGTAATGGGCATATCTGCAGGGCACTGTCTGCCTAAGTGTCATTTTCAAGCTTCTTCAAGAAGGCCAAGAGAGGGTGACTCTAATTTCTCTGTACTCAATAAAGACAAAGGTTTAGCTATTGGTTAAAAAAAAAAAGGCGGGGGGGGGGGGGTAGGAAGGGGGACACAATGTTGCAGATCGGTTATTGGTTACTTTCTTGACTATTAAAGCATTAAAGCTTTTTTTGTTTTTTTTTTTTCCTTCTCTCCCCTGGGAATTTTGCTGAAAGATTTAGATGGTTAGTCTTACTTTGTGGTGATTTTCCGCCCCCCCTCCCCACCCTGTCCACTCCCCGTGTGAAGTTGGATGTATTTCTGTCATCCCTGAAGCATTAGATGGGCATATAAATTTGGGTGAAACCACCAGGAAAAAACACTTGATGCTAGTGTAAAGTTAAACAGTTTTAGGTTGTCCTTGGAAGAGGTTAGCTCACCTGATACTTCCCAACTCAAAAAGTATGTGGCTGAACGTTTTTGAAAAAATAATTTGAACAGTAGTGGGAATACAAATGTAGAACTGTGTTAGGTGCTTTTGCAATGGTTCTAGCAATTAGACAAACTGGAACCTGATAGGTAGATTTGGGTCAGTTCAAGGCATGATCTTATGTTCTACAAATTAGTTTAGGTTAATTAAATACAATAGCTGTAAATAGCTGTAAATACTTTTAAACAACTTTTATTTAAGTGGAGAGATCAAGATTACCAGAAGACAGTAGGAAGAATACTGTGATTTGATAAATTGCTGCAAATTTGGGATCAACTTTTTCAAGTGGATGGTAATGAAGAACTATGCTTTGTGCCATGCAGGTAGTGCTTGAAAAGTTTCAATGTTACTGTGTTTGGTGTCTTCTAGATGTGGATCACACCTTTACTGTTTGGATTAAAAGATGTGAGGAAATGCTAAATGGTAAGAAGAACAAGCAGTTCTCTTGATATGGGATTTGGTATACTCTGTGCTTTGCAAATGCTTCATGTTTTGAAGGATCTATGTCTTACCCCCTTAGAAAAAAGGCAATTAAAAAATGTGTTCTTCTGTTTAACTTTTGTTTCTGTCGCAGTATGTGACCCCTCTCCACTTTAATTTTCCAAAGAAAGTAATATATATTTTTAAATATAATTAACCATGACAGAAAAGTACATATTTAAAGTTCAGACAATCAGAATTAATTTTATATTGCTTTCATATGCTAATGCTAAGTATTACTTTTTTAATAACCTTGGGAGCATGGTTGTTTTCTAAAAGCGGGAGTTCTCAATATCAAAATAGGTTTTCAAGTCTCTTAAAATGCAAAGTTAGAAAGAGCAGTGGAAACTCGGGGATCTTCAGTTCCCTTTGGAAATTGCCTCAGTCAGGTACTAACTGCTACTCTGGTGTAGCATCTTGGTAGTTAGTATGTACATCTGGTTGATGGTCCTTTCAGGAGTATTGCTCCAAGTTGACATCACTGGCAGTGAATTTAGCCATGGTACTTCAACTGCCTGTGGATTTAAATGAGGTGTAGCAGAATAGCAGATTTATTTTTTTCCTTTGCCTGTTGTCACCTCTTTCCCCTTTTGTAACACGCACTGAAGACTATGGCAGGAGCAATATTGCGTGGCCCGGTCAATTTATTGACAAAAAGTAAATAAATAAGCAGAGAAGAGTCCTTCCATTTGTGTTCTATAGGAATATATAAATTCAAAGAACTCCTGTGAATAAGGTAAGTGATTGGCAGGTACTATCTGATCAAGTTGTCTTGGGTGAGAACTTTCTCTGCCATCTTAAGGATAACACATCTGTTTTGTCTGATTTAATTCAATTGTCCTGTCCTGTTTTGAATATTCATTCTTTTACTTTTCAAGATATTCCAGAAAAGAGTGTGGAGGGGGAAGGGTGCAATAGAAAAGTTTCTTCATTACAGTTTCAAATTCTTTTTTTCATATACCTTTGTCACTTCTTAACAGAAGTATCTTAGAAAAACATTTAAAAGAAGAAATACTGAGCTATAATTTAAGTTCTAGTATTTCAGTGTATTTAAGATCACGTGAATGACTTTCATTCTGCCTAAATTCCATCCCATTCCCTACCATGTTACCCTAGCATGAGACACAAAATTGATGAGAACTCTCTCCTAGTAGTATGAATGGATGATAACCTAATATACCTTATGTAAACCTTCCATCTTTCCTTTAAAAAAAAAAAAAATCAAAACCCACCACCAACAAACACACCACAGCTTCCTCTCCCTCCACTTTTCTATATATATTTCTGGTAAGCAAAGTTTCATGGAACATGTTTTCCTTCTGTTCATCACAACATGTTTTGTATTATAGTTGCATGATTTGTTGGTTGAAATGGGTAGCATGAAAAAGTCTCATTAAAATTAGAGGGTTTGAAAAGTAAAAAGCTTGGAGATAGTGGGCTAGGTGTCACAGAACAGGTTAACTATTAATTTTCCTGTTATTGAGTCTGAAGTAAACACAAAATACTTGGAGTAGTCCAGCTTTAGCTAGAATAAATGCCGTGTAATTTTAATACATTTTACTGAAAGTATAATTTTTTTTTTTTTCAGAAGTATCGCAGACTGAAATGGTAAGCTGTTTTCCATAATATCTTTTGCTTCAATGTATTTTTTTTGTTATTGAGATAAAGCATGCTTTTACACTTCAGTGGCTTTTAACAACTTTGAGACTTTTAAATATGTATTTTTTTCTGCTGCATGTATTTCTTAAGATTCAATTTTTCTCTAGACTCCTGGATTTTGAACCAAGAATTTCAACCTTGAGGACTCAGGAATATGATATAAATCTGGAAATTACTGTGTAGATTTCTTTAGAAAAGCTGTAACTATGTCTTGCTGTCTGCAGCCTAATTCAAAAGAACTAACCAGTTATCTTGTCATTGCTGTGTTGTTTTTTTTTTTGTGTGTGTGTGTGTGTGAGTGACTGGTAGGAAGTAAATTTTTTTTTTTCAGTGTGTACAAGTAGTATGTGCAGACTTGTTTTCTGTTGTAACTGGTTCAGCTTTAAAGTTTCTTATTTGAAACCTTTAGGAGTGTCAGAACTGACCTGTTTTTTTAGACCAAGGGGGAAATTTTTGTTGGGAATTCTCCTCAATTCCAATTTTAAGTCTTAAAAATAGGAACACGGGAGGAAACTGAACACAAGAAATGCTGGGATAAGGCAAAGACAAATAGTATAATTAAAAGATTTTTATGTTAAAAATCTCTCAAATCTGTCACAAGTTTCTTTTGTAAGTCCTGAATGAGCAGTAGCTGCTGTGTCTCAGGTGTGCATCTTGCCTAGGAAGATGAGTTGAAGCTGAATCCTGGCAATTACAAAATATTTGACTTGCATATTGTTAATTTACATAAAGTGTTCTGTGATTTATTGACACTTTTTATTCTCATCAGGAATAAATGACTAGGAGCATAGTGATAAACTTTATACTTGTTTGTAAGTTAATGCACTTGTAAATCAAGGAAAAGGTAGCAGACAATACAAAAGTGTTCTGTGTCTTTGAAAGATATTTTGCTATATTTTTCCACTTACGGTTATGTGATTTCTTTCTTTTTTTTTTTTTTTTTTTTCCCTCTTTCGACTAGAATATACAACAGCAACCTCTGCCATCAAAGATCAAGTAAGTTGACTTCAGCTATGTTGTGAGAATCAATATATGTAGTTCTTTCCTGACTTAAGCATTGGAGAGGCAAGATAGGGAACTGCCACTTTCTGAAATTACCCAAAAAAAAAAAAAAAAAAAAACCTGCATTTGCGATGTGAAATGTTTCTTAAACAATGTCACTACTTCATTCAGATTCATTTGTACCTTCAAGAGAATTCTCAACTGGGAAAGTAGGAAGTGGAATAAACATTTCTGCTGAGCTTAACACAAATACTTGCCCATATTATGTATAGGTAATGTTTCAAGATGCTTTTAAGATCCTTACCTAAAAAAAATCCTTTATAGAAGGCAAAAAAAAAAAAGTGAATTGGATTGAAAAATAACCTACTCCTGATGAATCTTTTTTTTTCTTAAAGGAAAAAGAAAAAGATTTTCTCTCTAAATTGCACAGTGTAATATTCTGGCTTCTGGGGTGTGTGTGTATACATCTATGTATGTATATTTCCTTGTAGTCAGCTTTTTCTTCTCTTTAAGGTATGACTGGTACCAAACAGAATCCCAAGTGATTGTGACTATCATGATCAAGAATGCGCAGAAGGATGCTGTCCATGTACAGTTCTCAGAAAAAGAGGTGATTTGTGTTGATACATTGATATGCACCCATGGATTCCACAAGATGCACTTACTAAACCCCTGGACTGTGTCTTTATTGGAATGTCAAGAGAAAATAGTATAAGTGATCTTCCATCTGAGTATTTGTATGAGTGTTGCCACAGCAGGATCCACTGGATACGCACAAGCTGTATCTTAAGTATAAATTTCGGTGTGCCTGCTGCAAAAGGAGCATCTGTTTTTCAGCTACCCGAGTATTTGGAAGGGTTTAGGGGAGGAAGTGAACTGAGCTTAAAAATTTTTGAGTGTATGTGTACCCAGAGTATGAATGAACAGAAACAAGGCTTTTTTAAAGAGCAAGTATGCATAAATAATGTAATGTATTGCTTTAGGACAATTATACCAGAAGAATTAATGTTGTGTGTGGTTTTCTTCATTCTGGTGTCACTAAAATTGCTAATGGCACCCAATGTATATTTCAGAGGAGGACTGTAATCTCTTTGCTGTAATACCATATGCAGTACTAGTGACACTCATGTTTAATTTACCTAGGAATATTGAGGACCTGGGCTCTTATTCTCAGCTAAATCGGTACTTAGTAACAGCTAAATACTTCTATAATTCTGTCTACTTTTAATTGTTAAAATTATGTGAACACTTGCCACGTTGTTTGCAGGTATTAAAAAGGAAGTTGCAAATTGTTTTCATATTCCATTATTAATATGTTGACAATTTATTTGCTTTAAAAATCTTTCTCTAAAGAATGCAGATCAAGCTGACAAGATAATAGGCTTTTTGAGTACTTGCTGGCTAAGAACTGAAATCTCCTTTTCATTTTGTAGTGTACTTTAGAAACACCTTGTTGAATAATGCAGGAAGTAGTGATTTTGTTTTAAATTCTCTGATGTCTGATGCTTGATTTCAAAAGCGTCCTAGTGAAGGGTCATTAATTTAATCACTTAATCTTGGTGCCAAACTGCAATCCTTTACCTCAGAATGAAAAACTGTTCTCTCAGGTGACAAGAGATGTGTTTTTGGCTGTTAACAGATGAATGCATCAGTGAGACTTCCATCAGGTGAAGACTACAACTTAAAGCTTGTTCTTCTTCATTCTATAGTGCCAGAGCAAAGTACATTTAAAGTGCTCTCAACTAAGGTAAGCTTTTAAAGTATAAATTATTTTTTGACCATTTCTGATGTTGAAAACATTTCTGTTACATTGTCTTGTCTCATGGTGATAGTCATATCTTGCTTTTCATACAGAGTCACTTTTTCTTTCCTAACTTACCACCACCACCTTTTTCCTAGCTTATATTATACTTCTGGTACATCTTGAAATTACCATTGCTTCTGTGAAGCACCTTGCATGCTTCTGAGCACTGTTGAAATAAATTTGATTTTGTTATTCTACAGCACCCTCTCCAGTGTTGGTTAGTTGGTTTGGAACTGAATAATCTCTAGGTTTCTGGAGCCTGGTTTAGAGTTTCTTATTAGTGTCAAAGCTTTTTGTGTTTAAGCAGGATCTGAATTTTAAGTATTTTGCATCTACTTCTGAATTTATAGTATCCAGATGCCTTTGAGGGAGAGTTTTTGAGACAAAACAGGATAAGAATTTCTTTCAGAAGTCAGTGCTTAAAACTCTTCTTTCTACATTATTACAGAATAATGTAAGGTTGTCTGCCTAAATCGGTGAAGGAATACAACAGTTTAAATCATGCCTGTCTCATTCTGTCCAGCAGATGGAGTGAGGCTGAAGTAGACTCTTGCAAAGCAGGTCTGTGTTAAAGACACAAACACGCAGAGACAGGTTTAGAATGTTGTAATTTGCAAAGTATTAAGTGCTTTAAAAGAATGGTCCAGCCTCAGTGTTTGATTACTCAAAAAGCAGACTTTTTTTCAGATTTTTTGGTGTACTGTGTTCACATGAGTGCTATAGAAAATAAGTAGTTCCTGCTTTGAGTAAGTCACCTTAGTACTTCTCAAACTGTTTACACACGATTTTATGCTTTATAGATTAAGTACTTCTGTGAGGACTTTGGAAGAAGGACTCAAACTCGCCATCTTCCAAAGTGCATGAACACTTTATTACATTTGCTTCTCTCATAAAGAATATTACTCTTCAGAGCTGGAGGTTTGGGACCCATAGGTCCGTGCATCTTGAATAAGGTATGCTGGATCTCATACAATCTGACTTGTGCTAGTGCATCTGAAATGGATGTAGTTCTTCAGTCTGCCAGAGAACCTTTGTAATCCTCACAAAGAGAACATTAACAGGTTAAGTTTTATGTCCTAGAAACACTTTTGGGGGAAAATTAATCTTTTTTTAGAAGTGTGCGAGTCCCAGTAGAGGATAGAATGTTAGAATTTGGAGGTGGCTGACCTGTGAGAGACTTTGGGGCTCGGAGATTTAGAGATGGGCCTTGTGAAACCGGGATAAGAACACCTGTGCACATTAATTGTTACAACTAAGATAGATGTTTAAGGCTCTCAAATGTGCCTTATCGTTCAGACTGGGTTTGGTGTAGTCTCATCTCTGTCCTAGCCACCTTGACTTATATCTATATTAATTTGTAGTGTGGCACAAGAGCAGCAGATATTTAGAAAAAAACAACTGATATTGAGAGTTTGGTGTCCACAATGTCCGTCCAGGAACATGGCTGTATAGCTAAGAGGTCACTTCAGCTCTGCTCTGGTCCTGTGGGCTGAGCTCTTGAGAACAGTTGGAGCAGGTGCAGTGTGCTCCTGGAGTCTGTCTTTTGCTTGACCTTCATCTGAAAGTAAACTGCACCCTAGCTACAGGCACCAAACTGGGGAAAAGGAAAGGAAGAGTCCTAATAATTTTGCTTTAAAACAGTGGTGTAGATTGATTTTAATGGTAAAACTTCACACAGTAAATTTTACATTCTGGGCCTCTCTGGTATGAGTATGACAGTACGTGCATGTCGCAGCTGGATGTGATCTGAAAGCTTCTAGCAGAGGCATGGAAGATTACAAGGAAGAAGCGAACAGCTGGTATCTTGTCTTTGACAATAATCTGTCACGCAGATGAACATCTCTCTGACTATTTGAGAACTGTTTAAGTGAAGACTGGAGTAAGAGGCTATTTGACCTGCTCATGGGAGTATGTGGGACACAGGTGCTTTAGCTCAGAGGTGAAGTACAGATAGCAGGAGGCTACTGCTGGAAATTATTCATGACCTCTGGCCTGAGCTCGCAGGCCTCCAGCAGCAGCAGTTTCTTTGTACTCCTGTAACTGTTAGCCATTTGGTCCAACTTGGGTCTCCCTGCTGAGATGCTTCCCATGCTCACTGGCTTCATTTTTTCACTGAACTTTGCCTTGCCAGAACTTTCTGCTTTACATCAGAGGGAGTAGCAGTAGAATTTGCAAATGCAGTGATCTTGCATGCTTTTGTAACTGATGGAAGTTGCAGAGAGACTTCCTAATACTGGTTGACATTCAGCATCACTTGGTAAATGCAAAGCGATGAAGATGCAAGTCCAGGAGGAGAAACTGGCCTTAATTATATTACAGAATTACAGAGTCCAGAATAGCTGTAAACAACTAGACAGAGCTTGCACGTTGTGGGATTGGTTCTTTTAGAGAATGCTAGCAGTGGTGAAAAATGGAACCAATACCTTAATAATTTTCTTTCCTAGCATGAAACAGTAATTACACCTTTCAGTAAACCCGTGCTTTGTCTGTATTTCTTAAAAGAGCAGAGGAGAACTAGCAAATATACAGTGATAGCAAAGACAGCTATCTGCAGGTGTTCATGCAGTTTCTGTGCGAGTAGAAGAGTTAAATATAGTTCAGCAGCAGACCTTTGAATTTGAGCTGTGAGCTAGAAGTGATAAAACACTTGACATGCTGGCCAAAGAACAGCATAATACCTAAGGGAACTCTGGTTTTGAAAGACCTATTTTCAGCTATGGTTTTATGTATCCTAACATGGTGTATTTTTTGATTGGCTACAGTTTTACAGGTGGTTTCTTTCTTTTTGTGTGTGGCTATGTGTGTTATTGCCATGCTTGCAGCCATCTGTGATTTCATTCATGAGGTTATGTGTCAGTGAATAGAGGTGATTTCTTGCAAATTCAGCTTAGAGTTGAGTATACATCAACCTGTCCAGTTTTGTGAGTTATTTAGTATTGTCCAGTATTGTTCACTAGATAATTCTTATGATCCAAGACCTACATTTAGCATTTGCTTGGGAAAATGAACAATAAAAATGAATAGAGTTCCTCTCTTGGGAGAGTTACTGTTTCCTAACAGCAGCTTTTCTAGAACAGAATAGCATGTCTTTAGTTTGTTACCAACCAGTTTTCATGTATGTGAACAGCCTAGCTGATGGATCGTAACTAGGCCAACTGAAATTATAAGTTATACTCCCATTCTGTCAGAGGTGCCTGCCTGTTTTGAGGAACTTCACCACAATAATCTGATCAAGCAAAAAAGTACTGCAGCCTGCGAATGTTAAGCGGCATCAGCTCCAAAAATACTGTATCGATTTAAAAGTTTGTCTTAAAAATGGTAACTGATCTGACCTTTGTGTGGTATGATTTCATACCCAATATGTAGGTCAGAGTTTGTGTGTTTTGTCATTGCTGCATTTGAGGTGTCAAATGAAGTTGGACAAAAACCATGTCACTTGATTCTGTTACTTATTTCCAGCAGAGGGAGCCAAAATGTAATGGCTGGAACAAGTTACTCTTGGGAATTTGCATCTGTGCGGTTCTGTGTGTTTATCACACCCTACTCATGAAAGGGAAGGCTTAAAATCTTAAAATGGATGTGTTAGCTTGTAACTAAAGGTGTTTAAGACAAAATTGTTCATTTAGGTTTTTTTTTTTTTTTACTTGCTTCCTCGATGGTGAAAAATTAACCAGTTCGAGATAATTATTGAAACAGTTCTCGTTGCAAAATCAGCCTCACCTTATTTTCTGTCGTCTTTTTGATCTATAAAGTAGTGTATTTGGGACTCCAGTGGAATATTCTGCTGTGGTCTCTGGGAAACTTTAGTAACTGTGGCAGTTTCTCTAGGTGTTCTGTTACCTAATTTCTGTTCTAGATAATGCCCCAGTTGGGGATTTCCTATCCTTATTTCTAGAGGGTGGAGGGGCTATTTCAGGAGAGTGAAGATGTGTTTTAGCTTATGTATTCATAATCTTGAAGGAAACTTAAGCTTGTGTCTGTGGGTTTTTTTTTTTTTTTTCTTCTCTCTCCTCCTCTGCTCTTGCATCTGCTGTCAGTCCAGGAGTGAATACTGTGGGCTTTCAGTATTTTGTGTTTTGTGCTTTTTGTGAACAGTAGTGACTTACAATAGTTTAGAACCATTTTTAAAATATACTTAAAAAAAACAAGTGGTTTCTTGACCCCCCAGGCTTTTCCTTTGATTGAAGATAAGATGTCCTGCAAACAGGAGAGGGTTTTAGTAATTCCCAGTTTTACAATTGACATTTATTATTTATTAGAGACCTCTCAGAGAGAAACCCACTCTAAACAGCTTCATGCCAAGAATATGGTAATGCGCATCAGAGGAATGTTTCTTTTCCCCAAACCAACATTCTACATTACAGGCCTTGAAATATCCCATGCAGCTTACGGGAAAAGCTACTGCTGGTTGGTGAATGTAAAGGAAAACCCAACTACTGAAGCTGTTTCACTCTCTTGGACTCTAGTGAGAGCCTCTATTGAGGGATATGTATACGCAAATAGATGAACAGAGTTACTGGTTTACTTTAACAGAATTTGCGTAGTTCCTAAAGCTGCAGCCCAGTCCTTAAGTGAGAGTTCCTCATTTGGGTCTCTTCATTAATTTCTTTGCTATGACTGGAATGCAGATTTCCTTTGTCTCACACGTTTTTTGTGGGGGGCTTTTATTCGGATTTGTGTCTCCCCTATATCTTCTTGACTATTTCTTCTAAATTATAAGATGATAGCTAATATGCAAGTTGGATACTCTCCCAAATTGCTTGCACCTCTTAGACAGGCTAGATGGAACAGTTTCCCAATTAGACTATAAAAGAAGCTTTTCCAGTGATTGGCATCATATTTACTTGATTCTAAATAGTGTTGACTTGTTATTTTGTCTTTGTAAATTCAGTTCATGTAAGGTAGGTGTAAACTGGTTAATGCACTAAGACCTGTATTTTAGACAAGCATGTAAGCCAGTGTCCATGCTTTATATAAATACATCAAGGAGAATGATATAGAAGGGCTCTTTCTGTCCTGAGAGAAAGTGAATGTGAACATAACTGAACACTGAATCACAGAATGGTTAAGGTTGGCAGGAACCTCTAGAGATCTAGTCCAACCCCCTGCCCTGCTGCAGCAGGGACACCTGGAGCACGTGGCACAGGGTGGCATCCAGGCGAGTTTGGAAGATCTCCAGAAAAGGAGACTCCACAGCCTCTCTGGGCAGTCTGTTCCAGGGCTCTATCACTCTCACAGGAAAGAAGCTCTTCCTCACGTGGAGACTGAACTTCCTGCGTCTCAGTTTGTACCCATTACCCCTTATCCTATCACTGGCCACCACCGAGAAGAGTTTGGTCCCATCCTCCCTACATTCTGCCCTCAGATACTTATACATATTGATCAGATCTCCTCTCAGTCTTATTCTAGGCTAAACAGGCCCAGCTCACTCATAAGGTAGATGCTCCAGTCCCTTCATCATCTTTGTGTCTCTCTGCTGGACCCTCTCTAGAAGCTCCACGACCCTCTTGTCCTGGGGAGCCCAGAACCGCACCCAATACTCCAGGTGCGGCCTCACCAGAGCTGAGTAGAGGGGCAGGATCCCCTCCCTCGACCTGCTGGCAACACTCCTCCTGATGCAGACCAGGATCCCATTGGCCTTCTTGTCCATGAGGGCACATTGATGCCTCATGGTTAGCCTGTTGTCAGGTTAACCTGTCCTGTTGTCAACCAGGACTCCCAAATCTCTCTCCGTGGAGCTGCTTTCCAGCAGGTCAACCCCCAATCTGTACTGGTGCCTGCGGTTATTCCTCCCCAGGTGCAGGACCCTGCACTTATTCTTGTTGAACCTCATGAGGTTCCTGTCTGCCCAACTCTCCATCCAGTCTTGGTGCCTCTGAATGGCAGCACAGCTCTCGGGAGTGTCGGCCGCTCCACCCAATTTGGTATCATCCATAAACTTGGACAAGTGCACAGAGTGCACCCTCACCAAGTCGCTGATGAACAGTTGAACAAACCGAAGATGTGGTGAAAAGACGTCTTTCAGGTACACTGGTATCTGTAAATGAAGTTCTTTCTGTAAAATGCAGAATTCTAGTATGTGGCAGCTGTGTAGTATCAGTGAGGAAGGAAACCTTGACCAAACATCCAAACTAGATGAAATGATCTTTTGTTCCAACCTGCTTCCTAAAGTCAGAGGTTTTTCCTTTATGCTATCAATGAAATATTTTCCATTAGCTTCTGAGAGTAACTCTAACATCTTTTCTTGTAGGTAGGGTTTAGATTCAACTGCAAGCAAATTTGTCTCAATGTCTGCCACTTTTTAAAAACTTTACTTGTATGATGAGAAATTCCTACATGCTATTGATGTGATTTGACTCTTCTGCTCTTACTCAGAGAAGTAGTTTTCTCTTCACAATATTTCAAACTACTATTATAAGTGGATTGCTCTGTTGAAATTTCTCACTTTGCTCACTTTGAGCCCAAAATGTTGGAAATATAAATTAAGCCAATACATCAGAGGATTGGTTTTGCACTGACTTTTTCATACCTTGGGAGTACCATGTCCAGTTCTGGGCTTTCCAGTACAAGGAAGATGCTTATATAGCAGAGGGCCACCAAGATGAGCCTCATGGGTGGCTGGAGCCCACAAAGTACAATATGAAGCTGAGGAACTGGGTTTGTGCTGACTTGAAAAGAAAAGACTGAGGAGAAATCTTGTTTCTGTGGGACCTAATGGGAAGAAAGGGAAGGAGTACGGAGGAGGTAATGGGTTTGTTTCTCCTAAGGAATAGAAGAGCTCACAGAATGAGGAAGCTGGGAGAGGGTCCCATGTAGAGCTTGTAAGAATAAAAGAGATATGAAGATGCCCCTTTCTGCTGCATGTTGCGAGCTTGGAATATACGCTGCAGACCTGAAGCATAAGATAGCATTCCTGTAGTGATTACACTGTCCTTTAATTCATATGTCTGATGAATGGCAGTTTCAGCACTTTCTCAGCTTTGCTCTTCTGCATTCTCTGGCTATTTCAGGAAGGAGTAGGGCATAAAAATAAGATATGGGACGTTGGACACTTGCACTGAACACCTGTTGTGTTACTAAAGTACAGTAATCTTGAAGTTATAGAAAAATCAGCATGTATATTCTAAGCTGTGTGTACTTGGACGCTTTGGCCATGAAAAAAGTGAGGGGGGGAAAAGGGAGATACTTGTTACAGAAGAGTTGTTAAAGTAACATTTGAATAAAACAGTTAAGATCCTGAGCCAGTTTTTTTAAGTGGCATGCAAAACATTTAATTTGCAGTGAATTTTTTCCTATTCATTATTCTGAAGTTGGCATGATGTACACAGACATACATTTTATGAAATATAAATGTAAAATCAAAGTCGTTGGCAAAAAGTTGAGATACATTTCTTCTGGGTACTGACATTTTTTTCAAAGGAGAAAAAAAAGCTTGTGTCGCATCTAACATAAATGTCCATACTGATGTGATGTGTGTGTGTATGATAGCTATCAGTCTCTGCTTAAAAAGTTCATTAAAATGCATTTATTGCCATTTGTGCATGTAATTGGGACTTGCAAAATCGTTTCCCTTTGGATTGAGTAAACTCTCAAGTTGAAAAAAATATGCTGCTTCACAAACAGAATTTCATAGCTTTATATTTTTAGAAAGTGTAGTTGTATAATGGTATACAGCTAATGATTTCCCTAGTTTTGCTACTGCCTGCCACTTTGCCTAATGAGTAACTTTAATCGAAGTAGATGAAATAGAGGTTTAATCGTGTCATAAATACATTCTGTCTCCATTTTTCATCTGTCTAGAATTCTAGTTTGGTGGTGGTGGTGAAGTGATTTAGATTTCAGAAAACCACTGGGAATTAGGTTATAATATTGCCACTTCCTTAGGGATGTTTATCATGTAACAACTGGCTTAGGGCCAGTTTTAGAGAGGAAAGTTTAAGAACTAGTAGATTAAAAAAAGGAGGGGAGAGGATTATTGGAGCAGCAAAAAGTAAGTTTTCCATTTTTTTTCAGTGTGAGTAGAATACTGCCATGAATAGCCATGGGCCTTTATAAGGGATTTTTGAGGCAGGGTGTATTCTGAGTAGAGAGAGTTCATGCTTAGTAGCTCACACTAAGCATTGTCCAATGTTAAAGATTGTTCTTTCCTCCTTGGTGTGGATGAAATTGGACTAACTTTCTGAAGCCTATTGGTGGTCAACCTGAAGCTAGGGGTAAAGGGAGATATTGGAGGGATTTGGAGAAGTAGGAGTAAGGCTGGAAGCTAAGTAAGGGGACAAACAAACAAGAACAGAATAAGCAATCTTTGTATCAAGACCTCACTGATTTCTTATAGAATGTGTAGGGCTATAAAGCAGAGTATAAAATAATCTCTAAATTAAGACCTTTGCAACTTAAATGTGCAACTGAGTTGCTAATTTAGTTTCCTTAGCATGTGAAATCTTCCCTTTGGGAGACGTTTTGATATTCTAAAAAGCTTAAAAAATAAGCAGTGCTGTAAATTGTTTTGAGTGTGTGTGTTGTACTTCTAAGCTAGTTCTTAGATGGTGCAACTTGACCCTTATAGTATTTGACTATTTCTGTAGGAAACAGATTAGTAGTTTAACATACCATTGGATCATTTCAGAAAAGCTTGGCATAAGGATGCAAGTTTTAGATTGAAAAAAGGCTTCTGAAAATAAGTGGGACAGTCAGTAAATTGTTGTGAACCAGTTGTGAATGTACTGGAAGAATTTTGTTAGGTATGAAAGCCTGACCCCTTAGCTGACAGGAACTCTTCAAATTTTGTACTTTAATGCAGAAAGTTGTTTGGGAAGAGGCATCGTCCAGGGCTTTCATGCCTCATAATAGTGACAACTGTCGTATATTCCTGGTCCTCTGGCTTCCAGTTCCTTGTCCCACACTTTACTTTGTTCTCACCTGCTTCTGAACTCTGTTACGTTACTCATCTGCTCCTGGCTGTTTTTTAACCACCATGTCTGACTTAATGTACATTCACTTTAGCTCTGGTTTGGCTGGGATGCTTTCACTGGATTAGACCAGCCCTATTCCTGTTGTTTCCTTGCTAGCAGACCACCTGTCATTGCTAAAATACTCTGCTTGAAGAGTTGCATAGTGGAAGTGGAGGAGAGGCATGTGGTTTTAAATTACTGCCATTTTACTTGTAGCTAATTAGCACCTTTGTAAGTGACAAATTGTTTGACT
The DNA here is from genome assembly GCA_013389825.1 of Crypturellus undulatus. Lineage (NCBI taxonomy): Eukaryota > Metazoa > Chordata > Aves > Tinamiformes > Tinamidae > Crypturellus > Crypturellus undulatus. Next base: position 126,969 of record VWPW01028657.1, on the reverse strand, counting down.
CATGAGATCCAAATCCATAAGAAAAAAAATGTTGGTTTTGGCACTGATGGAACTACTTGTTTGCCTTATAGAGACATAAATACTTCAACTTCCTCAAACTAATTGCACAGCCTTAGACTTGCAATCGTGGTACTCGGAAAGGAGCTTTGGGATTGTGATTTCCAGAGTGTTTTTATACGAGTCCAGTGAAGGAAGCTTTGCTAATTACTTCACATTCTCTGTAGACTGGTTTCTGGCACAGCGTTTTAATGCTTTCTCTGTGTAGTTTCAACAAAGTTCGGTTTTGTCCTTAAGGTTTATAATACTGCATTCTGGAATGTAGGCTTTCTAAAGGGGTGGTAGATTGAACAACTAGAGTAGTATGATATTTGATTACTATTTGATTTCTTTTGGTTATGTGAGTAATCCTTTCACTGTTTTGAAAAAGTGATATCCTCATGCTTGATTTGTAACTTGCAAAGTTGCTGAAAACGTTGAATATCGAACAGACAGAGAGTAGGAAGTCGATACATGTAGGTGTCGGACTTGCAAACTTACAAAACCCTTCCTTGCTTTGAAGGGCTTTTCACACCTCGAGTCTTGAACAGTTTTTCTTCCCAGTCAGTACAAGTGAGTGGCAGCAAGTAAGGATGCAGACTGGTCTGGAGAAGTGTAAGAGTGTTCTGTACCACCAGAATAAAATGCAGCATGATGGTTAATATGAAAACCTTAAAACTTAAGGTAACTCATTTCTGTATTTTTGTTATGCATCCTGGACTTGCTTACCCACTGGCGATCTGAGGAATAGATTAAATAAAGTTCAAATTTCAGCTCAACGTGATGCTGTGCAAAGAACAGGATCTCCAGGGTTAGCTCTTACAGAGGTGGCTTTGTCCATGGGTCTGCAGGGATCCCCAGGCTGTAGTGGCTTTTGGTAAAGCTTGGAACTCACTTCAGCCCAGCTATTAATGCAGATCAGCAGATGAAGTTCTGCAGGCACCATTTCAAGCTGGCTGTACCGTCATACTGACTCTGTGGCACTTTGAGTAAGTTTATCATCCTGAGTGACCTTGGGCAGCCCTTGTTTTGAAGGCTGTTCTGCAACTTCGTAATGCTGTAGCCAGAGAATAAGATTAATTATAGAAGAAGCACTTCAGTGTGGTTGTTTAAAGGAGATTGCGCATAGCTGTGAACAGGAGTATGACATTACACTTAACTTTTACTTCTACAATAATTGCAACTTTTATCCACTTCTAATTGCAGATACTGTCAGCATATACTGGGCAGCTTTCTCTCTAGCATTCTTGAAGTATATGTTGTTTGAAACGGATAAATACTGATTCCAAGCTTCTGCAAGAGAAAGATTTTATAGTCTTGGGCTGTTTTTTTTCTGCTTTATATGCTATTCCTCAGATATGAAACTTTTTTGTGGATGAAGTTTAAACCTGGATAAACCAGTATTTTGCAGTCCTTCAAAATGCCTGATGAATTATTAGAGTTGACAGTCAAGAAGATGCTAAAAGTAACATTTAAGAATCTTGGTGCCTGGCATTCTGGGAGATGGGGCTAGATGATAAACTTTAGGGATAGCATAATTTACAAAAAGTGAGTAATAAACAAAAGTAAGTGGTACTAATAAAAAAAAAAAAAAGTCTGATGCTAGAGCTATGTAGCCTCGTATGACTTTAGTTGACACGGGACCTGAAGACAGGTAACTTAATGTTACAAAGTTAAGTATTGTTTTACAATGCAGGATTTGTATTAGAGACCATATCTGAAACAAATATATTTATATTCTCACTACAACAAAATTCAACCAATTATAAACTCTTTGGCTGAACTGTTTGTCATCTGGATTAATTTATCTTTTGTCTTGTGTTGTCTTATGTAGGTTGAGATAAAAATGAAGAAACCAGAAGCTGTAAGATGGGAGAAGCTGGAGGGACAGGGTGATTCTCCAAAGTTAAAGCAATTTACACCAGGTCTGTTCACTATTAACTGTTTCAGGTTTAATATTTTTATTAAATTACTTCCAGTTATTTAGAAAATCTGGTGGGTTAAATATTGATAATATTATTACAGTTTCATATGTACAACGCGCAACGCCTAATGGAATTTGCACTGCCAACAATTGACAGAAGCTGCTCATAGCTGTTTATATTGCTAAAATTCAGTTATTAAAGTTAGACATCACTTCCACTAACCTGATGGATTGTTCAGGATCTGTGCTTTTCACTGATTTCTCTGAGGCTTGTTCTTTTGAGTATTTATCTATTTTGGTCATTCTGTTCTTCAGTGCTTTGCACTGTTGTTCTTATTATTGCTTAAATAATTGCATTCCACTGATTCTCATTTGGTTATTCTGCCTTTCTGTCAAAGTTGCACTTGTGTATTTTTTAAAGTCAGAATAACGGTTCATTTTAGAGAAACGTTGAATCTCTTAAATTGGTGCATTTATATATTTTTGAGATTTAGCTCAATTTTTCCTTTAAGTGTAGGGTGTTTTGGCGGGGGTTGCTTTGTGGGGGTTTTCTGGGTGTTGAGTGAAGGAGGGTTTGGCCAAAATCTGCTACACCTCACTTTGGCCTTGTTTATTTGTGTTATTGCTGTCTATCGTTTCTTCGGATAGCTAAGTTACATTGATTCTCTGTTTATTTTAAAGTAAACTTCTGCAGCTGCTAAATCTATTCTCTGTCATCTTAATTGCCCTTATTGTTGTTACTGCAGTGCTTATAGAGGAACTGATTTGTATTTTCAGATTCATATATCATCAGTTGCAATATCCTTAATTTATAGGATATGTTGGTGTATGTATATTTATGTACCTAGGAAAGTTGTGTTTTTGCTGTTGTGTTTACTGCCATTTCGGAACTCCAGTGTTCTGATGTATACTTTTTTTCTTCCACATAAGTACCTTCCAAACTTGTGTGTGATTCCTTTTATTTTATTTTTTTTTTATTATATTTATTTTGTAATGTTCAGGAGATGCTACCCTCTTCCTGCTACTCTTGCTGTGTCCTCCATTTCTCAGGGCCTCTCTTTGTATTGGCTTCATTCTGTGCCATATCTCTTTAGGACCTATCAGCAGGTTACTGTATCACAGGTTAAGCTGAATTCTAAGGCTATGATGTAGGGCCAGTGGAATTAAAAGTTGCCTTTGGATCAAGTCGTAATGCTTAAAACAACTTTATGAAACATTTACTATCACTAGAGAAGCAGTCGCTTTCTCTTCACTTCAGCCACTTTCTGATTTGTAGTTAGAGATTATTTTAAAGCCAGGTAATAGTGATACAGTGGATATTTCATTGATGTATATTTTATATTCTCTTGCTAATTTTGAAAATCCCTTAACAGCTAGACAATTTTCATCATCTTAAAATATAAAGCTTTGATTTTTTTTTTTTTTTGTTCACTACTGATTTACATGTGTGTTCTCATTTTTGTGTGCTAAGTTAACATTTCCTAAGGAATTTCCAGTTGCAGCCTTCTTTCCAGTTGTATGCTCTACTCCTTTTGTCTTCCTATCCAAATATTAGAACTGGTTAACTAAAGCTTTTGTTTTCAGATACCCAGCACTTATATCCGTCATCCTCTCACTATACAAGGAACTGGGATAAACTGGTGGTTGAGATCAAGGAGGAAGAGAAGAACGAAAAGTTAGAAGGAGATGCAGCTTTAAATAAACTCTTCCAGCAAATCTATTCAGATGGCACAGATGAAGTGAAACGTGCCATGAACAAGTCATTTGTAAGTCCTTTATCTTTATTTCTATAAATAAATATGCAGCTTTTGCACATTGGCACACTTTACTAAGCTTTGCATGAGCTGGCAAGCCTCTAGCCATCAAAACCTTGGGCCCACAATAAGTGGCAGCAGTTCAGCTGGAGATGTTGGTATAACAAGTCACACTACAACACCATACCCTAGGGAACATGTTTCAAATCCCAATATGTGCCTTAGTGGAGCTTGTGCTCTGTCACCAGTCTGTTGCAGTCCATGTTACCAAGGGAGTTTGTGGCTGGTCTAGAGCTTGAGGAGTTGTCCAGGATGAAAGGAAGAAATTCCTCTTACCTGCTAATCCTGGCTTCCTTTCATGTGCAGTCGTCCTGTCCAAGAACATGACTGGGCCTTTAAAAGCTACTTATTATTGAAGCAAGTACCCTGTGTGTCAAGTACAGTCAAAAGTATACTGGGGTGAAGTTTGGAAAATGATGGCTTTGTCAAATATTGTTCAGTATATGTGGGAGTTGCAGCCGTACTGTTAACGAGACCTGTTGTACGTGACAGAAGCAGAGATAGGGAATGNTTGAAGCAAGTACCCTGTGTGTCAAGTACAGTCAAAAGTATACTGGGGTGAAGTTTGGAAAATGATGGCTTTGTCAAATATTGTTCAGTATATACACAAAAATGCTGAGTAACTGCCAAATAAAGTTTGACCAATTCTGAAGAAACTAAGGAATTCAGTCTGCTATAAGAAACCTGGCTCTTAAATCACTAAAATTCCTGCAACAAACAAAAAACTATTTTCTCTTTTTGCAGATGGAGTCGGGAGGCACAGTTCTGAGCACTAACTGGTCAGATGTTAGTAAAAAGAAGGTAGAAGTAAACCCTCCTGATGACATGGAATGGAAAAAATACTAATCTTNTTTTTTTTTTTTTTTTTTTTGTCCTTCACCATCTATGTATTGGCGCAGTCATGTGCTGACCACTGTGTACGGACATAGCATTCTTGGATTCAAAGCACTGAATGTTCCTTGGGAAGCAGGAATTATCATCTTTACATTTTACGTGCTTTAGAAATTCCTTCACCTGCAGATGTTAAAGATGTAATCAACAATTGAAGTCTGTTTTCATCACTTCTGTCTTAAGTTTTTTTTTTTTTTTTTTTTTTTTTTTTTTTTTTTTTTTTTTTTTTTTTTTTTTTTTTTTTTTTTTTTTTTGTTTTAATTGACTCAGTCACAGTATAAATTTTCTACCAGCTTTATCAGCTCTGTTCTTTGGGGATGGGATGTTCCTTAATGGGCTGTTCAGGATTATTGCCTTATGCCTGATATTTCTGTCCAGAAACTTAATAGAACCTGGCAACTTTGGGTAAAAACACTTTTCAACAACAGTGTTAAAATTGCTCTTTAACTCTGCTAAATAAAACTGTAAATACAACTTTTTTACACAGAAGTGGCTTCATTTCAGTTTTAGAAGTAAAGTTTTGGGTTTGGATGGCGGGGGAAGAGTGTATCACTGAAGAAGTGAGTATATTGCTTTTTTTAAAAAAGACATCTGTATAGGTGCAAAACTGCCATTCTGCCAAGAGTATAAGGTTGCTCTTCTTAATGCAGATGAAGACTTTCCAGTTGTGAATTCCTTACACTGTGATGATAGGTAGTATTGCATCTGTATGTGATGGGGGAGAAAGTTTTCCCCCCGCATCCATCCAGCTCATTCAAAGTGAATCTTCTTATCTTCAGGAAGGAAGAACCTATTGTGACTTAATGAGTAAATTGTAAATTAAATTAGTTTGTTGCGATAAAAGGGCAATTAGAACAGATCTTCTATAGGAAAAAAGTTACAAGTCTGCACCTGATAAAGCATTAAATGTGTGGGAAAGCTCCTCTGAAAATTTTGGTAGGAGGAGGAGGAAAGGATGTATCTTCCATCTGTGGAGAACTAGGAATTTAGGTTCTACTATGATGCTGCAGAAATGCAGTTTTTTTTTTTTTTTTCCTGGTACTGTTACCACGTCTGTGTAGTAGTGCTGAGATCAAAAAGTGTCACAAAGCTCTGAGGAGAGTCTGTGTTAGGATGTTTACTACAGCGATGGCTTGGAGTTGCCTTACTTGGCAGCTGCAGCTTGCAGCTGCAGTCGTGACAAAACTGCAGTTTCGTGATGCGCTTGTCATCGTTATCCCACAGTGCAAGCTTGACGGGGATTCCTTTTCAGATCATTTCCAACTTCAGCCTTCAACATTGATTCGTGTTCTCTAAAGTTTGAATTTGATGACCTTCAGGACTGAGTTTTCTTACCTTTGAGTAAGGTAACAGGAAATGGATTGAGTTTAGGAAGTGTGTGGAAGTAAGACCCTATCTCTGATCCCTCCAGGAAGAGTCATTTCTCTGTAAAAGTTTCTCAAGGATTTCCGTGTGGCGTATCTGAGTGAATATTGCTTAGCTTCAGTAGGGAATTGTTCACCCCTCAGGGAATTCTGATTAATAGCTACTAGCTCAATATCTAGAGCCTTTTCCAACTTTATGGGATGTTAACATCCAAGTGGACTTGATTTGGAACATGGACTTCCACTATAATGTAGAATGAAGCCAAATGCCTAAGCTTAATTTTTTGCATGAGATGCAGTTTTTTGTCTCTTGACTGGACCTGCTTTGTAAGTGTCATTCAGGGCACTTAATGGCGCTTAGAAAAGACTTGCTATGCGAAAACACCAGATAAAAGTCTATTCAATAGAAATAAAAAAGCAATTTGGGGATGTTTTCTGCCAATCAAATTTTTCTTACTTAATATAAAGAGCATAGCACAGGTTCCTTTATCTACTTTCACTTACAGAAAGTCCATGGGAATATTTTGCCAGATGAGCACAATATATTTTTGTTTTAAGTGAGTACTTTTTCACTGCTTTGGGATTCAATTCACTTAGCTTAAGGCAAAAAGCAAAATAAAATGCATTGGTACTTATGTACTCTTGAGGCATACGTAATGCAAATATAATGCTTTAGCTTCAGGCTAAACACGTAGTGATCGAGTGGGAGGGCCTCCCTGTCCGACTCAATCCTGTGAGCTAAGTGTGCACGTCTACATGCAACACCAACGTGAGCACAGATGGGGAATCTGTGTGTGTGCGTAACTTAAAAACTAAGTGAACTAGTGATGGCAGCTCTTGTATTACAATAACTTTTTTTTTTTTTTTTTTTTTTAATGAAAACACCAGGTAAGGCTTTCTGGCCAAACTGGGAAAAATTGCTTTGTCCATTCCATCCTTGACGAAATCTATAAGAGAAAGTGTTTCCAGAGGTTGTGGGTTATGAAGGTCAAAGGAAGGGGGTAGTGGGGAGCTCGGGTGTTGAATAGAGGCTGTGAGGAAAGGACCAGACTTGGAGGCACCAAGGCAGCTCCCTCAGCACCACGGAGAGCAGGGGAGGGGAGGGGAGGTTGCTGCAACACAGGCCCTGAGCTGGCTGGAAGCAGAGCCTGAAAGGATCGTGTGGATGGAGAGGAAGGCCATCTGCTTTACTGTCATGTCTTCATGTCGTCTTTTGAACAAAGAAAACCGTGTTTTGCTGGCATTTAAAATCTGAGTTTTATGAATGCCTTTTAGTCCTCTATAGGTGCTACTTATTAGAAGACCTATGTACTTCCAAAAATGACAAGTACATGAACAGGAAGGCAGGTCTCCTGTCTAATATTATACTACCCAAGACTTCCTTCTGCTACTGTTCTGATCATCATGGAAAGTGCCTGGCAGTTGTATGTGGTTACCTCTCGTCTTTGGTGTATGTACCAAAGTGCTTTTAAAAGCTCAATTGAGCCTCTCCAGATCAAAAGATGGCCCTGTAACTGGCTTAGTCTCTTCTGCCCTTTCAGATGCGGTGTTTGCATCTACCCCTGTAGCGAAAAACAGGGGAGAGTCTTCCCTGAGCAATCCATGGCTTGCCAGCTGCAGTTGTTTTATTTACATCTTCTTTACATCTTTGAAGTGTGTGGAACAAGTGATTAGTTTATTACCCAACCCAGATTTCCTTTGAATATATGCATGTGGTAGCAGGGCTGAAGTGTTATACAGGACCGGGAGACAGATACTCCCTCCTACCACCTCCTGCTGAGCCTTTTTTTTTTTTTTTTTTTTTTACTTAATTCAGATGCAGTGGAGAAGGATTCCTTCATTAGAAACGAGGAAGGGAGAGACTTGGGTTTCTTAGGATGAGTGGAGAGAGGGATACATTATAGTTAGGGAAAACAGGCAGACTCCTGCCCTCCAACAAGAAGCTTTGTTAGTCCCCCATCGGCCTCCCAGCTTTGTGGATTTGCTGCCTGTTTTCCTCTCTTTCCACCAGCCTGAAATTACTCAGTCTTTCTACTCTAATCTGCTCTGCCGTCCTAATCCTCTTAGTATCCATTCATACGGGTAATTTAGCTTTAAGGGTAGTTGAATTACAGTGTTTTAACACCCACCCACCTTTGGTAAGGAAACACTTTTGGTAAAAGCAGTTCCTTTTTCCTTCTTTCTCTCCTACACTGCAGCCCAAGAAAGGGCTTGAATTTGTGTTTGCTAGTGCAGGGTCAGATTCAAGGAGCCCCCATGAATCGTGACAGGTCAGAAATCCTGGTTTTCCTTTCCATGTGTGTATGTTGTAAGTTGTTTGGTATGCAAGGTTGATTTTTTTGTGGTGTGTGCGGTGTGTGCTAGGGGACTCATCTTCAACACTTTTTTTTCTGAAGGAAGTAAATGCTGCGCAATAATGAATAGAATTGATGTGGATACTTTGCTGAATTGTATTCTGAGCTTCCGCTGTGGTGAAAACTGCTTTATCTTTCATCCTTACAAAATAAATAATGAAGTTCTTTGCCCATCTCCCAATCTGCTTTTGGATCATTGGTCTTATTCATTGCCTCAAAGCTTTTTCTTACAAATTAGATGTTGCACTTAAACAGATCTCTGCAACCTTAGCCTCAGCAAGAGAGCATTTTGTTTGGCTTTTTGTATTTGCGCACTACACATAGGTAAAAATAGCTTATCTGAAATATGAGGGGAAGGTGCATATCTTTTGGAAAGCGTCTTTTGGTGCATATCTTTTGGAAAGTGACAAAATGTGCACTCAGTACTGTAATTCTCATAATTTTTACACTGCTTACATGGTTTGTGACTATTATTTGTTTCTCTTACAATTACTGAGGCTTTCCTAATATCATTCATGTATGTCTTGAAAGTTGCTTTTTGTTTTGTCTCTGTATGTTCTTTGCCCATATACAGTGTGTGTTAGCGTTTAAAGCATCCATCAGGAGGGCAGGCTTTCACTACTTACACTGTTGGCAAGACTGCCTATAGGGAAAAGCTGATGAAAGCTTTTTCTTAGGAAGAGTCAGTTCTGTTAAGCCTGTATAGACGTGGGAATGACCTGCAGGATCCTTGTTTCTGTCTTCTAAAGAATGTGTTTTACTGAGGAGCTGGGGAGGAGCATGCCAGGAGCTCCTTCAAGATGACAAGGGCTAACCTGGCGCTGTCTTTCACGTGTTCATACACACACACTCTTCCCCTCACCTTAAGTGTTTCGCCTACTAATCTTGTTTTCCCCTCCAGACAGTATCTGAGCATGCACTTAAAGGTACTGCTGCACTTACGAGGTTTGAAAAAAGCACAGAGAGGATTTTTAAAGTATTTGTTTAATCTGCAGTAAAAAAAAAAAAATAAAAAAATTCTAAGCATATGAACGATGTGCATCTAAAACAACATAATAATGAAGGTCACTTCCATTTTTTAAAACGCAAAACCTCAAATTTATCAGGCCTCAAAATCTATTTTAAGAAGTTTTCAATTTAAATCTTTCAAAGCAAGTCTTTTGCTCAGACTAAGGGAAGGTGAAGGTTATATTAAAGGTGATAACGATAGAACAAAATTACCAAATTCTATGCTCGTCCTCTTCTCATTTAACATTCCACTTTATAGATATGTGGTTTAGCATTCCACATAAAGCTTTCCTTTTTTTTTTTCTTCTTAAGCACGATTATGGCAAATTAATTGTTCTTTGTGTGTGTCACACAGTATTAATAACATTACTAGGCTTGCAACATCTTGACTTGTTTAGTTACAAAAACAAATGGTCCAAAAAATTAACTTTGGGGAGAAATTAGGCCACTGTTTATGAAATTCATGTAGATGGCTCCAGTATAATGATACAGTTCCAGGTGTAGGGTATGGAAGAAGGCAGTATAATAATACCTGTATTTTTCTTTTTCAAGACTAGAAGTCTAAGCTTTCCACCTTCCTGAGTGTTTCAACTCAGCACCTTCTTTGGACTTAATACTTGGTGGGATCAATTCCAGTAATTGCAGAGTTTGCCGAAGCAATGAGAGGGAAGTTACAAACCTTTCTTTTCTTACTGGTAAGCAGTTTGTCTTGTGGGGAAGTGAGGGTAGCTTCAGACTAATGGAGCTAGCCTGAATGACTGCTATCCATGTGGAATAAAGAGGGGGCTGTAATCTCGTGTCAAAAGTGTCTAGTTCAAGGATTTATAAATAACGTTGGCTGTCGTAGACTCTGAAGTGTCTTGAAGATTTTTGGTCTACAGCTGCATGTAAATACCCTTGCCATAGTCGCTGGGTAGCAGATACTTGTTAGACACGACAATGGTATCATGGATACAAGATTCTTGATGCTGGGCTGACTTTGATGTTTGGTCGTGCAAAGTGTTTTGCCCCCATGGCCACGCACATTCGGCTGCACAGCCCCCTCTTGGTGCTGTTAATTTTCGCTCCCAACACAATGTGCACTTTCTGCTGTCCCCTGGAGCAGCTTTGTGGGAAAGGTATGCTGTAATTGGGTTATAACCCTTCATAATGACCTGGCAACTCTGCGAGTAGCAACAGGGATCACGTTGTGATTTATTTAAGCAAGCTACACGGATGAAAGGTGCTCCCGAGTGTACAAGTTCAGCTAGTTGCCTAATCTGACATAAATTTTCATGTGTAGCTCAGAGAAGATTTTGTTATGAAAGACTTTGGGTTTATGAGCAAGCTTCTAGACTGCGGAAACCAGTTAGTGAGCAAAGTTAATATCACCTGGTTTTGGTACACCTTTTTACATTCAGTAAGTTCTGTTGTATCCTTGTCACCTGTAAAGCTAATTTAAGTTTTTATTTACAGCTGGAATAACTGACCTCGCTTTCGGTACATTTAACGCGCGCAGATTTAAAATCCAGGCTTGGTCATGCCGCTTTGGTTGTGGGTCCCTCATCAGTCCGCCGTCATTGCGCCCCTGCTTGGGTTGTGAAGGCTCTGCGTGCTTTTCCTCACACAACACCCATGATACGAGCGACCCACCAGCTGCAGGGCATGATGATTCGGCAGGCGGTGCGGCAGCCCTGGTAGTTGTAGGGCCAGGGGTGGTAGCCCATGAGAGGCTCGCAGATTCTCTGGCACTGCGTGTAGCTTCGTCGGCATTCGATGCAGCACACGCCAAGGTGGTCCAGCATGGGGTCAAACGCCGTCCCTTCACCTTCCAGCTGCTGAAATGCAAAATATCGACTGTTAGCCCTGTGTTCTCTGAGGACATAGGCTATATCCATGCTCCTGCTAATACTATGAAGGGTAAAATGTGAAATTCTGGTCCTGTCCAACTTGCTGTTTTTGGCAGATGTGTGGAATTGCTGGAGTCACCTGCGTACAACAGAAAGAAACATAAGGGAGCTCTAACTTGATTCTTCTTTTCTCTATGCAAAAGATCCAGCAGCAGGAAGCTCCAAGGTGTAGATATTAGTGAGGGAAAAAAAAACAGACAGTTATCTCGAGTGTTTATACAGATTACTGTTTTTGGAGTTTATACAGCATTTTTAATCTTAGTTTTTAATATTTTTAAAGCTTTTAATGTGTTCTCAGCTACCTATTCCATAAGCTACTATTCTGTATTCTTCTTCATTCAAATTCAAAATATTGAGAATAATTTTTCCTTTGTCCTTCATTTATCTTTTCTCCTGCTTCCCCTCCACTTAGTTGCCTTGTGCGCGGGGATATTTCTGGCTTTGCAGCATTAGACAGTAAGGAGTTGCATATAGAGCAGGGCATACATAGAATACGTAAAGCCAGGCTCCTGCTACTGTTCTATTGCTTCAAAATTCTTTTACTGCTTTCTTGGTACAAAATGAATATTCTGCTTCTTGAAACCAATTTGTTATTTTTCTCTTGGTGCTATTTCAAAAGTAGCAGCAAAGAGCAAATGTCAGAGTACTACTTAGCTCTTTCCTGGGTGCTTTTAATTCAAAACTAACAGCGCATTGAAAATGTGAGGTGCACAGGGTGCAGTTTATTTTCTGCTTCTGACAGATGCTAGTGCTGGCTGCCTAGTTCAGGCCTTTAGCAAACTGCTGCCAGTGCTGATAACGGGGAGGGCGTCTCTTCCCTTGGGGTGGGATTTGTCATCCTTGAACTTGGATACTGTCCGTGTGAACATTGTCTGAACTCCCTTTATAGTGGGTGAAGAGAAACAAGTAGTTCTAGGGATGATTGCTTTCATCCTGAAGGAAAGGCCTACGATATAATTTAATGTGCTTTTAAATTGGATGAATCAGCCTCTAAGAAAGCTTAGATATGGACATCTATGCAATAACGGAGGTTAATGGAAGTGAATCTTACTCTGCAGCCTAAGGGAAGTCTAGGGAACGTATCCAACTCGAAGTTCTTGACTTGCCGTGGGACCCTCCTGGCTGGACAAGCAGACCAGCAGCCCCCGTTGCTCTCCAGAGGAAAAAGGTGGCTTGGACCCCATGGGCTTAAAGGTAATAAACGTGAATAGACCTTCAGTCCCAGTGCTGCTGCTATTTTACTGAGTTCATGAGAAAGTCAATTTAGATCCACTTTATTTGGAGTGCTTAATTTAAGTTTAATTAAGGGATGTCAACTCAGTAGAATGCTGTCACCAGATAATGATCTCCTGCTGTTGCATAAATGTCAAGTCAAAGCTGGGACTTATTTCCAAAGCAGGAGCCATTTATCTTGTGAAAATGTTCTATTAAAACACCGAGCAGTGGATATAAAATGTCTGGTGATGGTGCAGTAGACTGGAAGTTGCTTATGGTACAGTTAGTTTTCTGCAGCCCTGTCAAGGTGTTGGATAGCAGGGGAGACTACTTTTCTGTTTTCACTCTTTTTTTAGGCGACAAAGGTGATTAAGGGAATCGATTCTCCGCCTTATGAGGAAAGGCTAAGCAAGCTGGGCCTGTTTAGCCTAGAGAAGAGAAGACTGAGAGGGGACTTGATCAATATGTACAAATACCTAAGGGGAGAATGTAAAGAGGATGGGGCCAAACTCTTCTTGGTGGAGGTCAGCAACAGGACAAGGGTAATGGATACAAGCTGGACCACAGAAAGTTCCACCTCCATGTGAGGAAGAACTTCTTTCCTGAGAGGGTGACAGAGCCCTGGAACAGGCTGCCCAGAGAGGCTGTGGAGTCTCCTTCTCTGGAGATCTTCCAAACCCGCCTGGATGCCCCCCTGTGCCCCGTGCTCTGGGTGTCCCTGCTAGAGCAGGGGGGTTGGACTAGATGATCTCTAGAGGTCCCTGCCAACCTCAACCATCCTGTGATTCCGTAGACTGCTTCATGTCAGACCAAGGACAAATTTTAGTAGTCGCCCCTGCACCCACAATTGATTTCTGGACAACTTCTGCTCTTGAATTGATTGTCTTTTACACTGATAGCTATGACTCGGAGAAGAGATTTATTTGGCCTTATCCTCATCTCTGAAATCAGACACTAACCACCACTTCTTCTCTGTCACTCCTAATACTAATTTACATTTGAGTGTATAATGTTTCTAACTACTAGGCTTGTCTTAGGCTTGTCAATAAAAGATCAGGTTCAGCTGTGTGATCAGGACAAACTTTGGTTTATTATCTGACTGTATTTCTAAAATGTCCCTTTTGTTTGGGACCCTTAAAGCAACTTTTCATCAAATTGTCCTAAACTTGTTCCCTCCAGTGCATATTCTGGTTTCAGACTGAAGCCTAATAAAAACTAGGGGTGAGGGACAGACAGCAGAATGGGGGATGAACTTGTATTTGAATGTCCTAGAAGCAGAGGTGCTTTACAAACGTATAATTTTTTTTGGGGGGGGGGAACTAAAAGAGCAAAAATATTCAAATTTAAAATAATAATAATAAAAAACACATCACTCTTATCCATCTATGACAGTTCTAAGAGTTACAGTGCAAATACTTACATTGTATGGATTGTCTGGATTCAGCGGCTGGTCGTTTTCTTGTCCCATTGGCCTGGTTTCGTTAGATTGGGGATCGAGCTCTTGCCTCAGTTGTGTGGTGGAAGGCTTCGTATTTACTTCAGTAGCAGCCTCCAGTTCCTGCCCATCAATGTTTGTTTCTGTTTGGCGTGTTTTCCTCTTTATTTCTCTCCTTTCCCTTTGGTTATCTGAAGAAATAATCACTGGTAGATCGCCACAGTTCTAACACGCCCCTCCATATGCTCAAAGATTGTCTAACATTTTATTTAAAAAAAGACCTAGTGGGAAGTTTGACAGACATCCCAGTGGGAGCTGCTTGCCTTTCTGCACTTTATCCATAGCCCAGTATCATTCTGAAGAGATGCGAGATCACCCTTTTTCCTCCTCCTCCCCTTGATGCAGACCAGACCTAGAAGGCAGGTGTGGTGAGGGGCGCTTCCCGACTCACCACATGGCCCATGATGTTAACGCAGCAGCCGTTGCCAGCGCTGGCAAGAGCGGTCGTACGCACCTCACGTTGTGAAGAGCAGCTGTGACACACCGAGCGCCCTGCTCCCAAGCGGGCGGCTGGGAGGCCTTGTGGAAACAGCTTCTGGGCTGCTTTAAAGGGCTCTTTTGCCAAAGGGACATGCAAGATTGTGGGGGGGAAAAAATAAATACTGCCAATTTGCTTCCCCAGGTGCTCTATTGATGCCATTTTTTTTTATTATTTTTTGAGTGTTTTAATACTAACTGGACCAAGAAGCAGTAAGTTTCTTCAAGCGCTTTCCTCTCCTTCCAGACCTGGAATTGACCTGGATAAGTTGCCATCTTCATGCTAACTCCAATAAATACCATCATGAGCTTGGCTCTGGATGGCAGCGATGCTTCTGGCCTGGGCTAGCCCCAAGGAGCTCATGAACTTCACCTGCTGGTTGCCTGTAGCTAAAGCATCTCATCCTCCCACTTCCCTGAAACCCTCTGGAGGAGCAGGGTGAGAAGCAGGACAGCTGTGCTCCCAGTCTGAAGCTTGCTGTTCCCCAGCTCTTGGCCAGCTATGGGATTCCTACTAGCTGATATCAGTTCCCTAAACATTTCAGGGAACTGTTTAAGCTGCTGTTTTGTCCCTGATGACCTTCGGAAATGATTCATCCCACGGTAACTCCCCCAGGTGGGTGGTACAGATCGTATCAGGGAACGCAGGTTTTGAAGACCCAATGTCTAGATACAAGTGAGCTGAGCTCCAGACTGCAGGGGTGACACCAACCCACGAGAGCTGTGACAAGGGATACTGCCTTCCAAGATGAGCAGATCTCGAGGGTAAATCGTACTTGGGGATAGTAGTTAGGTGAAGGAAGGGATAATATGCTTTTCAAATAGGGAATGTTTTACCTTTGGGATATGTTGGGCGAAGCCAGAAAATCGGAAGATCTCCACAAAGCTCTAAAATTTTGGGGCTTAGGAAACGGTTATCCTTGATGGGCTCGTCTGCAGCCACCCAGATAAGGGAGTTTTCATCAAATTTAACAGGCATGATTTCATCTTCCTGCAAATAGAAGAGCATAAATCCTTTGCTAGTTCAGTGAACAGTCATGTGCCTGCTTGCGCTTAGTTATTGAGCAGCAAACTGTGTAATCATCAGCTGCAACTAATAACAAATGTTTTATTTCTCGTATGTGAACTGCTTGCAGTGAGCCAAGTTTTGGATGACTGCTCCCACCTCTGAAATGAATGGCAAACCTACCAGCTTTTTGGAGGCTGAGATTTCACCAGTGTTTCTTTTGGAAAGCTTTTGCCTGATTTAACAGGCCGCTATTGCCCGTGGTTGTAGGGACTGCACGAGGTGGCAGAGCTCATCCAGCCCAGAGCACCAGAATCTCCACTGACAAACCAGGATGATTCACTGTCTTTAGCAAAACTGCAATGCAAAATGCCAGCTAAAAACAAGACTTGAACCTTTTGTTATGTTCTGCTTTCATTTCATGTACTCCTAAGATATTTTTCTATTGTGAACATATTTATATCTTGTTCACAGGTTTTTGAGAAGGTTATAGTTTGAGAACTATAGCTTCCAGATTTAAGTCAACATGACTGATCTGATTAAAGGTCTTGTTCAATAAAAGCATTTCAATTGACCAAAAGCTTGAAGTGCAAGTTAAAGGAGCCTTCGTTTTTGAAGTGTACCCTGCAGGTTTTTGGTTCATCTCTTCAAAGTAATGTGGGAAAATGCCAGTGATTGATTCTTTAAAGTTGTTAGTTCAAAGTATTATTTTACATAAAACGTGTAACTATTCTTTAGCAACAGTGAAATACTAGAAAAACTCCAACTGGCAAATCACGAAAACCAGTATTATTTCAAAGTTAAATTCTAAATTGCTTCCACAAAAGTCATCAAGATTTGCTAATAACTGACTAGATCAATTTATTCTGTCAGGTTGTTGTTCCTTTAATGTGTTTATTGATTATTTTTTAAGAGCCTTAAGTCATTTAAGTTCACTATCCAATCTGTCTAGTGAGAACTGCACTTTATATATGTTCTACCACTTAAGCTTTTATCAGCACCAGAAGTAATTGAAACTAGTTTTCAAAAATAAATATCCTTTTGTTCTGTTTTGCAATCACCCTGACTCCTGAGCAGACAGACCTCTGGCTATCTACAGACTTTTATTTTAATCAACCATTTTACAGGCAGTGGTGGTCATGATTAAATATGTATTGGAAGAGAATAGCATACACATACTTTTTCATAAATACATGTATCAGAGAACTTTCTGTAACTAGAAAAATAAAGACTACTTTGCCAGATGTAATTTAATCAGAAAAAATCAAGCAACAGAGAGGTTAATGTTCCAACAGCAGCATTAAATTGTACTGCCTGCTTTGTCTTTGATGTGTACAATTTACTGTAGCACTTACACGTAATGCATCTTAAGTGAAAATACACAGAAAACAAGAGAGGAAATATGTTTACTGTAGCCAGCTAGAAGAATAGAAACAACTTCCAACTGTTTAAAATCTTCAGGGTTGCAACTAAAATCTTTACTGAAATTACTAACGTAAAACCAAAATTCTTATAGAAAGATTAAAAAAAAAGAAAAACAAAAGGAAAACACCACGCCTAGGCAATACTGCTAATTTGGTCAAGATGTCCACATATCCTGAAAAATGAGGTAATGTGGAAGAGATCTAGGTCTCTGCCTGGATTTTGGGTAAGAACCCATTGCTGTCATAAAGAAAATGCTACCAACTTCAGCAGGCTTTACAGTGGATTCCTGCTACTTTTTTGGATTTAAAGATTGGTTTTTATGTTTTTGTTTCTCTTCATAGACGTTTAGCAATTAAAAACTGCATTGCAGGGAGACGCAGCAGAGTACGAAGAGCCCCCAGGCTCACTCAGCCCGGGTTGCACCAGGGTGGCACGTACCACCAGACGTGATGCGGCTGCTCTCATATTTGACTCAAAGGACCCAAATACTCTTTAAAGCTGGATTAACTGGGACTGCCTTCGGTGCAAACCTCGAGGAATTTGTACATCTGGATATCCATCCGTACAGGATATTTTAACTTCTCTCTCACTGCTGCAAAGTCAGAGGATTTATCAATCTATATTAAAATTGCTGTCGCAGCAGAGCCTGCTGCAGAGCACTGTTGCTAACCGCGCTTTTTATTTTTAAATAATAACTTGTGCTGCTGCTATCGGGCAAGGCCGAGGCGGTGGGATCACGGCGGCGGCAGCCACGACCCCCCTGTGCTCGCACCCGAGTCACGTCGCTGCCAGGCGCAGAGCTGGGGCAGCGGCAGGGTCCCCAGCCAGCACCACGGTGAGTTACGTGTGTTAGAAATGCCTGAGCACAGAGGTGGTGCATGGGAAGCATCCCTGGCTCCGGAGCTTGCAGTGCTCAGACCCAGGGAGCAGAGCGTGGCCCTGGACCCCCCTTGTACCCTTTTGCCTTAACCATGCCTCTCTTCCAGCTAAATCTTTTCCAGGTTTTATTCTGGAGCAAAGGCAGAGAAAGGAGTTGTAAATCCATCCCCGGTGTTCTCCTTTGGTGGCTGGAGCCCTGTGCCAGCATCTGCACTGCAACGTGCTGGGCTGCACTGAAGCCCCCGGCGCTGCTCCATGAATGATGGGCTTAGGGGGGCTGACCTGTGGGGAGCTTGGGCTCTGCACACCTAAAAGACAGGCTCTCTGCAAATGTGAGATAGGGACAGTTTTTGGCGAGGTCTGGCTAAGAATTACTGCTGCAGGGCACGTGTTCATGACGCGGCTTTCATGAAATTTTGAGTTGACATGATGGCCTAGAATGAAGCCTCATGCAAAAAAGTGAACACTGAGGCTTTTTTTTATGTTATTTCTTCTGAGTTAGATGGATCTTTCAAATGCTTTCCATGCCTCCCCTTTACTTAATATATCAGAGGACAATGGGGATGGGTGAAGTCCCTGCTCCTGCTCAAGGGTTTTGATGTAAGTTGTGTTGCAGCCCCATCACTGGGCTCTTTGGAGCGAACAGACTGACGCAGCTGATCCCTCCACGCTCTCTCTTCACAGCTTGATGCCCGGCCTCATCTCAGACGGGTGCTCTTATCCCCAGAGCTCCTAATGATCAATGAGAATGCGATCTGCAGCTTCCCCCAGTCCCACATCCGCAGACCTCTGCTCTACCTCGGGACACAGTGTATTAAAATAACCTGCCGGCACCAGTCTTGCTTTTCCTACCTATTGGGAACCCCTTAGAACTGCTCCACGAACCCTCCACCATCTGCAGCTGATTTGTTCAGCGTTTTTCATTGATCATTTTCATTTGTATATGTAAATAACCTTTAAAATCACTGTTTTCTTAGAGCTTTGTTTTTATTCAAAAAAAAATGCCCCTTACCAGATCAGAAGTGAGGCTCTCTTTAGTCATAGCATCAACTTCAGGGACGTGAGCTTTTGCTTGAGCTTTGATGTAACACTTTTCTCCTTCAGCAAAACGGATTCCAGTTATGCCCTGCAAAAATAGAAAGCCTCTGGTTACGTGCAGCCCTCTATCTCCCAATTGCTTCAAATAAAGCACTCAAGCTGTGTTGCTTGCCACTGAATTTTTAGATTGAAGGTTGAATCTTCTAAACAAACAGACGCATATTTCTAACATAATTTTAGCTTTATAATTTTGGACAAATGGGCTTAGACATTTTCATTTATTTATGCAAAATGAGAGATTTTTTATAAGTGTCTCCATGCCAGCTTGAGGCTACTTGGAGCAGCTCTGCTAAGGAATTAGTTAACATGATTTGAACTGTAGCTTAGCAGTAAATATAGGCAGCCCTAAAATTGTGTTAGCTGGCTGTGTTGTACCCTTGGCACTTTTACACAGATTTTCAGAAGCATATAGGCAACGTGGTCCAATTTATACACTTAAATCCCTGTGACTGCCAGGGGAAGCTCAAGACTGGGACCTCGGTGTGTGAATCCATATGCATATCAAAACTTTCCTCATTTGGACTGCGAGGGTGAGAAGCAGCTGCCTAGATGTCGTTGTTTAGTTTTAGGCGAGCTGGAGGGTGTCTCAGGTGCCCCGGGGGAGTGCGGGTCTCCTGCAAGTCCTGTGTCCCGTCTGCCCATCTCACACTGGCATCTCGAGCGCACCGGGACGTCTCTGCACGGGCACCGAGGCGGCGCAGTCTCACCTGCGCTTTCTGCTGTGATTTTTTGGGCACAGGTAAACGAGCACTCTCTCTTTGCAGTATGGATTTAGACACCTGATCGTAGACAACAAAGCCTGGGTGTCTTTCACAGTGTTCCATTCAACCACCTAAATAAAAGTATCTAGCACCATTTGATGTGCTGGAGTCTGCTGCCAGGCCAAAGGGGCATGTGTCTCCTGTAAATCCTGCACCACCTGCCTTGTGCAGGCCTCATGGGTACACGGTTTGGCACGCACAGGACTGAGGCAACTGCTCGTCCTCCTGCAGCTCGGGTACAGTTGGCCACAGACCTCTGCCAAAATGAGGCAGCTGCATCTCTAAGCCAGCAGGAGAAGTGGGCCCTGTACAGGGATGGGTGCTCGAGGGAGGGGGATGCAGGGGTTTCTTGGCCCGCTGAGAGTGCTGGCAGCTACCGAGAGTTGCCAAAGCCAAGCCTGTACTGACCGTGCAATCAGGCATGCCAGCTCATCCCAAGCTGCTGCTCTAAAGACTTGGCCTTTGAAAGTGCATCTTTTTAGTTCTCGTTTATGCTCGTTCTTGGCTCCGAATCAGACTGGCAGCATCGCTTTGCTCTGGCTTAGCCTGATCGCAGCCCTCTGCAGCTACGAGCAGGCAGCGGCGCTGGGAGGTCCTGGGACCCGCGCGCGGCCGGCGTGCGCCGGGTTGCTCTCGGGAGCAGGACGCGTCGAGGCGGGAGGCAGGAGCCGCTCTCCCGGGAGCTGCCGCCTGTGTGCGGATGTGGAGGGGGGAAAGAGCGATGGAGCTCATTGCCGGTGCAGTTATTCAGCCACTAATAACGTTGCTATGGCGATGCTAGCGAGACCGTCGTGACGGCTGGAACTGCGGCTGGAGCCGCTGCTTGTGGGCAGTTTGGGTCCTGGAGCTCCAGGCGTGAATCCGCTTGTCCTTGGGGAGAAGCCCAGAGCTGAATTTCCTCCCCTCTAGAGGTTCAGCAAGGGCAGAGGGGCTCCCCCAGAAGGCAAGGCATCCAGTACCCAGGGGTGCCCTTTATTTTAGGTGCTGCTCTGACATCTTACAGGAGATTTTCTCTTAAATCCTCGGAAGTTGAGCACCATGCACCCAAGAGCAGTAGTTGCAGGATCTGGGTCCTTGGTCTCTGCCTTGAGATCCAGGACATGAGCTGCTCTGTGCTAATTTGTCTGGCAGAGACCAAGGACATACCTGTGCTGTGTAGCAGCTTATTCTTCATCTCTACTTGGTTTAACGTGTTGGCCCTGCGCTCCTAGAATGCTAACATTTGAGGGAAAAGAGTTTTCTTTTTTTTTTTTTCTTTAGTTCAAATCATATGAAATAGTGTAAGGGCTACGTCACAGACTGCCAGGAGGTTTTTCTAGCGTGATCTCAAGGGTAAATGCTGCAGCTCTATTTGATGCTTNTTTTTTTTCTTTAGTTCAAATCATATGACTGCCAGGAAGTTTTTCTAGCATGATCTCAAGGGTAAATTTTGCAGCTCTATTTGATAGTGTTATGCAGAACCAAAGCTCATGCGATCTAACCCATACGCTTTCCTGGAGTGGTCCCTGGGATGGACTGTCCTCAAAACGTGCTTAGATTTTGTTTTGGAGGAAACTGTTTGGCTCACTGTGAAAGAAAGCTAGGAGCACATGGATGCTTATGTGGATAGTTGTGGGACTGGAGCCTAAGTGTGAACTAGGGAGATAAGTTGAGAGAGAGCATAACATGTCTGTGGAGTCCAGCACTAGCCGTGTTATATGAAAGACCAGGCTGGCTGTACTTACAATCTGGAAATCATGAACTTCAATGGCCTCTTCACTCCCACGTCCTGTTTTGAACGTCTCTAAGTTGTTTCCAGCATCTATTTCCATTGATCCATCTTGTACTTTTCCATTGATACTCATAGTATAGTGGACATTGTAAACCTGGAATCAGTAAAAGAGCAGTAGCACATTTTAGCAGGGTACTGCGTTCCTCTTAGAGTAGGCAATATGACAATCTTACTGTGATATCCCTATTCAGCTCCTAACTTTTATTTGTATTTCTGTACGTACTCGATAACCCTTCTATAATCAAGACCACACTAATAATAACAAGCCCCTCCACTGGGACAGCCGAGCAGTGGAGCAGGTAGCCCAGAGAGACTCTGCAGTCACCACCCTCAGAGGATGCAACACCATCCTGGCTGGATAACGTCCTGAATAACCTGCTCTGGCCTTGCACTGAGCAGAAGGCTGGACTAGAAACCTGAGGTCCCTCCCAACCTTCTGATCTATCCTCTGATCTCACAGTTATTATTTTTTTCTTTAGTGTTACTTCCACAAAAGCAATGGTGTGGGGTGCTTCTACATACAAGATAACTCAGACATGAGAACCCTCGAGTTGTGCTTTGAGAATGACTGCTTACACAGGCACGATTCCCAAAGCACGGTGGGCGCGAACATCCCGCTCTGAAGGAGGCCAACCCCTGTTTATTTATTAGTATGTCCTGGTGAGGTGCTGGAAAATGTGTCCTTCTTGAATGCTAACATGCTTCGCAGCTTGTAATGAAGGTGAACTTTGTTCAAGCTGGATATAGACTTCTTGTGTCCTTTTTGTTGGACTATTTGCTCTTACTCTATTTTCAGCAAGCAAAGTACAGCATGGTCTGTAACTGCTGGATGACTGATCCATGGAGTTTTTTCCCGACTTTCTTGTACAGTTCTGCTAAAAGTACTACACAAGCAGTTAACCTATGGTCTTAAAAAACTTACAGTATCATCTAGAGATAAATTCTTCTTCTCTCACCTTTGCTCAAGAAAGTCTAAGGTGCTAAAGAATTATGGTTCCTTAATTATACTGATTCAGTCCCATATTCTAAGACTCCTGCTGAATATGGTATATCAAATGAGTCCAATGTGGTGTTTCATCATTCCCCTGCTAGGGGCTGAACTAGAGATAAGACTTTGTTAGTCCTGTCAGTTACAGGAGAATTTAATGTTTTGCTGTTCTTTAAAAAAGAATGACCCTAAATATCTCATGGTTGCAGAAAATCCCTTCCTAATAATTCACAAGTCAATTATAGCTCCTTGGATCGGAAGGCAGCCTGGAAAAATAACTGATTATTTTACTCCTTTGTCCTAGTCCCCCGGTCTTCACCTGGAGATCAGCTTTGAAGCTTAATGGCAACTTACAACATCAGCATCATAAAAAGATGTTATTAAAAAAAAAGAATTTTGAGTAAAAGCTTTATCAGTAGATTTCTGAGAGGAGAGAAGAGTGTACGGTGCAGGAAAAAGAAACTTACCTCCTGGCAAGATGTAGAAAATGCATCTAATTTTATAAAGGCTTGTGGGGCAATGACTATGACTCATGTTGCAGAACAAAATGCAGATGATGGAGGAACAAACAAATGGGATCTTTGCCCTGAGCTCCACGACTCTGTGGTGGGCTGAGCCCGCTCCCTGCCCCAGATACCTGCTCACCTCCCTCTCCCTTTCCAAAAGCCGAGAGATGCAGGTGACTCTCATGGCACATCCTGGAAGTCAGTGTCTTATCTCATCTTTTTGGTGTAAAATTTCATACTTTCTTTGTGATTACCTGAGTTATTGCTACATGCACATGAGTTTTTTTCTGTTTTTTTTTTTTTTTTATATTTTTTTTTATTTTTCCCCTTTTCCACGTTGAAACCTCTGCTGTGATTTGCACAAAGCTCTCCTTGATATTAACTGGAGGGTGGCTGGAGACACTATGGAGCTTGTTCAGCTTGTTCCAAGATAAATTCAGTGATATTAATTCCACTTAGGATCAAGTTAAATTCAAATGTGCACAATCTTGTTTAAAGAGCAAAATCTTTCGTCAGCATAAAGAGAAGTTGATAGAAGCATAACCTAATGCTTACAACATCTCTAAAGTTTGACTCCTGAGATGCAGCTTCTCAGTTTTGTTCTTTACATGCCAGATTTTTCCCCAGAAATGTAAATATTGAAACTTATCACAACTTTAAACACTGTTTTGCAGCTGTTAACCATAACTATGTAGGCACAGTCATAGAAACCACTAAGGAGTAAAATAATCATACCTATTAATGGGTTAAATATAGAATTATATATTTAAGAGTCCAAGTAGGATCTGGACCAAGAATGCAGATGATGTGAAGAAGGAATTTATATATTTCAATGCTTTTCTGTCCTGACAGCTGCAGTTTGCTCAGGATGTGAATCCCTGGGGAGCGACTGGGGCTTTGAGTTCTTTACAAATTGGTTAGCAAAAATCAATGTAGCGTCTGTCTGCCCACTCAGAGATACGTTTTTCTTGTGCTAACACGTGTGCTTCCAGGAGGCACCTTCTAAACGGCTGTGAGCGATAAATACTTTTTTATTTTAGGGATAAGATGGAAATAAAAAATTAAAAAAAAAAAAAAAAGCTTTGAAGAACTCTTTATTGTCCTCCCTAGGAAGAGTTTCTGGGGAAGAGGCGCTGCTCCTGCTCGTGCTCGAGCAGCCCCGAGGCTCTTCCTGCGGGAGCACCGCGGTGCCCCGCGCGCGCTGCGCCCGGCGCCGGCGCCGCTCACCTGCCGCTCCGTCGCTTTCCAGAAGTAGAAGGCGCCGATGGCCCCGGCCAGGAGCAGGAGGGCCCCGGCGACGAGCACGGCCGCCCCCGCCTTCAGCAGCCGCCCCGGCGCGGGGGGCGCCGCCGCCGCGTACGCCTGCG
>VWPW01028657.1:76669-102607 GCA_013389825.1 Crypturellus undulatus | reverse complement strand
GGCCCGGAGCCGCCCCCGACCCGCCCGGCCCAGCCGGACCCGCTCCCGCTCCCGCTCCCAGCGGTGACACCGCCGCGGCGCCGCCTCGAGCTCCCGAGCCGACCCGTCCGCTCCCGCCCGACCATCCCCATCCTGACCCGGCCCGACCCGGCTGATCCAGTCCCGAGGCCGCGAGCCCCGCCCGGTCCGGCCCGACTTGACTCGACCCATCCAGTCCCGAACCCCGATCCTTGTCCGGTCCGACCACCCCGTTCTGACCTGACCCGACCCGGCTGATACTGTCCCGACCCGACTTATCCCCGCCCGGCCCGATCCGACCCGGCCCGTCCAATCCCGAGTCCTCGATCCCCGTCCGGTCCTTCCCGACCGTCCCATCCTGACCCAGTCCGGTCGCTACTGTCCCTACCTGATTCACCCCAGTCCGGCCTGACCCGACCCGGCCCGTCCAGTCCCGAGCCCCGACCCGACTCCTCCCGGCAAGGCTCCCTCCGTCCCGCATCACCCGGCCCGGCTCGTCCCGTCCGGATCCCCCCAGCGCAGCCCGAGCCGCTCCGTCGCAGCCCGCGGTGCCGAGTCCCGTGGCGGCCGGCGGCACTCACGGGGGGCAGGCCCTGCTCCGTGTCGTCGGGCCCGGCGCGGGCGATGGGCACCTTCTCGGAGCTCTCGGCCATGGCTGTGACTGCAGGGAGCTGCCCCGGGCTGCGCCGACCCGGCCGGCCCCGCAGCACCGCCCCGGCCCGGCACAATT
This sequence comes from Crypturellus undulatus, assembly GCA_013389825.1. NCBI lineage: Eukaryota > Metazoa > Chordata > Aves > Tinamiformes > Tinamidae > Crypturellus > Crypturellus undulatus. The sequence continues at coordinate 101,859 of VWPW01028657.1, read as the reverse complement.
GGCCCCTTGAACCGTCCCCCGCGCCTTGGGACGGGAAGGGCGACCGTAAAGAGCAACTTTTAAAGCCGAGCGATGTTTGAAAATGAAAACTTTCGTGTGTTTGCCATGGGAATTCGCTCTGCGCACGTGGGCTGGGGCACCGGAGCTGACAAGGACTTTGTGAAAGGCTTCCCTGTGCTGCACAGGCAGAGCTGCCCTCCCATCAGCTGAATTTCTCGTGGGCGATGCACATGGTCCGCACACGGAGCCCGGAGCCCAGGCCTGGTTCAGGCTCAGTGGGGGCAAAGCGCAGGTGCAATTTCCTCTCATTACTTTGGACCGGTCACCACAAAGCTGAGATGGGACCACTGAAGTGGCCCTATCCCTGGAATTTCTCACATTTCCCCACCACTTGAAGTGCTCAGTTTTTAAGCATCTAAAATATGGTTATATCACAGGGACATTCAGGTTGTAGGGGGCAAATGTTTATCGTCTACCTCTTCATGCTGACATTTGAGATAGGAGGATTAAATCCAGGGCTACAGCTGGTTATGCCATGTGTGTGTGCACACACGTGTGTGTATGTGTGCGTGTACACTGTGTGTGTGCACGGCTCCCTGCGTGCATGGTGTGCATGCCCTGGGTGTGCATACGTGTGGTCACGTGTGTGCTTGAAAGGTGAGAAATAAAGGATACTTTTAGTGCTAATATTGTCAAAGACAGAACAAAGTGCCTCCTGAAACGTTCGGAAAAGCTTTCAAAATCCTTCAGAAACCCCAAGGCCAAGAGGAAGTTGTTGCTGTTTGTCAAGATTTTGGTATTTTGTACCAAATTATCTGCTTTGGCACGAGTGGTCAGCACCTCCCTCAGGGAGGGATTTATATTCCGCGCTTGCATGATCTTCCCCTGGTTTGCTGTCCCTCTCTGCCTGTCTTCCTCCAAAGCCTGGCCCCGCAGAGGCCAGGAGGATGGATGAAGTATGTGCTGCTGCTGCCAGCGATATTAGGGCCTTGGTTATTCCATCCTTGCTTTCTCATGCTTAACCCTGTCTCTAGGTCTGAGGCTGCAGCAGAGTTTTCCCCAACGCTTTGGCTTTGGTGGCACGAGGCTGCAGCCGTTTTGATGGCCCTGCTTGGAGCTGGTCCCTGCCACCAGGCCAGCCTGCAGCCGTGCTGCTCAGGGCTGCGCCATTAAACTCCTCGCTGTCTGGCACGGTGGTCTGACCCTCTCCTGCCATGTCTTAAACTTTCTGGGCTCCTGACAACAGGGGCTGGGCAGGAATCCAATCGTGCTCTTCCCACCAAAGCTCATTGAGCTCCGTGTATCCTGAGAGGCAGATACGCAGCCAACATCCTGCACTTGCCTCTCCTCTGCACCCTGCTCAAAAAATGCAAAAATCTGCGTGATTTCTTGTTTTGCCAGAGCCCGATGCTGACATGACCAATAGATTATAAAACATTACTAAACAATGCAAAATCAAAGAAAACTCTGGTCCCGCTGGGCACTTTGCTGCCATATGGTTAGTGAATGAATCCTAGAGACACATTTTTTTTTTCTTTTCTTAAGCCCAAATTCATCCTTCCTGTCAATTTCTGTCATTAACAATCAGATCTTAAACAAAAAAATAACGGGCATAGATGCCACCAAAAATAACCACGATCACAGCTCATTAAATCAAAAGCGAAGCATACTGTGCAACTTTCTAAACTAGGGCATATTCCAGCCTTCTCGTGAATGACGTCCTGTTGTAGGTTGGGTCTAATAATAAGATTATGATCCTCTTCATTAGTGGGGTATTTTGTTACACCGAAGTCTAGTGAATGGATATGTCTGTCTTGGCAAAACGCGAGAATCCCAGCCTTTGATCTCCAGCCTCCATTTAGCATCACTGCTTTAGAAAGAAAAGATTTATTTTAAGGCCCCGATGTTCATCTCCCACACAGAAATGTGCCAAGGAAGCGGTACATTTCCCCAGAAAGTGGTGTGGCTCCCTGGATTAGGTTCGGAGGCCTCATTTGGGGCTGATTCCCAGTATTTGGGCTGGAGCAGCGGTGCCCATCTCTGCTTTTGGTGTGAAGGCAAAGAGAAAGGGACATCTCTGTCACACAGCAAGATGCAGAGAGCCTGTGCCATGCTGGCGAGCGAGATGAAGGCTGAGAGCAGGCGTGAGGGCAAGGAGCAGCATTTTTACAGACAATACCAATGCAAATACATACAGGTGCAATAAATATGTTTGTGCTGGGTATTAGAGGAGGTTCCTTTGCTCTAGGTACCAAGAAGGTCCCATTTTGGTTACTGGTACAGCTGTGGCTGGCAGCTGGTTGCGTTCTGCACAGCTGGTTCTGCCCATCGCTGGCCCCCTGGTCCCTCCACATGCTGAGGGCCGGGGGGGGGACCGATCGTTCACATAGGAACCAAAACTCTGGCAGAGCAACTTTACAGCATTTCCTCCTCTTTTACAGCTGTAAATCCCCCAAATAATCCTCTGACCATATTTTCACTCATATGGGAGACAATTCAAGACTTTTATTTTCCCGCAGCTCAGAGCAACATTGACTCTTTTTATTTCATCCCGCAGGCATACACAGAGGAAGAGCAGCGTGAAATTTCAGGCAGCTAGGAGAGAAAAAAAAAAATTCCCTTAGCACAGTTTGCAGCTTAGCACCTCTAGATAAACCCGATGCTCATGCTTTACCTTATGCGTGTGCATGTACATATTTTCCTTGAAGGATGGGGGGAGCGCTTTTTTTTTTATTTTTCCATTTGATTGATTAGGTGACAACGGAGAGAGCAGGGTTTTAGACAGATGCGGATCTGTACAAATAACTCCCCATTCAGCAGCGCCAGACACTCGCAGCAGAGCGAGAGGACGGGGGTGACGGCCGGTGTTTGCAGGGCTTCGGACCAGAACGTGACTTGCCTTTCACCGGGCGAATTCTTCGTTTGCAATAAAGATGATGATGCTCCTAGTGTCTGAACCCAGTCTTCTCTCTAAATAACATGTGTGTGCTCAGCTGGATTAAGCCAACTTCTGAGACTGGAAATCATAATAACAGTCTTTTACAGGACAGCCTTTCTGGTCGTCTAATACCATTATCCTCTGGGCTGAAAAGCATTCCAGAGTACTTAGAGTGCCACAATGAGAGTGAGGTTGCTTAGCTGATAGCACTGGCTTGTCTCAGGGAAGCACATTTTCTCATTATTTTTCAGGCCTCTGAAAAAGTTTGGAAGATGAAATGGAAATATTAAAACGGAGAACTACTTGGTGCTGCTGTGTGCTGAATGCACCCTGTCTTTCACTAAGTCTCTTGTGGTTCCTCATGAATTTTATCTTTATTTTCTAAGTGTCCCAAATAGCTATTTGAGCTCTGTAATGGGTTGAATGGAAAATTTGGAGTGGTGCTGAGACTGGGACTCTCAATGCTCTTCCATGGGTTTGCACCAGCATGACTGAAACCCCGTGCTACACTGGGTCCCGCTAGATTTGTGTCTCTTCAAATGGAAATATAGAAAAATATAAAGAAAAGCTTGGCGATATTTAAATCTGAGGATTTTGAGAAAATTTAAAGATTGTTGCTTGCAGCAATACCAAATATGGGGAAAAGAGGTATTTGTATCACCACCCCTCTCTCACCTCTCCTTTAGGTTATGGTGCCTCTTGGAGGTTCCTCTCTCCACCCTGCCCTGTGCATGATGCTGTGTCCCCTCCTTTAACCAGGCTCCTGTGGGCAACACAGAATATTTCCAGCTCCAAAATCTGTTTTTATGGGTCAATTGGGAAGTTCTCCCTGGAAGGTGCCGCTGCACCCTCCCTCTGGAGGATGCACCTCCTTGGGGTGCATCCACAGCAGCCCCACACCACGGAGCTGACTTAGCTTTAAAGGATGTCCTGGAAATGCACTTGGTGCAGGACCTCTCCCAGCCGGAATCCCTCCTCTTCTCTACCGCGCCTGGGCGAGGACATATGGCCCGTCACGATTTGCTCTTCCTCACCCCAAGACATTAAAGGCTGATTTGTTTTTCCCCAGGGCTGAATCACGTCTATCCATATGTCTTCACCGCATTCTTTCAAATTTAGCTCGTAGCTGTGCCTTCTGTTTTCCTTAAATTAAAGAAGTAAAATAAAATAACTAGCTGTCATCACATGCTTTCATTCCTACCTTTAACAATGTGCTCTCTTTTGTAGCTCTTCTGTGTAAATTGCTCATAGGCTACTTTCTTTCTTAACCTTAAACCATGGCTTTGAGCTTTGGAGGTAGTTATTATCTTAAACAACTTCGTAGCATCAATCTGTTTCTCTCCCACAGGCTTTTTTTTTTACACTTTGATGTGAAATCTGCTAAGTTTCCTTTTGTTTTGTAGCATAGGCTAAGCCTGGCTCTTTTTCTCACCCCAAAGCACCTATGAATCAACTATATTTCTCTTTTCGATCTGTGCTCTGTTCAACTAATAATTTCATGACCTGACTTAAAAGAATGTTTCAGATGAGATTGTCCTGGAGGCGTTTGCAGCACCACAATGTTTTTCACAAATACAATCTCTTGAAATGTATATTTTACTCACCATTATGAAAACACTTTTAACTTTTTTTCTTTCTCTCATTACCTTTATAAGACATTTGTGCGGATTGACTCCAGCAAACTTAATCCCTATTCACCTACGCTCTGTTCTTTCATTCTGCCTTTTATACTGGGATTTTTGATCCAATCTATAATACTTTTTCCCTGCCTGTTTCAAGTCCCTACTTAAAGTTTCTTCCAAAAGACCCTCCCTCGCACCAGATATTAAAAAACTAAACCTGGAGGTAGGGGAAAGGACCAGTCTACAGCATGGTACAGCCATGTTCTGTGCTGAATGTTAGTATTCAAGTTTATCTTCTTTTCCACTTCTGTTGGAAGTTTCTTTTTTCTCTCAGAAGTGACTATGACAGTCCTTTGGAGGGCATTGTGTGTGCCCAGGACTATTTATCTGGTCCTCTGCACCTACGTTCCCCACTAACAGCTCTGAGAGCCGTATTCCCTCTGCGGACCTGTCAAAATTGCACCCTCTGCCTATGAAACTGGGCAGCAAAAAATCAATCATTCAAAATTAGATGTAACTTTGGCAAATTGTGGTCCTGTTGCCTAACCAGCTCTGGTGCATGAGAGAGCAGGACTGCACCCTCACACTGTCTGGGAAGGTTTGACACCCCACGGTGCTGTCTATGCTCTTGCTGTGTGGTACCACCGTGGACTGTACCGCCCCAGAAGAGAGAGTCCCTCCTCCACAAGGCTGATAAACCTGGCCTGGAGCAACACACAGAGAGAGGTGGCTGCTCTGGGACAGGAGGGGAGCCCATCTGCCCTCTCAGTGTTGTGCCCTACAGCCAAGGAGCTACAAAGAGATCAGAGGGGAGGTGATGAGGCATTTTTGCAGGTACTTGCAAGGAAATTTGCAAGAGATTTTGGAGACTTTCTTGCTGGAAAATGTGACAGACGATGCCACAGACCAGCTGGAATTGGGAATCAGCACTTGTATAAGTATTTGACCTAGAGGTGAAGCCCAGGGTAGGAATACCAAGTACAGGCATGCCAGGCTTCCCTCCATGGCTTTCTGTACAAAACCCAGCTCTATCAGGCTTTGCTACCAGAAAACTAGTGATCTGATGGTCACAAAGTGAAAAGCAAACGTTGAAGGGCATTGGTGGGTAGGTGGATAAAGCCATATAATTCTTTCTTGTTGTTGCTTCTGTAGCCATGAAAACTCAGCTATTAGCAATGCATTGGCTTAACGTAACAAGAATTGTTGTTGCTTTTACTGTTGTGTAACTATTATTGTTATTATTCTATTGGCTTGGTTAGGGCCAAATTTTCTTCCCTAGAGATATAAATGGATTTGACAGGCCAGAAGCAGCCAGTTCCTCATGCTTGTCCAATGTGGATGGCTATGGGGAGCAAATACTTGAGAAATAACATGAACAAACAAACAAACAAACAAAACAAAACAAACAAACAGGCAAACAAAAAAACTCCCCCCCCCAAAAAGAGATGTCAGACGATGTCATGGGAGAGAAAGGGATGGAGAAAGAAATGGCAGCCCATGAGGTCAGTTTTTGGATGAGACTGGATACTGCTGGCACCAATGGAGCTGCTGGGAAGAGATGGCTGCCATGGGTCCTCGTAGCTGCCTGGGAGATCTCCTGCACAGCCCTAATTCCAAGGACTTTTTCTGTGACTCACTAATTAGTAATTTCTGTGACATTCCTTAATCATTAAAGGGAGATTGTCAAATAACTTAAGCTTCACATTTTATAGCCTGGCTATTTTGGGCCACAGCACGGTATGGGGGAGAGCTCAGGAGCGGAAAACCTGACCACATGAAACCAGACTAATTGGAGCAGGGGCAGTGGTGGCCTGTGCGCAGGACCTTGTCCTCCATGCGGGCCCTGTGAGCGTGAGGATGAACCCCGGTGATGCCTCCGTGGTGCTGGACATGAGGTGAGGGCTGAGGCTTGGCCTTTCTGCCCTCCTTGTAGGCTAGAAGGCTTTCTTCTTGCTGGCAGAAATTGCAGCTGCTGCCTTAAGAGCCTCACATCCCTTTGCACAGTCCGACAGAGGCACAGGGGCAGCTCCAGGCAGCTCTGGGGCTGGTTTAGGAAAAAAAAATCTGGAGAGGCTCTTGCCTGGAGAAATCGTCTGCAGCGTTTTGCTAGGTGGAGAGAACTGCCTCACAGCTCCTCTATGTTCCTCTCTTCAAAGGTGCTACTGACATGTGACCTCGGTGGCCAAGAGCCACTGCTCAAGGCTGCTGGCTTCTTGGTGCCCACAGAAAGCCAAGCTTGTCCCCGTTTGGAACCAAGGGTGCCAGGAGGCAGCTGCGGTGGCCTCCGAGCTGCCTGGCCTGAAGCAGGGTCTGCCCTTTCCATGCGCGAGCAGAGAGCAGCTCGGTGGGAATGAAGTGCTCCATGCAAGCTTGGCCTGATGAAAAGAGCTTTGTTCCCCGCACTGCCTGTGCTTGTTTGCTCTGAAGAAACCTGGCCCCCAGCTGTGGTAACACTGGTTTTAAAGGCAGAAGTGACTGGCGTATCCTTTGCTCTGTGGTTGAGATGCAGCTGGGTGGTCCCTCTTGCAATGAATTAGTTAATGTGTGAAGAGATCAGAGGAAGGTGCAAAGCACTGAGCATTTCTCTCCACTCCTTAGGATAATGCATTTTAAAGATTAGCTTGGGTTTGCTAGCAAAGTGATTTGTTTAATTATTTAAAGCCGGTTAGCATATTTTCCTCAAGGGTAGGAAAAAAAATCCTCAGCAGAAGCATCCTTATAACAGACCAGATATCTGTTGTACTGGTGAGGACCATGCAAATACTCCCAGAAAATGCCTCATGCCAACCTCTCCTTCAGACCTACAAGTTGCTGGTTACTACAGGCCGCTTTGTAGGTCAGCTGGGCTTATAGATGATGGGTTCATCCATGAGGAACCAGCTCTGCAGCTCTAGTGTGGCTATTCATTTGTACCAGTTCACATTCTGCTGTGCAATATCCTGTTTTAAAGAGGAAAAAAAATGCCCTTGTTGTCCTAAACTTTGAAAGAAAATATTGGCTTTCATGCGAGAAGACTAGTGTGTTTGCATGTGTTGGGCAGGGGTCACAGGGCTGAGGCAGGATTTTTCCTAAGCATCCTCACCATATCTAGGTGTACCAGGTGTACCACGCACAAACACATCCTTAAACCATCTTGTATGTGTTATTGAGCAAAGATCCCAATATACAGTGCAAACGCAAGCAGTTGCTGCAACTGATCATGGACCCGAGCTGCTGCTGGCAACGTTCATGGTTCCTTTAGCGTGCGCTGCCCTCCTGGCTGCAGGGCAGCTTGGCCATTTTCTGGACTTGGTCTAAACAGACTGTAATAGAGGTCTGGGGAGATTGAAAAGTTTCACTGCTATCCAGCCCTGCGCTGAGGCCACCCTCAGAAGAGATCTTCAGAGCTGCAGTGTGGCAAAGGGCTGGGACACGGGGTTCCAGGAGCGCAGGAGTGCCACGCTGCTGCTCGTCCCGAGGAAAGCAACAGTCCAGTCCTCTCTGCCTCGAGGCACTCAGAGGCCTCAGCTACAGGAGTGAAAGCCTCTGTCTGGCCTGGAGGCAAAGCAACATGCAGTTAAAAATGACATTGAGTTCCTACCTTCTGTGCGGATTTGACAATTTTATCCAATATGGCTTATCATTTTAAGAAAGGTTTGGAGGAGAAGCAGGCTCTCAAATGAGTTAGAGATTACACAGTGTCTTTCCTGCTCTTGGCATGGTCAGACTCCTCTCCAGGTAGAGCCTTCTGGGAGAGGACACCAGCTGCAGACTGCCTCACTGCTCAGAGACATGTTATTGAGAGAGCAAGTGGGTCCCCGTGCATCCCGGCTCTTGGAGCTGGATGCCAGCAGAGGAACCATGTTCCCCAGTGGATGGGACTCAAGCCACCCGGCTGCCACCGGGCACTGCTCTGTGCTGCGGGTGCTGGTGTGCCCAGGTGCTAGCACAAGGAGATGGGTAAACATGTTTCCTTGTCTTTACAGTTGCCTGTGACATCTTTTTAACTGCAATATAAATCACAGCGACATCTCTTAGTTCTGCTCTGACATTGTAACAGGGGACCCCAGAGACTGATGCTGTTTCTACTTGCAAAGTCTAACATCCTAGTGACATCTGAGCTGGGCTGTTGCAGATTCAAATAGTTGCTGATTTTTATTTACCCATGAAACATGGACTAGAGGCTCTAGTCGGGCGCAGAGGCTTGTTTCCACAAGGTCCACCCTTTAGCCAGTTTTACAGCTGAGTTGGCCGAGGTGCAAAGAGGTCAAGAGCCTAGAGTCAAACACGCCGAACAGGAGGCTCATTAAGAGCTGAACTCAAGACCTCTGTTCCCGGCCCTTTGCTCTAATCGCTAGGCAAGACACAGGAGAGCCTCATGGGGCTGACGCTGATGAAAGAAGAGTCAACAGCATTATTTTACAGCTTTATTAGTAAAATCAAGTAAATGTAACATGCTGGACTCTATTGTTGAATCAGTAATCTCTGCTTACTTGTACCCAGACCTTGCCGGCAATTCAACTAGAAGGCTGAACAATAAAATATGTTAGGTCCAAAATGGCTAAGCAGAGGCAAAGCAGGAGGTAAGCCGTCTAATTGGAGAACTTTCAGCAGGAATCTCACCCCAGGGGTCTGTCCTTTGGGATTAACGGTTTGCTGACATCTGGGTTGTGTGGCACTGCTGTGCTGCCCTGGGTTCCACAGGAGCTGATGGCAGAGCGCCAGGGAGAAATCCTAAAACTTGTACAATGGGGAAGATGAGGTTTTTCTGCTGTCAAGATTGGCCTTTGGGAGAAAGAAACGGGCAACTTCTGCCCAGAGATGCACAGCTGACTTCTTTTGACTTGCAGAATCACAGAAAAGGAAAAGCTGGGACAGGAAAAAGAATGTCTCTTCTGCCACCATTGACGGTCCTGACGAAGATATTCCCAAATGTCTTGTTCCATCCAGTTTTAAAGGTCTGAGGGATGTAACACCATCTAATCCAGACGGCTTCTCCAAGGCAGACACACCACAGCAAACATATGGCCTTTTGCACAGGTGCATACTTCCCTGTTTTGGCTAAGTGGTCTCAGGCCTGTCCCATAGCCCACACTTACATTTGCAGTGTGCTGGGGCCTCAGGAGAGGGTTCCTATTTCTGCCTATGTCCTTTCTTGTCTGCAAGAAGCATTGAGCCCTTGGATACAACTAGAGACAACCTGATATAGATTCACTTTTGCTAAATGAGGTGTCTGAAAATGGGATATATGTCTGAACTTGTCAATGGAAAGAGGCAGTAGATGGAGGTTTTGAGGGATTGCCATTTAGAGACACTATTTATTTCCCTCATCCTGTAAACTAGGCAGTGCTGGTTACTAGTTTAGATGAGGACACGTAATTTTGAGGGGTTACCTGGGTGAGCGGCATCCCACTACCAGTCTGTTATAATGAATTTGCACTTGCTTCTCCCACTGGTAGTCTGTTAAGATGCAAACAACTCACGTCCTCACCTCTGTCCTCCTGCTTCTTCTCCTCCTGGTAATTAAAGCTTCTTGTGAGGAGCTATTTCCATATCTAACCGTTTTCCCCATACCGATAATGGTAGTGCATGCGATCAGGACATGCCAGGAGTGTGAAGGTGAAGAAGCCAACCAAGAAAACCCAAAGATGAATGTTTTGACTAATGCATGCTCACATTTACTTGATCCATGTTGTACACTGGGCAAGGTGCTCTGCAAGGACGGCCTTCTCTTCATCGGGTGCTTGAATCCCATCACCTTGAAATTCACTGCCTGCCACGCGAGTCCCTGATGCCTGTAGGCCTGTGGGGACCTCAGTGACTTTACGGCCCAGCCGCTAAATCACTATTTCGTCAGCAGAGCCCAAGCCACCCGCTGGAGTACACAAGTTTCATCAGGGCCATTTGCCGATGCAGATGGAAAACTGACATACTGAGAAGGAATTAACGATGTGCTAATGCCAAGGGATTGAGTTACACTCACAAAACACACAGGCTGAGGGCATCCTTCAAGGGATACCGCCCCCCAGGTCAGTTGCTCCACAGCAGTGCATATAGTCTCAAATAAACTGCCTTAAATATCACTAAAGTACTCAGCCTGTTTTCAAATCCACCCACATACTTACTTTTTACAAACTCAGTAAGAAAATGGCAAATTAATCCTGCTTTAAAAAGGATGAGTCGGTTTCTTGTCATCCTCTGCAGAGCTCAGGATATGATAGTTCCTTCTGCATAAATACAGATTGTTTCTTTTCACAACTTCCCTTTCATCAGACTGCTAGGAAGGCCTGGAGGTTGTTAAAAATGTGAAAGAAACTTGCTTCCCAATTAAGGTCAATCTCTTTTATCAGAGTCTTTGCATATAAACCTCACTTTCAGACGGATTTTTATATGCCCCATCACCATTTCTGACAAATTGGGAGATACCCAAATCTCAGAAGGAGCCGCAGAGCGGCCGACTTCTTTCCCAGCTCACAGCACAAAGCAGGGATCTGATCTGTCATAATGACTGAGAACATGTCACAACAATCTGTTTGCGTTCTTCAGGAAATAAAAACATCTTTCTCTCCTGGAGCTGTAAGCTAATTTGGAGATTTTGCAAACTGACATGCAACCTGATTAAAATGACCTCAGGCCAACAATTCTTCTTAGGCAACTCCACAGTTAAAGTCTAGACCTATCCATAGCCCCCTCCCCTCCCCTCACTTTTTTTTTCCTTTAAATCCCTCTTAGGGAGAAAAGAGATCTGTGTTTTTATTTTTAAATCTACATATTTGGAATTTTTCTTTTATGCTTTGCTTCTACTGTACCAGAATGTGCTAAGGGGAACTGTATTTTTTTAACATTTTGAGCAGATGAAACTCATACACAGAACTCCCGGTTTCTTGCCTGCTGGAAAAATATACTGAATATCCAACTGAGGAAATAATACATGAATAAACTTGAGGACTCTAAGAAATACTCAAGGCACTTTGTGGCCTACATAGAGCTGCCCTCAGAGGTTCCTCGGCAAAAATGCTGTGCCCTCAATTTTCTGAACCCAGTGGATATTTTTGTAATGACCATCTTACCTACTCAAATGACTTTTTTGCTTTTTGTAATTAGTTAAGCAGTGGGGTCCGTTTATTAATCTGCCAAGTTCTTGTGCAAGCAGCAATTTGAAAAGCAACAAACAATGAAAAATAAATGGGGACCTTCCGGCAGAATATATGTCAGACTGTGAGCAACCCCTGAATTTAATGCAGTGGTTAGGGGAGATTCGGTAGCTTGTTCATGAATATTTTAGTGCTTATTTCCTTAAGAAAAAGAAAAAAAAAAATCACTCTTGTGGTCATTCATCCTGGGTACATCCAGGAGAGATTTCTCTTCTTCAGTGGTGATTTGACTTGGGACTGGCAGAGACATGGCCCTTTGAGGGGTCTGTTTTTGAAAACTGATTGGAGTTTGGCCAAGTTCTTTGTGTTTTCGACCAAGGTGGGTTTGAGTGAGCTTATGCCGTGGGGAAAGGCCACCCTGCTCTGCCTCTTGGTCTGAGCCATGCAGGAGCCATGTCTGCAATGGGGCCCCTTTTACACTGCGAATTTTATGTGCCCCCAAACACCCTTGGCACAGGCTGGAGGGGACCGCTTTGCTCCTGGGATTGGCAGAGGTCACCCTGGTTTGGGTTTTGGGGAAGAAACAGCTGAATTTTATATTGTAGTGGCTGCACAGAGCCTCATTTCTCATGCCAGTGCCATGGCCAGCCCTGTCCAGAAACCTTGGGAAAATAAGATGCTGCGTCAACTGCAGAGTATCTAAATCTTGCCAGACACCTTGGTTTTCACATCTTGCCCTCCCCATGCCTCTGCTTCCCAGCTGCCTAGGGTCTCCTGACTGCATCACTTCAATGTGTTATTGCTGTTCTTGGGAGTAAAAAATCCCCCCAGTTATGGGCCGTTTCGGCCAGTCCTGCATCCCCATCTAGCGGTGGCCCTGCCTGGGGCTGGGGGACCAAGGGGAGCCAGAGGGGCCTGGACACGGCCACTCACTGTCCATCACCCCCTTCCCTGCGGCGATCTGGGAGGGAGGATTTAAGAATAATACAAAAATTAATACAAAACTCAGCCTTTATAAGAAGCTCCTGCAGAAATGCCCCCCTGCCTCAGGGAGGGTCAGGGTGGGTGATCGTGGGATTAGGATGTGCCTTGGACTCACACTCAGGATGGATTTGCAGGATGGATTTGCGGGCGAGCGCATGGTGACAGCGCGGGGCTGGCACCAGCTGCAGGCTCCGGCACAGCTACCGGTGGAGGCAAATTCCTCCACTATCTCATTTATCATCATCACTTCCAGGCCAATTCTGTTCACGCCTTACATTTTTGATTGTCTTGGATTAAACATTACCAGAGGAAATAATACTAATGGCCTTTCACAGTGAAAAAAAATCAACTTCTAAGGCGTTTGTTATGGAAAGGATTATAATAAATTAAATGCTTAAACTAGCACTGTGCAAGCATTTTTGTCTTGGATCAAAATGTTTGCACTGGCTGTTTAAACATTTAATTTATTATAATGAGAAATATCATTGTAAAAATAAGCATGTTAATTAAACTTGAGTTTTGCAAATGCGAGTCATCCCATGTGGACACAGTATAATGAATATAGACAGGTAGAGTCTGCATGCCCTTTTTTTTTTCTCATTAAGAAAATGAACATTTACATCTTTAAACCCTGCAGCTATTAGTTATTTTTAATGAACTGTGTTGCCGTTTAAAAGTTAAGCTCTTATATGATGCAATCAGATATTGCTAGGTCAGGGAAGAACTTTGCTAATTAAGTTGCAGAGAAGTTCTTTGCCACAGATAATTGATTAAAGTTGTTACATGGGTAATCAGTTTGTGCAGTTAAATAAATAAAAATAAATAACTGCTAATAAAAACCAGGTCACGTGAAGGCGACAAAATCAAGCAGAAACCTGGCTATCCCAGGGTCCAAAGCAGCCATGAGTTTGGAAGAGCAGGACTGAACCTCTCGGTTATCATCTGATGGGGAAGTGAGGGACCACTGGCATCTTTATGAAGGTGATTTGGGTGATTTGTTGATGTTGTGGGTGAGGTGAGGCTTGGAGGATGCAGTCTCCTCTTCAGCTGGAGGCACCAGAAGTGATTTTCCTGCCTTCTCAAGCCACAGGTCTCTGGTGCATCCTACTAGTCTTGTCCTGGATTCACTGTATATGACAGGTTGTAGCCTGATATGTAAACAAAAAACACCTGAATTTAGTTCCAGCTCTTTCATGGATGTGTTGTGTTTCTTGAACACGTTCCTCTATTTCCCTGGGTCTTCCTAATGCGCTCTGAGATACAGACCAGCAAATGGTGGAGATAGCGCTACTCCATTTTCATTAGCATCCTGCCATGCTGCACGTTCAGGGGCCTCTCAGATCTCTCTGTATCACACATAAATCACACAGGCAAAGGTCACTGAGGACTCCTAGACCCAGCTGAAGGCCATTTCTGCAGTAGTGTAGGCCCCAAGGGAGGAAGGGGAAAACTCTCTGGTAGAGCAGCGCAATTAAACTTTGCGGAGAGTGCAGACCTCAGTGAACTATTTCTTGGAGCCACAGCAAAGGGCTAGGGGTGGGACATTCCCACTCATGGGGCTCCTAAGGCACCAGGTTGTCCCACATGCAGAGATTTATGCAGTAGCAAATTTTCAGGCAAAAATGATCTTTCACCTTTGTAGCAGCCTCTTTGTGCTGTTTCATAGCCACTTGTCCAGTGAACCTGCTTTCAGAGTTTGCTGTAGGATTTTTGGAAGGTAAAGGTTCTTGGATTTCTTCCAAACCTAGTGGACATGTCTTGAATAAACAGTGAGCAATGATTAAACTGAGGATCCTTTGCTGTGTTCTGTACATACAAGAAAGTGGTTATTTTACTGGGGATAGCTCTCCAAACACATTGTGTGACTGCAGCTGCTAGACAGCTCTGCCTGGAAGATTGGATCTGGGGGAGTCTCAGCCCATATTTTTTCTGTCTCCTTGTGCTAACTGTATGTCTAGAGTAAACAATAAAAAGAAGATGAATCTCAAGAGACACTAATGTTAAAAATATATGTAGAAAAAAAGACAGTGCATCTGTTCCCCTTTTCTGGTCCCTAAGACCAGTGATCCCAAGATATCTTCATGGGGCTAGCAGAAGTGCCAGAAGACATATAAAAGCCCTCTGTAGATATAGCTGCCTTGGAGCAAAGATGGGTGGTTTGGGCAGAGACATCTGCCCAGGTCTGCAGCACCCCAAGGGGCGGCCGGTCCCCATCAGGACCAATAAAGGGCACTGCTGGAAGAGGCAGTGTCCACGTGATATGGGGGTAGCCAGGAGTCCCACCACTATCCCCAATCATTTGTTTCTAGGAGGGGCTCTGAAAAATGTGTTTTACCTTTTTTATTTTTTTACTGCTCCTCTCCTGTCTGCACCATTGCAGGGTAAGATGTTTTTCTCTAAAAAGTGCCTTCCTTTCTTCCTTCTTTTTTTGCAGTTGTCTCCTTCTTGGCTTCTGCCTTTGATTGGTCCCATACAAGCTGTCCCTTTCAGCTGTCCTCCATATTCCCTGTTTTTTTTTCTCTTCCTCTCACTGATAGTGGGAGGGAGAAGAGTTTTCCAGGTGAGGAGAGGAAGCTGTTCCCCTTTTATCTTCTCTTTGTGTCTGACTGTGTTTACTGAGCTTTCCATCATCACAGCCTCTGCCAATCTCCCACCAAATGCCCCACTTCTTAGAGGATCATCTTCAAATTCTGTGAGACGTTTTGCTTTAACCATGAGGTTCTGGTCAGGTTTGGGAAGAGTATTTCACTGTTTTGCCACATTTACTCCTACACAGTGCAGTTGCTGAGTATAAGCCTGTGGGGAAAGGGAAGACATCATTGGTGCTCTTTGAGATTGTTGTTCTCCTTGAGTCAATATCTTCAGTGAGCTCAGCGATCTTCAGTGGATGCAAATCTTACTGAGACCACAAGCAGAGGTCTATAGTCCTCCTGTTTTGGGTCTAGAAGAAAAACGAAAGGTTCTACGACTTTTCTATGGTGGGAATCAGGAGCTTTGTAGCCACTTGTGCACTCATGGGGACAGATATGCCAAAACCCTGTGGGTTTCAGATAACCCAGAGCATGTGTGACCATAAGTTCTTATCCTGAAAGCTGATATCCTGCTTTAAGGAGCACCTGCAAACCGTNGGACAGATATGCCAAAACCCTGTGGGTTTCAGATAACCCAGAGCATGTGTGACCATAAGTTCTTATGCTGCTTTAAGGAGCACCCGCAAACCGTGATTCAGCTGCTTCACGGCTGGAAGTAGCTGGACGGTGGATGTTGTACAGGAACTCTGAAGCAGTCACCCCAAGTAACAGACACCCTGTACTTCTGGCCTCCAGCAAATTCACTGTGGTGGTACTAGGTGGATTAAGGTAATGGAGTAATATTAATCTTGGAAAAGAAACCTGCCTTCAAATCTGAACTACGTGGTAATCACAAAAAAAAAAAAAAAAGAAAAAAAAAAAAAGAAGAGTAGCACTACATAGTTTTACTTCCTACACAGTATGCAGGGCTAGTAAATCCTCCTTACTTGAAAAATAGAGTCAAGGCACAGCCAGCTGGCTGTCCATCGTGGCAAGAAATGGCTGTCAAACACATAGCATTTGGCTGCTGCAGGCTAAAATGGGTGCTCATGCCTGTGACCCTGAGGATGCTAATGCCCACTCAAAGATAATTAATAATTAGCAACTGAATGAACGTACCGTCTCCTTACAGATCCTTACAGACAGGCTAAATCACTATTTTTTTTTGACTTGGTGGCCATCTGCTGCCTTTCCATTTCAGCTCCCAGAGCAGTAACTTTCCCCAGGCTCTGTGATGGGGGTGAGCACTGTAGCCAGCCACTCCAGTGAACAGGATGCCCCATTCCTGCATCGCTCCCTCTCC
Organism: Crypturellus undulatus; assembly: GCA_013389825.1. Classification (NCBI taxonomy): domain Eukaryota; kingdom Metazoa; phylum Chordata; class Aves; order Tinamiformes; family Tinamidae; genus Crypturellus; species Crypturellus undulatus. Next base: position 85,369 of record VWPW01028657.1, on the reverse strand, counting down.
GTGACAGGTTCTGCAGCACTTCTTGGGAGGTATTTAAAGGTGTCCTTCTCCCATATGAATAATGTCAATGGGCAGCGTGCCCCCAGGAGCCCTGAGTGTGGTAGGGGTCCCAGGCCCAGTCATATACCATGGCAAGCTAGTGAAGGCAACAAGGCAAGACTAGAGGGAAATTCTACTAAGAGAATGCAGGTCCTGGCTGTAAAATGAACTGGATAGGTCTCCAGACCCTACTGCCTAGCTCACCATTGACTATCATGAGAGCTTATATGCCTACTTTACATATAGACACCTAAAATTTGGACCCAGAAAACAAGCCTGCCTGAATCTTCAGCTAAATCCTACCCTGGTGTCTCTGCCTTCAGGGCTTGGTCCAAACTGAGTTTTCCGAGTGTTCCTTGCACATGCTGAGGTGATGGGATTAAACTCCCAGCCCAGAGGTGACAGCTATGTTCATTTAAGAACATGTCTGTTGCCACTCCATTTTACTAGTCATTCTGCATCTAGGGCATGCCCTTCAGAAATCAGAGTTTAGGCTCCTCATGGATGGTGTTTGTCTTCACCAAAGATCATTGAAGACAAAACATTCTGATGAAGATGTGAAAGAATCCAGGGAGAGAAGAATAGGCCAGTGGGAGCTTGACATTATTTTTCTGGCTATGGCATTTCTGGGATCTTGTTTCCTTGGTTTGTTTGCACGTTTTACTGCAATTAGTCTTTGACTGAGGATCAGAATAAGAATTCAGAGAGCAGATTTCCTGCTGTCCTGGTTCAAGGCCTTGATGACTAGTGTTTTGGTTCACTTGAAGCTCCTCCTGCCTAGAGCAGGGCCTAGTCCACAGGCCCAGAACATCTCTAGGCTACTCAGTAGACAACACGCTTCATGGTAGTGCTATAATAGCATTGCTCTTACGGGTCCTGGGTATTATACCTACAACTTCATATATAATTTCTTGAAAAGAGAATGCAAGAATTACTCACTTCTGTCTTTCTTACAAAAACTGGACAATTATGCCTTTTTTTTTTTTGTGTGTCTATTGATCTCTGAAGGCCTAGCTTGATGCTACTGGTGAGTATCTTCATCTGAAGATGCTGGAAACAAGATTTGGTTACAGCCCTTCCAGTTTGCTACACTGTCAATATGCTCAGATCAGCAGGTCACGCGGCAAACACTGCCTGGCAGTGTTTGAAAGCATATGGGGCAGGACTTGTTACGCTTAGTATTGGTTGTCCACAGTGCAAACATCTTCATGCAAACTTCAGGCTGCCTATAGGAGCGGAAGGGTAGAAGCAGGAACTTCTCAGAGCAATACACCAGCTGTATTTTAGATGTCTGATTTAGGAGGAGATGATTCATGCCCTGAAAGAGTGTATTGCTGAAGGGAGCCAAGAATGCCTTGCTGTGGATGACTAGCAGAGACTTCTGTGGGAGCAGACCTAGGCTCCATGTTAGAGCTTTTGCAAGCTCCAGCTGGTGTAACTAATTAAGGCCATGGAATTAAGGCTGGTTCAAAAAAGGAGTGCTGTCTTCTAGCCCTGTGTTCCTGCTCCACCTCCACACCCTGAGTGTGAGTAGCAGCTCTGCTGTCTGAGTTGAGTTGGGGAGGGGGAGGCTGAAGAGGGAAGCTCTCCACCATGGAGAGGTTGTGAGACATGATAGGCTGTGCAGCAGCGCAGTCTCTTCTCCATCTTGTGACACAGGGCTTGTGCCTTCAGCATGATAGGCTAATAAATGGAATTTAATTGGTAGTCCTTCATTAATTTCTGAAGTAGTTTAACAACAACAACAAAAAAGTGATTCAATTTTTCAAAAAACAAAAGCATAAACTAGGACATACACTTCAAAATGGTACTAAGAGAACACGTTTGATTAAAGGGAGTAAGAAGGTAAGAAGACCTCTCTTTGCTCATCTGTACTCCGGATGATTTGTGCTGTTAGTTGATAGAGCCTGAGGTGACCTTTTCTCACCTAATTTCAGGCAGCTAAAAGTAAAAGTAGTCAGGGTTGGTCCCCTTAGCCCTTTGCAGTCAAAAGGAGGTCAACAGGAGCCTCAGGTGGTGATTCATCTGCACTGTTCCCACTACAACTCTACAAGCCAAGAAACAAGATTCTCAAAAGAGGTCCGTATGTCTCCACTGACTAGGAAGGGAGCTACTGTAAAGTGATTAGTTCAGACTGAAACACTGAACTTTCAGTTATCTCCTTGTGGCAGGTGAATGCCACAGTTTGTGGGGAGCATGTAAAATCTCATACGAGGCAGACTCCAGACCCCAATCCCCGATTAGACTCCATTGGTTTGCTGAAAGCTGCTCTGAGGGGGAAAATAGATTTTTGGAGTTCTCTCTCTCTCTCTCTTTTTTTTTTTTTTTTTAAAGGACTGCCTCAGATTCAGATAGACAAAACTCAAGGCTAGGCAGTGAGGACCAAGGAATCTCCCCATGGAAATGCATACATATATTGTTACAGAAACAATGTGAACGAAGAGCCTCAACCCAACGGGATGACCTGTCCTTCAGCTATCTCTGCTTCCCACCAGGTATCGCCCACGAGAGGCAACGGGTTTACTTTCTAAGTACTGCAGTACACAACCCAGGTGTTTGAACTAGATCATGAGCAACTAGCATATCAGACTGCCCTGCTTTTCTTTTTTGACAGAAAGGCTTTTCCTCCCTGCACTCAAAGTTATGACTAATTACTTCACATTCAGGCTTGCTGCTTTGAATCACTGATGATTAGCTGGCATAAAGGCTCTGAGCCTTCCTTTTCAGCATCCAACACTGAGCCCAAACTTCAGCTCTAAATTTAACCAAACAGGACAAAACTCTTAGTTAATTAGATGCATCGTGACTTTTACTACCAGGTTTCAGATAAATCACCGGATATATTCACCCATTTTCCTGACCATAAAAACTGTATCACGGACATTGCTTCACAGCCTAGTCTTGCCTGATTTCAATTCTCTTCAAATATGTGCAGAGCCTCTAATGCTGTCTGCCCACCACAAATCTTCATGCAGTATCTTTTATGAAGCCCCTATTAAAACCCCGAATGCGTATACATGAAGGCTGGTTAGGCTCTATCACTCTTGCTGTGCAAGGTTTGGAAAGCTGGATGTCAGTGGAGAAAGGAAATTTCATTTGGTTAAGAGCAGGTGAGATGTTGCTTTCTACTTGCTTTTTGAGACATGAAGTCTAACAAGACCTGTGAAATTATACACTATAAATGAGCAGTTCTTCCTTTTGGAAAAGAAGTTTAATTCTAATTTTAAAATCTCTGTATAAAATTCATCTCTGGTATAAGCATTTTAAATAGAAGAAGAAATGCTCAGGCTTCAGCTTGTTTCATTAAATGCTACTCTATTCATGACTTCAGTGCAAGGATTTAAGACCTGCTTTTCAGCTTGAGACTTTGAGGACAAGAAGTTCAAAGATGGAAATATTTTTTCTCTGGCGTTTGTCATTTTGGAGGTGGAGAGGAACAAGAGATTTATCACAGGCACAGTCTTAGTGCAGCTGAGATCTATTCTTTCTCTATTTCATGCAAAGTATAAACCTATCCAATCTTTCGGTATACATGTGCATATACACACACACATACTCTCATTCTGTTGTCTGTTAGCAAGGCTACTTCAGCAAGATATAAACACACTCCTATGCAGGTTTACTCAAATCAATGTCTTGGCTATATCAGAAAGCAAAGTACCCAAGTGAGATACCTTCACATCATGGACACTTAAGTTAATTGAGTTTTGCCTTTGGTAATTAGCAGTGATCTCCACCTTGGAGGTGAAGGATCTTGCTGGAAGAGCCAGGTAGTGGCCAACTCTGTCACTCAACCCTCATTCCTCTGCAATCCGTCATTAAAATCTCTGGGACTAAATCTCTAGAGATATATTGCTTAAGATGAAGAAAGTGTGAGACTAAAAGTAGCATCATTCACACTCCCTCCCACTATATGTCTCTGCCCAAAATATTTTGCTTGTAAAGACCTACAAGCTTTGAACGATAAAAGTCAGGAACAGATCCCTCCAACACATCACAAAACCTTTATTAGTGTTTATCAGTGACACAGGTTACAGAAACCAAAGGTAATTAAATAACATTTAACTTTAAATTGACCACAGACTCAAGAAATACAAGTCACACTTGGCAAGGCAAACTTCTCAGTACACTAGATTGCTTAGGTTATTATTACATGGTGAAAGAGGAATTTCCCTTACAAGATTTTATATATTCAGGATATTATTAATAATAATTATTATTGTGTCTTTCAGACAGTTCCTTTGGCAAGAATTCCCATTTTTTAAGCTTTAATTATATAAAAATATAACCAATTTTCATTATATACAAACATTACATTACACAATATACAGGTTAAAAACACTACAAAAATGGCAGGCCATGGATGAACTAAAAGCAAAATAAAAAAAGGAAAAAAAGAAAACAGTGCAGAAGAGAAAAAACATGAAAAGCTTAAATACTGCACATTTCATAAAAATTACATTAACTACAAACAATTTTTGTTTGCAAATACCAAACAGTGCTGTTGTGATTGGACATCTTTCCCAACAGCTTCATTTTTAAGGCACATCTTGCATATTTACATGTACAACACTGGATCTGGTCAATAACTTAAAGGCTCTTGGACGTGACCTAGTCGTGTGCGTGTATGGATGTGTGCGCTTGGGGAGTATGTAGGGCTACACTTTCTCAGTGTCGTCAGTCTGGGGAGCCAGGTATCTAGTTGAAGGGGCCGGGTAGAGGGGCACCCCGATCTCCTGAAGGTCTGGAAGCCTTGCAGGACGTGGAGGGGAGAGCAGTGTGATTGTCCGGTCAAAGTCCCTGTGTAGGACTTTCTCGTAGACGCTCTGGAGCCCCACCGTCTTGGGCAGCTGCGCCTGGTAAAAGTTGTCTCTGCGAAGGGGATCCCTGGGCAAAGACGTGCTTTTGCAGAAGGTGGAGAGAGGTGCTGAAGGATGGGGAGAGGGATGAGAGTTGGCTCGGCCACAGGAGGGGCTCCAGCAGCGGTCCGAATGACCCAGGATCTTGCACTCAGCAGTACAGGCCCATAGTCCTAAACAAAGAACGAGAAACCTGTTGTTACCCCAGAAAGAAATCCGTGCCACTCGTAAACAAGAGCTAGTAGTCACAGGATCATTCAATGCTGCAACAGTGGGAGTTGAGGAAATGATGCTCTAAGGCACAGCTGAAAAGCACACTTGGGAAGCTACAGCTATATCATTTTGCTAGGGATATGGCTCTCCACTGTAACTTGAAAAGAAGATCTTTGAGGAGGAAAAAAAAAATCTACAGCACTTGCAGCATCTGCTAATTTGCACTGGGTGCGCAACATGGAAAGAAATAATCACTTAGCAGCCTGCTGTGAAGAGGCAGGCAGGTTAATTCATGCAGCTCCTAAAGAGAGTGTTACACTGCCCTTTGCAACACTGCCCTTTGCTTGTCACCGTGCCGCAGAGAGGGGTCTCTGTGCACTCCCTGCCTGCCTGTACGGATGGGCCAGCCAGGAGCTCGTGTTGGGGAGGGACCGAGTCCTTACCATTTTGCATGTGTGTGATGAGATCCTTCTTCAGGGCATCTCCACTGATATCTGAGTCACTGTCATTAAAATCGCTGTCGCCTTTGCCACTGTCTTTGCCACTGAACTTTTCTGCCTCTCGCCCGGAGATGGTGTTGAATGAATGTCCCTTCCAAACAGCCACAGCAGGGGCGGGCTCCTTGCTGTAGCTTGGAGTGGCAGCAAAACCCTGCAGGGAGGGGAACAGAGGAGAGAGAGAAATAATAACTGAAAAATCAACATCAGAACTACACATCTGCAGTTCATGCCACCCGAGACCCCCCCACTTCCAGTCCCCTTCCCACTTTGCCCATCGGGAAGGAAGTACAGCAGAGTGCAGCAGAGCCTCACCTCCCCGTTCGTTCCTCTGAGCCGCTTCTGACCCTCATAGAGGCAAGCGCTGTCGCTGCCGTTTTCAGAAGCGGATATCTCTTCGGCAGCTGGGGAAGAATCGGGGCTCGTGAAGGAGGTTTTGCTGGGAAAGGTTCGTACTTCAAACACGTTTCCCCTCGGGCTGCTGTCCTCCTGCCGACCCTTCTCCAGGTGGCAGATGTCTATCTGCTCCTTCAAGGAACCGTTGTTTTTCATCTCATTCCCCTTCTTGCGCCTGTTGCAGGTGGTGGCAATTGTGATTATGGCCACCAGGAGGAGGGTGCAGCTGCCTGCCAGGACAATGATCACAATCAGAGGGATGTCCCACTGCACAGCTTTTCCTTCCCGGGAGCTGGGCTTGACTATCTCCTGGATACTGGAAGGAGCCGTGGCAGTCACTAGAAAGTTGATGGTGGCAGTCGTGGCCAGGGGTGGTCTGCCGTTGTCTGTCACAGTGAGAATGACCTTGAACAGCTGTCCCAGCTCTTCAGAGAGGTCACCCTTCAGCACAATGTCCCCAGTGCTGGGGTTGATGGTGAAAAGGTCCTGCTGAGGCTCCTCTAGGAAGGCAAAGGTGAGCTCGGCGTTGGTCCCATCATCTGCATCTCGGGCTTTGATCTGGGCCACGAGGGAGTCACGGGAGGTCTTGCTGGACACACCAATTTCTACTGACCCATTGGTGAGCACTGGGTGGATGATAACGGGTGGGTTGTCATTCTGGTCCACCATCCTCACCTTGACAAGGGTGCTGCTGGAGAGCTGTGGGGAACCCCCATCAGTGGCCTGGATCCTCAGGTCCAGCTGCTTGAGGATCTCATAGTTGAATGTCCTGAGTGCATAGATGGCCCCAGTAGCAGGGTCCACTGAGACATAGGTGGAGATGGGGGCCCCCATGACCTGGGTGTCTAGGAGACGGTAGGTGACTTTGCCATTGTGGCCAAGGTCGGGGTCGCGGGCCACCACGGTGGTGATGTAGGCGCCAGGTGGGTTGTTCTCTGGCACGGCAACCTCATAGAGGGGCTTAGCGAAGAGCGGGGCATTGTCGTTCTCGTCGCTTACCCGCACTGTGTATTGGCGCACGGTCTTGAAGGGCGGCGAGCCCAGGTCTTCAGCCACCACAGTGAGGTTGTACTCGGGGATGCGCTCGCGGTCCAGTGCCGCTGTGGTGACTATCATGTAGCTGTCCTCATAGGCGCGCTGCAAGGCGAAGTGGTCGTGTCCACGGAGGCTGCAGCGCACCTGCCCGTTGGCGCCCGAGTCGCGGTCTGAGGCACTGACGAGTGCCACGAAGCTCTCGCTGGCGGCAGCCTCGCTGACATAGGCCACGCCGGCGGCGCTGGCGGCACCGCGGAGGGCGCTGATGCTGATGCGCGGCGCGTTGTCGTTGACATCGGTGAGGCGCACGATGACTGTGCAGGTGGCGGCACGGGGGCTGGCGCCACGGTCCTGGGCACGCACATCCAGCTCGTAGGTGCGGGTGCGCTCGTAGTCCACGGCAGCCTCCAGCGTGAGGCGGCCTGAGCGGGGATCGAGGCGGAAGAGCCGCCGCGCCTCAGGGGGCACCTGGCTGCCAAAGGTGTAGACGACTTCGCCATTGGGGCCCTCATCGGGGTCATCGGCGTCCAGGTCAAGCAGCAGGGAGCCGGGCTGTGCATCCTCAGGCAGCTCCACCGTGATCGAGCTCTGCGCGAAGGTGGGGCTGTTGTCATTGGCGTCGAGCACACGAACATGCACAGTGGCTGTGCCGGAGCGCGCTGGACTGCCGCCGTCCTTGGCCACTAGCTCCAGTGTGTAGGTGGGCTGGCGCTCGCGGTCGAGCTCCTGGAGCAGCACCAGGTCAGCGCAGCGCGCCCCGTCTGCCCGTGTCTGCGCTTCCACACCGAAGTGGCTGTTGAGGGACACCTGGAAGCTCTGGATGGAGTTGGAGCCCACATCCTCGTCCACAGCCACCTCCAGCGGGAGCCGGGTGCCAGGCGCGGCGCTCTCAGACACCTCCAGCGTCATCTGCGCACGAGGGAAGCGCGGCGCGTTGTCGTTGATGTCGCGCACCTCCAGCTCCACGTGCACCAGGCGGTAGCGCTCCTGCCAGCAGCTCACCACGTCGAAGGCGAGGACGCACTGCGGGGCCTGCCCGCACAGCCGCTCGCGGTCCAGCCCCGCATCGCCGATGCTCAGCTGCCCGTCCTCCTCGCGCACCCGCACCAGCGAGCTGTTGCTGAACTGCCGCATCAGTCGGAAGCTCATCTCGCCCGGCGCCTTCACGGGCATCTCATCAGCCAGCGTGCCGATGACCGTGCCCGGCGCGCCCTCCTCGTCCGTGCGGTACCTCACCGTCTTGCCGAGCGCCGCGGCCAGCAGGTAGCCGAGGGCGAGCAGCCGCAGCGGGCAGCGGGCGGCGGCGTTCATGCCTTGGGGCGGCGGGACGGGGTGGGACGTGCGGTGCGACACGGGATGGGACGGGATGGGACGCGCGGGACGGGACGGACGCTCTGCGCGCACTCTCCGCCACCGTCTGCGTCCGTCCGCGCCGCCTCCGCGCCTTTAATAGACGGCGCGATGCAAATGGCCGGGGCGGGGCGGCCAATGGGAGGCGGGCAGCGCGGCGCGGAGCCTCCCAGAAAATCCCTTTAATGTGGAAAGGGCTTAGGGAGGCGGCACGACGGGACAATCGCGGAGCGCGCCTTTGTTGTCCCCCGCTCCCATTCTTTTTATTTTTCCTTTTTTTTTTTCTACCCCCTCTTTTTTTTTTTTTTTTT